>OZ024832.1:61902233-62077888 GCA_964016985.1 Anodontia alba | reverse complement strand
CCATGGATACCCAAGGTGTTTACTATGATTCGTACTAACACTTTAACATTCCCCCCTTCCCCACCCCCTTCCCCCGCCCCAACAGGCTCACATGAACTCTTCCATCTCTGAATTTGAACACATTCATTGTAGCAAATAGAGTTCGATCAAAAATCAAAAGCAGAATGGCTCTAAAACATAACGTATAACATATTGTAGTAAGCAAAGGTGAGTATGACATGAACCCAATTAACTAGACGCGAATTCGTCTGTCCTCCCGTGGTCAGTTAGCAAAGATGGCCATGGCGCTTAAACCGATGGGAATATTTTGATAATTTTGGCATACTGATAGATACCGACAAGTTGTAGCCAACGGACAAGATCTAACTAAAGGATTTCTCAAATGCCTCTTTTCATTTACCGAGGCAAGGCCGATACCAAAATATGTGACACGAAAATAGCCGTAACTCTTGAATCGCCTTAGGTCTTCCACCATACGGGATCTTTTGATAAAAAAATGTAAACACATTAACATTGACAAGAGCCGGGCCGTGCACTTTAGCGACAAGTGATTCATGTTCTGCTCAAATGTTATGTTTTAACAAAACAGTACACTTTTTAATTGCTTGAAATTCTGATTTACGTAAAGCATACAATAAAGTGTCATATAGTGTCAAACTGATAAACACACACACACACACACACACACACACACACACACACACACACACACAAAGAGAGAGAATACGAGTAAATTTGCCAATCGGAGTTCAGCAGTTACACAATCATTTTTGCCCCCCATAAAAGCTGCTTAGCAAACAGTATAGACCCAGATCAGACGCCGCGAATACACTGATTGCATTTGGGAAAGTAACTTCTATAAACATGATAAAAATTTAAACTAACCAGATACTCCTAATATTGAAATGAACCAGTCAAAAGGGAGACTACAGAAGAGTCCACTCGGCATAAACGGCAGTTTGATTTCATTGGTCAATAACAATCACTTCAACAACAACTTTAAAGAAATTTTGGTGTAAGTATACTTAGGCTCGCTTGTTAACAAGCGACTCAAAAGTGAAATATTAAAACATTCATTTGATGTGTTGTACTTTAAACCTTGTAAATTTTGATCATACAAGTATGATGGTTTATAAAGTGGCACAGGGGCGGATCCACATGGGTTTCGTGAGTTTCAGTCGAATCCCATTTGACCCAAAATTTCATTTTCATGTGATATTGTGGATAATTTTGATAAATTTTGAATAGCGTATTTGCCTTATACTTCACTTCAACAAGTCCATTTTATTAATTTTGAATGTGTCTAAATTTGCTGAGTGAATGCCAAACAGTGAAGACCCTGATCAGACGCCGCGTTATGTGGCATCTGATCAGGGTCTACACTGCTTGCTCAGACCTACCTGTTCGAATACGAAGATTCAGTATCGCCCCCCTCCCCTCAGAAATCACGCATTGGCTACTAATGGGTTAGTAGGTAGAACGTACGTCCGCAGTTGATTTTTATTGGCAACGGACAGTCGATATGATTGGTTGTTAAGACTTATCCTGTTGAAATACATCTCAGGAAAAAATCATGATTTTGTAGAAAGCATCTATGCCAACTTGCATTCTATTTATTTTTTTTCTCGGACCGCTACCGGCATGACAAGATTCTTGTCGGGCCGATAACGTTCCTAGTTGAATGTTAGTTGAATGTAAGCTGGTAAAGCTGCGTGAAGTTCGCTAAACATTCGACATTGGACATTCGAATGTCTAGTCGTTAGACATTCGACATTCGAATGTCTAACCGCACGACATTGGACATTCGACATTCAAATGTCTAGCTGCTAGACATTGGACATTCGACATTCGGATGTCAGGCCATTAGACATTGGACATTAGAAATTCGAATGTCAAGCTATTAGACATTGGACATTCGACATCCGAATGTAAAGCCATTAGACATTGGACATTCGACATTCGAATGTCAAGCCATTAGACATTGAACATTCGATATTCGAATATCAAGACATAAGACATTGGACATTGGACATTCGAATGTCTAGCCATTCGACATTCGACATTCGAATGTCAAGCCATTAGAAAATCAACATTCGGCATTCAAATGTCTAGCTGCTAGACATTGGTCATTCGAATATCTAGCCACTAGACATTGGACATTCAACAGTCGAATGTCTAGCCATTAGATATTGGACATTCGACATTCGAATGTCTAGCCGCACGCATTAGACATTCGACATTCGAACGTCTAGCTGCTAGACATTAGACATTTGACATTTGAATGTCTAGCCGCACGACATTGGACATTGGACATTCGAATGTCTAGCCATTAGACATTGGACATTCGACATTCGAATGTCAAAACATTAGACATTCGACATTCGAATGTCTACCTGCACGACATTCGACAGTTGACATTCAAATGTCTAGCTGCTAGACATTGGACATTCGACAGTCGAATGTCTAGCCATTAGACATTGGACATTTGAATGTCTAGCCATTAGACATTCGACATTCGAATATCTAACCGCACGACTTTCAACATTCGAAAGTCTAGTTGCTAGACATTGGATTCGCCTGTCTAGCCGCACGACATCGGACAGTCGACATTCGAACGTCTAGTCATTAGACATTCGACATCCGAATGTCTAACCGCACGACATTAGAAATTCGATGTTCGAATGTCTAGCTGCTAGATATTGGACATTCAACATTCGAATGTCTAGTCATTTGACATTAGACATTTGATCTTCGAATATCTAGCCATTATACATTCGACATTCGAATATCTAGCCATTAGACACTGGAGATGCGACATTCGAAAGTCTAGCCGCAGGACATTAGAAATTCGAATGTCTGGTAGCACGACATTCAACATTCGTCTATTATTTTAAATTGATTTGCTTATTTCTATAAGATTTGGCGGCCCAGTCGCCCTCCTAGTCTGTACATTGGACATTCGAATGTCTAGCTATTAGACATGCGATATTCGACATTCGAATTTCTAGCCACACGACATTCGACATTCGAATGTCGAGCTGCTAAAAATTGGACATTCGACATTCGAATGTCTAACAGCAGGACATGAGACTATCGACAGTCGAATGTCTAGTTGCCAGTAGACATTAGACATTCGTGATTCGAATGTCTAGCCATAAGACATTGGACATTCGAAAGTCTAGCCATCAGAAATTAGACATTCGACATTCGTATGTCTAGCCACATGACATTCGACATTTGAATGTCCAACCGCAAGACATTCGACATTCGAATGTCCAGCTGCTGGACATTGGATTTCGACAATCGAATGTCTAACATCACGGCATTAGGCATTCGACATTCGTCTATTATATTAAATGGATTTGCTTATTTCTATAAGATTAAGCAGCCCAGTCGCCCTCCTAGTCTGTAACTAGCTTAGGAAGCGTCTGTCCGTAAGAAAGATCATCTGTGAAATTACATATACATTATTTTCTTTCATTGTCATTTCACCATCTTCGCAAAGGCTTTGAAGGTTTTGTGCCACAATTGACGCAATGCATTGCATATATGGACAAATACAGGCAGAGGAGGTTGCTGTCATAAAGAAATGAAGGTCGAACTTTTCTTCGCCCGGCCGAATAAAGCAGCCAGTCTGATGTCTGTCCGTCCATCTGAGTAGTATTGGCTGCCACTATGCCCATAGCAAATACTACTCATCTGTCTGTCCGTAGGTATAACGTGATATAACCTCTGGGTTTGCGTAGTTTTATTTATACGGATCAAGACTCTGCCAGCTGCAAGGCATACAGCTGAAACTCGATCACCGTAATTATAAATTGCCTTACTTTCCGTATTCGTCCCTTTAAGCGCTCCTGGAGCTAAGAAAACTTAATTTAGGGTAGAGGCAGTGAATAGGATTCAAAATTGTTCCATTTCAAATCTTAAGTTATCAAACTGTGTATCTACTCAAAGGAAAAATGGAACACTGTACCTAGAGTCAGCATATGGTCCTCGGAGCCTAGGGATCTAAATCATTAGTTTAGAACACGATTTAAACAGACCAGACTACGTTTGCATACCTAAATGTACGTACCTGGAGCATGTTTTGTCTCCATTTTATCGCTCAAAAGTAAGGGCCGCTTCCAAAAAAAAGGACCCGGAGACGCTTAATGGAGCAAGGGCTATTAAAGGGGCGAATACGATATATCAGTTTTGTCATATACGTCAGTGATACCTTAGGGCATGTCTCTAACTATACTAAAAACCAAAAGTAATTTTTAATTTTACACCCAGTATTTCTCAATTCTTAATACTAACACTAAGTTGAATGTGAGAATTGTTTTTATGCCTTGAAAGAACAATCAATTTTGCACGTTGAAACTGTTTCCAAAACTTTTTGTCTAAATCATATTGGTTACACTTCACCAACAAATGGGTCAAAATGAAACAAAATGAAACATTCATTCAAACGAGCATTCGATTTTCTGACGTTTCCGTGCCGTTCAGTATGTGTGAAAACTGAGTTTAAGTTTGAATTGGGTACATAGCTGTCTGAAAATTACTTTAAGATCAACACACATTCGAAAGATTTACATGACTATATTTTAAGGCGCACGGTTACTCTGTGGTGCAGTGGTTTCTGTGCTCGCCTTTCATCCCAATAATACCGAGTTCGAATCTAGTATTTCCACCCCCACCCCCAAGAAAGTAGCCAAAGATTACAGAGCTCTCTGAATTTCTAATCATTGGCTGTACATAACATAATTAGACTGCAGCGAACATTAGATATCGCGAAGCGCCCGTGTGGTGGAGTGGTTAGTGCTCCATGTCACAATTTCTCCCACCTTTGCCTTTTTTACCCATGTGAGAAACTTCTATCTCACATAGGCCCGCTGGTCCTAGGAACAATCCACTTAAATGTGGGAGAAAAATAATCCATCATGAGCCAGTCCATGCAGGATAGAGAAATCTCACCCTTGGGGTAATAATTTCAACCAAGACTCGGCAAGCCTCGTCCCTGGTTCCTAGTTGAAATGCCTACATCTCGGGTGAGATTTCCCTATCCTGCATGGACACTTTAAATATGATGGATTTTACAGTCCCGGTTTCGAATCCGGTTAGAGACGGAATTTATCGAGCAAGTACCTAGGCTAGTCTGCACATCCACGCAGTCTGATCACAGTCTCCATATTGCAGTCTATCCTTAGGTAAGACAGCGAAGACTAAATATGCCTAGCAGCTAGACATTAGGATCATGAATGTCTATTGTCGTGTTGCAAGACATTCCAATGTAGAATGTCTAATGTTGTGCTGCTAGACATTCAAATGTCGAATTACTAATTGCTAGGCATTTGAATGCCTAATGTAGAATGTCGTGTTCTTCGACATTCGAATGTCAAATGTCCAGTGTCTAGCAGCTAGACATTCGAATATCGAATGTTTAATGTCCAATGACGTGAGGCTAAACATTCGAATGTCGAATGTCTAATGGCCAGACATTCGAATGTCCAATGTCGAATATCTAATGGCTAGACATTCGAATGTCCAATGTCCAATGTCTAGCAACTAGACACTTTAATGTCGAATGTCGTGGTGGCTAGAAATTCGAATGTCGATTTCGAACGTCTAATGGTTAGACATTCGAATGTTGAATGTCCAAAAGCTAGTGGCTATACATTCGAATATCCAATGTCCAATGTCATACGGCTAGACATTTGAATGATGAATGTCCCATGTCTAGCAGCTAGATATTCGAATGTCGAATGTCTAATGGCTAGATATTCGAATGTCGAATGTTCAATGTCTAGCAGCAAGACATTCGAATGTAGAATGTCTAATCGCTAGGCATTCTAATGTCCAATGTCTAATGGTTAGACATTCGAATGTCGAATGTCCGATGGTGTGCGGCTAGACATTCGAATGTCGAATGTTCAATGTATAGCAGCTAAACATTCGAATGTGGAATGTCGTGCGGCTAGACATCTGAATGTGGCATGTCTAATGGCTAGACATTCAAATGTCGAATGTCGTGCGGCTAGACATTCGAATGTCGAAAGTCCAATGGTTAATGGCTAAACATAGGAATGTCGAATGAACAATGTCGTGCGGCTAGACATTCGTATGTCGAATGTCCAATGTCTAGCAGCTAGACGTTTGAATGTCAAATGTCGGTAGGCTAGACATTCGAATGTCCCGTGTCTAGCTGCTAGACATACAAATGTCGAATGTCCGATGTCGTGCAGCTAGACATTTGAATGTCGACTGTCGTGCGGCCAGACATTCGAATGTCCAATGTGTAACAGCTAGGCATTCGAATGTCGTGCGGCTAAACATTCGAATGTCAAATGTCTAATGGCTTGACATTCGATTGTCGAATGTTCAGTGTCGAATGGCTAGACATCTGAATACCGAATGTCCAATGTCATGCTGCTAGACATTCAAATGTTGAATGTCTAATGTCGTGCGGCTAGACATTAGAATGTCGAATGTCTAATGGCTAGACACTTGAATGTCGAATGTCCAATGCCTGATGGCTAGACTTTCGAATGTCCAAATGTCTAATGGCTAGACATTCAAATGTCGAATATCCAATGTCTAGCAGCTAGAGATTCGAATGTCGAATGTTGTGCTGCAGGACATTTGAATTTCGAATGTCTAATGGCTAGACATTCGAATGTCCAATGTCGAATGTTTAGCCAAACCCACGCAGCTAGCTGGCATAGACTTTATCACAAATTCTTATCTATCACCGATTTTGATATGTTTAGTCTCCAGCCGTTATCTCGATGACGTAATTTTGAAAGTCTAATACTTGAAACAAATTATATGTAAACGTATTAAACAATAACCCCTTTATTTACCTCAGACGGGAGCAGCACATTATCAAGGTAACGCAATTATTTGACAGCTCTCAGTTAAATATCTAGATAAGACTTAATGTTCAAGAAGGAAGTTTTTTTTTTTTTTTTTGTACTTTGTTAGACAAGGAAGACGACAGGAATCACTGCGTTGTTTGATTGCATAACCCTTTCAGTCCTGCAGACCAAAACATTATCTTTGCAAACAGTGTAGATCCTGATGAACGGCTCATGATGAGCTGTCTCATCAGTATATACACTGTTTGCCATTCTGTTTATACTTTTGGCTGAGAGCCCTGTTTTGAACAATGGTTCGGACCATATTGAAAGAGGGAAGCGTCCACTTCAGAAACCCATGGGTGAAAGGGATAATAACTAATATGTGGGTGTATGAGGACAGAAAAGATATTTGTGGTGTCTGATCAGAGCCTTCGCTCTCCAGTAGGATATCAGTGTACAGCAATGACCTTGGTCATATTTTGCGGCTTCTCCTCTGATCAAGATCTTAATTGCTGAAATAAGCATTGGCGATACACAAAGTATTTGCTAAAATATGATCAATAGCAAGAGATAAATTACCCTTAATATATGAGCCATAACGTAAAGTTTTATTATATAAACTAAAATATATGACCCATAACATGAGATAATGTACACTGATATTATCCATTACGTGAGATAACCTACAGTTAAATATACGACCCATAACGTGAGATAATGTACACTAAAATATATGATACATAACTTGAAATAATGTACACGAAAATATATTATCAATAAAGTGAGAAAATGTACACTAAAATATATTATTCATAACATGAGATACAATACACTTAAATATATGACCCATAACGTGAGATAATTAACACGTAAATATACAACCCATAACGTGAGCTAATATACGAAAAATCGCTCACCAGGGCTGAGTTGCATAAGGAAAGCGCATTTTAAAATGTCTGCCAAAATGACACGATTTTCAAACTAGGAATTTCTCGTAAAAACTTGCTTCAACGATTGGTTTTATGTTCTATGGTCATTTCTGTTCAATGCACGTCGTCTAAGGACAATAAAATCAATAAGAAAACATTCCATCTCTTAAAACGGACACTGACTACGTCGGGCGCCGCCATTTTGTTTTGTCTCGTTGCTATGCAACAGTCTGTTTCAGACAGCGAGTCAGCTCCGAACACAGTTACAAAGCGCTACGAAGCGCTTTTTGGTAATGTACCGTTGCATTGCGAAGCGCTACAAAGCGCTCTGTAACGCTCGCCTAATCGCCTGGATTAGGCTAATCATGATATGTTACATTGTGCCATGTGTTATATAACAGGGTGTTCAATTGTTTTAAACAACATGTTTACTATGTTTCCATAAATAGCTTTATTTACAATGTTTCCAAAAATAACTTTCTGGAATGTTCAACATGTTTACAATAACATGATGTTTACGTCCTTGATTCTGGACTGAGTTCTTTTTGGAATGTCATGGAAGATTTAGAAGTTTCTTGATTGGAACTGGAAAATAAGAGATGCTTGTAGAAAATTCTTTTTCTAGAACCTTCTTTGATACTATATAAGGAGAACAGATTTTCATCTGGGCATCTTTGTATACTTTCACTGGAAATTATTCTATACTGGATTACTTTAGTATTTTATTCATTCTGGACTTAAATTCTGAATTCAGGAACATTAAATTGTGGGATCAGAAACTGATATTCAAAGGATTTGTTTTATAAATTCTCATGGATTATTTCAGAGGGACTTTGTGACATAAACTTGAAAGGTACTGTCTACTTACATTCTTTTGTTTTGAATCTTGTCTTATTTTTTTTGTGGAATAAATATTGTTAATAATTTAAAACTTGTTGCTGGTTTCACTTTCATTTCTTTCTCGTTACGCCTGGCTCGTAACAGAAATTGGGGGCTCGTCCGGGATCGAACATTTTCTGGAGCTAAAACAAGTTTGAGCTTTTTAAAGAAAACAAATATTGATTTTTAAGGAAAAAAAAATATTTGTTTGCTATAAAACAAGTACTGACTTTTAAAAAATCTCAGTAACTATAAAAATATTTGTTTCATAAAAAGCAAGTATTGACTTTTGAAAAATATCAATAAATAAACTCTGATTGAAAATCTACTTGATAAAACCAGCAAAAAGCAATCATGTCATTTGACCTTCAAGCTTTTATCACTGCGCCTTCGCAGGAGCTGTTAGATTTGGCCAAAAAGTCTGATTTGTTGGATATTGCTGCTCACTATGAATTGACTACCGTCAACAAGTCCATGTTAAAACAGGAAATAAAAAATATTTTGGTTCAATTTTTGGTTGATAAGGAAATTCTTGATTCTTCTGCTTTGTCTCTTGTTCTCGTAACTCAGACAGGTTTGCATATACGAGAGCTTGAAATTCAGAAGCAAATTGAGTTAGAAAAATTAAGATTAGAACAAGAAAGACAAATGCAGAAGGAAAGAATGGAAATGGAAGAAAGAGTGCAGAAAGAAAGAATGGAAATGGAAGAGAGGGAGAAAGAAAAAGAAAGACAAATGCAGATAGAAAGGGAAAAATTAAAATTTGATACAGAATTAAGAATGAAAGAATTAGAAATGCAAAATATGACGGTAAAACGGCAACCTTTAGACTCTGGCGTTCATTTTGACATTACCAAACACATCAGATTAGTTCCCCCTTTTCAAGAAAAAGAGGTTGACAAATATTTTCTTCATTTTGAAAAAGTAGCAGAAAATTTAAAATGGCCAAAGGAGCATTGGACCTTGCTTTTGCAAAGTGTTATAATTGGGAAGGCTCGAGAAATTTATACTCAGCTGACTGTCCAGCAGAGCTCCAGTTATGATACTGTAAAGGAATTAATTCTTAAGGCTTATGAGCTGGTCCCTGAGGCTTACAGGCAAAAATTTAGGAACTGTAAGAAAGAAAATGAGCAGACCCATGTTGAATTTGCTAGAACTAAAGAACAGTTATTTGACAGGTGGTGTTCTTCGAAAAAAATTGGCTCTGATCATGAAAAACTTAGGCAGCTCATGCTTGTAGAAGAGTTCAAAAGGTGCATAAATTCAGACATTAAGTCCTTTTTAGATGAGAAACAGGTTGAAACTTTGGAAGCTGCAGCTAGACTTGCAGATGATTATGCTTTAACACATAAAGTTTCCTTTATAAATAAGTCAAATCCCTCTAGTAGACCATTTTTCCCACATTCAGGATCCAAACATAGTCCTAGTAATCCACCTGGTAGTCATAGCCAAACAATTACTCCCAAACCCAAACCTTCTGGTGAAAATAAAGATCAAAATCCCTTATCTCAACCAATTTGCAATTATTGCAAAAGGACAGGTCATATTATATCTGAATGTTTACATTTGAAAAGAAAGAAAGAAAAACAAGAGGGGCTTAAACCTACTGGCCTTACCTCTTTACGGTCAAAACCACAGTCATGTGTTAAGGAGGAAGATCCTATCCAGACCGAAAGGCCTGAGACTGATTCTGTTATGGAGATTTATGAACCATTCTTATCAGATGGTTTTGTGTCACTAAATAGTGACTATGCCCAGTCTACCCCAATTAAAATCTTACGAGATACTGGAGCTTCTCAATCCCTTATTTTAGCAGATACTCTGCCTTTTTCTGAGAAGACTTCTTCTGGGACAAGTGTCCTTATTCAGGGTGTAGAGTGTGGATTTGTTAATGTTCCTCTTCATAACATTTATTTATCCTCAGACTTGGTAACTGGTTTAGTGGCTGTTGGTATTCGACCTTCTTTACCTTTTAAAGGTGTTCACTTACTGTTAGGCAATGACTTAGCAGGAGATAAGGTTATGGTAAATCCACTTTTGACTACTATACCTTGTCTTGATCAGCCACCTGATCCCATTGAACAGGAAATCCCTGATCTGTACCCATCTTGTGCTGTTACAAGGGCCATGGCAAAGAAAGCAAAACAGAATGATGGGGAAATTGATTTAACTGATACCTTTTTGGGTCAGTCTTTTACAGACGAGATTATAAATTCTCTTTCACCCAGCCTGTCTGGCAAGCAGACAGACTTAAGTGACAAGTCAGAGTCCAGTCATTACTCTTCAGTATTAAATGACCAAGGTCAAGGTCATGACTTGGTGTCAAGGTCACAACTTTGTAAGGAACAGCATAATGATCCTGAAATTTTGCCTTTGCTTGAAAGGGCTTTAGATGAGAAAGAAATAGATCCAGTCTGTTTTTATGTCAAAAATGACATTTTAATGAGAAAATGGCGTCCTCCTGATGTCTCAGCAGAAGACGAGTGGACTGTTAACCACCAAATAGTGGTTCCAAGGGTTTATCGCCCTGAAATTTTGAACTTGGCCCATGAGACTCCCATGTCAGGTCATTTAGGTGTAAACAAGACCTATCACAAAATTCTTAACCATTTTTACTGGCCAGGGTTAAAATCTGACGTTTCTCAATTTTGTAAATCTTGCCATACTTGTCAGATGGTAGGAAAACCCAACCAGACAATACCAAAAGCTCATTTACAGCCCATACCTGCTTTTGATGAACCTTTTAGCAGAATAATTATTGACTGTGTTGGTCCCTTGCCTAAAACCAAGGCAGGCCATGAGTATCTTCTCACTATAATGTGTGCTTCTACACGTTTCCCAGAAGCCATTCCACTTCGGAATATTAAAACAAAGAATATTGTTAAGGCTTTGGTAAAGTTTTTCACATTTGTAGGCCTTCCAAAGTCTGTTCAGTCGGATCAGGGCTCAAATTTCATGTCAGGAATTTTTCAACAGGTCATGCATGAGTTGGGAATTACTCAATTTAAATCATCACCTTACCATCCTGAAAGTCAAGGTGCCCTTGAAAGATTTCATCAGACACTGAAAAATATGATCAGGTCATACAGCTTTGACACTGAAAAAGATTGGGATGAAGGCATTCATTTGTTGTTGTTTGCCGTTAGAGAATCTGTTCAGGAATCTCTTGGTTTCAGCCCATTTGAGCTGGTATTTGGCCACACTGTGCGTGGACCTTTGAAACTTTTGAAAGAGAAATTTCTCTCAAATGATGACAGTTCTCTGAACTTACTTCAGTATGTATCAGATTTTAAAGACAAACTGTCTAACGCTTGTGAGGCTGCTCGGACCAATCTTAAGTCAGCACAATGGAAAATGAAACGCTGGTATGATGAAAATGCAAAAGAAAGAAAATTCATGCCTGGAGATAGGGTACTTGCTCTTTTGCCTATTCCTGGCAAACCTTTGCAAGCCAGATATTACGGCCCTTACACTGTAGATAAACAGATTAGTGATGTAAGTTACATTGTTAACACTCCTGGGAGACGCAAACAAAAACAGTTATGTCATGTTAACATGCTTAAACAATACATAGATAGGGATAGCTCTTCTGTTACACCAATTAGTGTTGTTAGTTCAGTCCCTCAGGAACAAAGTGAAATGAACTCTGAAGACATGAACTTCATCAAATCTGATCCTGCTTCATCAAAACTTCAGAATTCTGACATTCTAAAGGATCTCGACCAGAAACTTTCACACCTAGATCCAGTCCAAAGAAAAGAACTGAAACAGTTAATTTATCAATATGAACACTTATTTCCGGACATTCCTACAAGGACTGACAAAATTTATCATGATGTGAATGTTGAGGACTCACAACCTGTCAAACAACATCCATATAGAATGAACCCAACAAAACAAAAATATCTTAAGGAGGAAATTCAGTATTTGCTGGACAATGATTTTATTGAACCAAGTCAAAGTGAATGGAGTTCACCTTGCATTCTTGTGCCAAAACCTGATGGAACATATCGGATGTGCACCGATTACAGGAAGGTCAATGATTTGAGTAAAACAGACACTTTTCCCATACCAAGAATGGATGACTGTATTGACAAAGTTGGAAATTCAAAATATATAACTAAATTTGATCTTCTGAAAGGATTTTGGCAAATTCCTCTCACAGAAAGAGCCAAAGAGATCTCAGCATTTGTTACTCCTGATGGATTATATCACTATAAAGTAATGCGTTTCGGAATGAAAAACTCTCCAGCAACATTTCAACGCTTAATCAACACCATAGTAGCTGGAATCGAGCATTGCGATGCTTACATCGATGATGCCATCATATACAGTGATGAATGGAATCACCATCTTGGAACTATCAAAGCATTCTTTGATAAACTAAGTGAAGCAAAATTGACAATAAACCTTGCTAAAAGTGAATTCTGTCATGCAACTTTAACATTTCTAGGACATGTTGTGGGTCATGGTCAGGTTAAACCTATAGAGGCTAAAGTTGAAGCTATTTCAAATTTTCCGGTGCCCACAGGCAAAAGACAACTGATGAGGTTTCTTGGTATGGCCGGTTATTACAGAAAATTCTGTAATAATTTTTCTGTCATTGCTGAGCCACTGACTAATTTGCTTAGTAAAAGAATGAGGTTTAAGTGGACCAGTGATTGTCAGAATGCCTTTGATAAACTGAAAGCCATACTGGGAAGTGAGCCGGTTCTCTTGGCACCGAATTTTAATAAAGAATTCAAGTTAGCAGTAGATGCGAGTGATGTTGGTGCAGGTGGTGTATTACTGCAAGAGGATGACAATGGTGTGGATCATCCAGTTTGTTACTTTTCCAAAAAGTTTAACAAACATCAAAAGAATTATTCTACAGTAGAGAAAGAATGTTTGTCTCTCATTCTTGCTCTTCAACATTTTGAAGTTTATCTGACTTCTTCGTCCTCACCTATTGTTGTTTTCAGTGATCACAATCCACTGACTTTCATCCATAAGATGAAAAACAAGAATCAGAGGTTGCTCAGATGGAGTCTGTTGTTACAGGAATACAGTCTTGACATCAGGCATATCAGGGGAAAAGATAATATTATTCCTGATGCCTTGTCCAGAGCATGATGTCTTGATCTGTGGTTTCCTGTAACTTGCTGTATATAAGATAATAATTGCCTTTATCAGTATTTTATTTTATGATAATTTTATGGCAAAAGAAAGCTTTATTACATAAATCTTTCTTTTCCCTGAAGAGGGGAAGTGTTATATAACAGGGTGTTCAATTGTTTTAAACAACATGTTTACTATGTTTCCATAAATAGCTTTATTTACAATGTTTCCAAAAATAACTTTCTGGAATGTTCAACATGTTTACAATAACATGATGTTTACGTCCTTGATTCTGGACTGAGTTCTTTTTGGAATGTCATGGAAGATTTAGAAGTTTCTTGATTGGAACTGGAAAATAAGAGATGCTTGTAGAAAATTCTTTTTCTAGAACCTTCTTTGATACTATATAAGGAGAACAGATTTTCATCTGGGCATCTTTGTATACTTTCACTGGAAATTATTCTATACTGGATTACTTTAGTATTTTATTCATTCTGGACTTAAATTCTGAATTCAGGAACATTAAATTGTGGGATCAGAAACTGATATTCAAAGGATTTGTTTTATAAATTCTCATGGATTATTTCAGAGGGACTTTGTGACATAAACTTGAAAGGTACTGTCTACTTACATTCTTTTGTTTTGAATCTTGTCTTATTTTTTTTGTGGAATAAATATTGTTAATAATTTAAAACTTGTTGCTGGTTTCACTTTCATTTCTTTCTCGTTACGCCTGGCTCGTAACACATGGTGATCATATTGGCTATCGGCCCAGATTGTCTTTAGCAATCCAGAATCTGACGTTATTTTAAGAGTTTCAAGATTGCCACCATGATCGCCATCTTGGATATTGCAACTGAACGATTTAGCAATTCTGAATCTCCATGTCACCCCGATGCCTCCTATCAAGTTTCGGCTCAATCTGACTTACTGTTTGGGAGGAAATGTGGTTTGATGAATTTCAAGATGGTCATCTTGAATATTGGAAAAGAACAATGTTAGCAATTCGAAATTTCCATCACATCCGAATGCCTCCCATCAAGTTTAAGCTCAATCAGACTTATTGTTCGGGAGCAGATGTGATTTGAAGATTTTCAAGATAGCTACCATGGTGGCCATCTTTGATATCAGAACGGATACATTTTAGCAATTCTAAATCTCTGTGCTGCCCCGATGCCTTCCACCAAGTTTCCGCTCCATCCGACTGTTAGTTTGTGAGAAGATAACAATTGAAGACTTTCAAAATGGCCGCCATGGCGGCCATTATGGATACGATTCTGATGCAAATGTCGAAAACGTGAATAGTTACTGACAGACATACGGATGAAAGACGGACCCTGGTCAACAGACCACGGAATAAGCTGACCTGGAGCAAAGCTTAAGGTGAGCTAACAATTGAAGATCTTCAAGATGACTGCTGTGGTGGCCATCGTGGATAGCGTGGCAAAATGGTTTTAGCAAATCTGAATTTCCATGTCGCCCCGATGCCTCCTACTAAGTTCTGGCTCAATCTGACTCCCATTTGGGAGCAGATGAGGTTTGAAGATTTTGGCAATCCTGAATCTCTATGTCGCTCCGATGCCTCCCATCAAGTCTGGACTCAATCCGCATTACGGTTTGGGAGGAGATACCATTTGAAGAATTTCAGGATGGCCGCCATAGTGGCCATCTTGGATGTCGGAATAAAACGAATTTAACAGTTCTGAATATCCATATCTCCCAAATGCATCCCATTACGTTTCAGCTCAATCCGACTTACCGTTTGGGAGCAGATGTCGTTTCAAGATTATGGTGGCCATCTTGGAAATTGGAACCGAAAAATTTAGCAATTCTAAATCTTCATATCACCTCAATGCCTCCCACCAGTTTGGGCTCAGTCCGACTTACTATTCAGATGTGGTTTGAAGATTTTCAAGATGGCCACCGTGGCGGTCATCTTGGACATTGGAACGGAACGATTTTAGGAATTCTGAATCTCTATGTTCCTCTGATGCCTCGTATCAAGTTTCAGCTCAATCCGACTGACTGTTTGGAAGGATATGTCGTGTGAAGATTTTCATAATGGCCAACATAGCGGCCATCTTGGATATCGGAACGGAATTATTGGTTGGTTGATTGATTGTGTTGGGGTTTAACGACACGTTAACCATTGTGGGTCAGTTTATGTCGTCTCCCAGAGAAGGGGAGAAAAAGGTAGAAGAGATAGTAGAGGAGATGAAAGAGAGGGACAGGGAAACAGAGTGAAAGTGAAGAAAATAGAAGAAATAAAAACATTCCGCCTCTACCTTTACCTGCTACAAGGATAGCAGGCCTTGCCCAACTGTAAGCCAATATCAGTTGATTTAACAATTCTAAATCTCCATGTGGCTCCAATGCCTCCCACCAAGTTTTGGCTCAATCTGACTTAGGGTTCGGGAGCAAATGGGGTTTCAAGATTTTTACTGGGTGGCCATCTTTAACAGCCAAACGGAACAATTTTTGCAATTCTGAATCTCTATGTCGCTCCGATGCTTCCCATCAAGTTTCGGCTCAATCACACTTACGGTTTAGGAGGAAATTTCGTTTGAAAAAATTCAAGATGGCCAATATGGCGGCCATCTTGGATATCAGAACGAAACGATTTTAGCAATTCTGAATCTCTATGTCGCTCCGATGCCTCCCATCAAGTTTCAGCTCAATCCGACTTACTGTTTAGGAGGATATGTCGTTGAAGAATTGCCATGGCGGCCATCTTGTATGTCGGAGCGGAACGATTTTAGCAATTCTGAATCACTACGTCGCTCTGATGCCTCCCTTCAAGTGTCGGCTCAATCCAACTTACGGTTTGGAAGGAGATGTCATTTGAAGAATTTCAAGATGGCCGCCTTGGCGGCCATATTGTACATCGGAACGGAAAGTTTAGCGATTCTGAACCTCTATGTCGCTTTAATGCCTCTCATCAAGTTTCGGCTCAATCTGACTTATGGTTTGGGAGATGTCGTTTGAAGAATTTCAAGATGGCGGCCATCATGGATATTAGAACGAAACGATTTTAGCAATTCGGAATCTCTTTGTCACTGTGATGCTTCCCAACAAGTTTTGGCTCAATCTGACTTACGGTTTGGGAGGAGATGTCGTTTAAGAACTTCAAGATGGCCGACATCTTCGATATTGAAACTGAACGATTTTAGCAATTCTGAATCTCCATGTTGCCACAATATCTCCCACTAAGTTTCAGCTCAATCCAACTTATGGTTCTGGAGGAGATGTCGAAAATGTGAAATCTAACGACGGACGACGGACAGACGACGGATGGCAGACAACAGGCCATGACTTAAGCTTACCTGGAGCAAAGCTCCAGATGAGCTTATAATGTACAGAAAAATATATTATCCATAACAAGAAAAAATTGTACAATAAAATATATGATTCATAATGTGAGATACTGCACACACACATATATATGACCCGTAACGTAAGATAATGTACACTAGGGTATATGACCCATAACGTGAGATACTGCACACTAAAATACATGATCCGTAACATGAGATAATATACACTAAAATATGTGACCCATAACGTGTGAAAGTGTACAATAAAATATATGACCCGTCACGTGAGACAATGTACCTAAAATTATATGATCTACAACGTGAGAAATTATACCCTAAGATACACATATATGATCCACAGCGTGAGACAATGTACCCAAAAAAATATATTACTCATAGCATTAGATAATTAAAACCAAAACATATAACTCACAGCGTGAGATAATGTGCCAAGACCAAGACCAAGATTTTATTAAGTAAATAAAGGCCACCGGCCCAAAATACAATACATGACATGACAGTAAAATACAAGTAGTAGTGAAACCTTTCATGTCACAATCGTAAAAAAAAATCAATTCTTATTCAGCTTCAGCATCTTTGCTTTTCAACAGTGCATCAATATATAGGCACAATTTCCTTATTTTAATTGTACTGTTCGTATTAACTAAATTATAAAAATCATTTATGCTATCACCAGACTGATACCAGGTATGCAAGAATTCATCCCGTATAGATTTGTATTTCGATCAGATGAAAAATACATGATACTCATCTTCCACAATGTAGCTATTTAACTGGTTAAAACAATAAATACATATTCTGTCAGCCCTGTCTATTCCTCTATGACGACCAATTTCTATGCTTAATTTATGGCTAGAACAACGAAATCTTGCAAAAGCCTTCCTCAAGAAAAAAGGCATGTCAATACATAAATATTTTCCCACATCAAGATGAGTTTTAAATTCCTTGTATGTATCACAGCGAGAGGAATCATTAATATCAGAATGCCATTTTTGTGTCATACTATCAGTTAACCTGAGTTTAAATTGAGAAATAAACATTGCAATATCTCCCACATCTTGTGCTATCCAAATGTACCCAAAACCGTATGTAAACAATAAAATCCTAATGCTAGACGCCCAATTCTTTCTTCCTACATCATCTAATGCTTTTAACATTTTATAACAGCTTTTAGGATATCTGTCATCATTCATCTGTAAAAGTTTACACCAGTAGTTTACACTATTTTTATAATACGAGACGCACATAGGTAGACGCCCGCACTCGCCGGCTGCAACAGCATTATTCACAGAGCTATTTCATAGTCACTTAATGGGTCTCCGTTTCGGAAGACAATAATTTCAGTTTTGTTTAGGTTGACGGTCATATTTGTTATTTGACAAAATTCAAATATAATATCTAACTGTCTTTGCAATCTAACTCTAGTTTCCGCGCAGTTCGCAATATCATCTGCAAACATCAGACAGAATAAGTCGGGTACATCTCCATTTATAAATATACCACCGGCACATTTTTCCCTTAGCAAGGTGCATAAATCGTTTATAAATAGCGCGAATAGTAACGGGCTACTTACGTCCCCTTGTCTTGTACCAATATTACATGGGAAAGCTTTTGTTTGGCCATTTGCTGTGCGGACAGTTGCCTGTAAGTTTGAGTACATGGATTTAACAGTACGAAGAAATTTACCGTGAATTCCCTTTTTCATCAAACTTTTAAAGAGCTGTTCATGTTCAACCTTATCGAAAGCTTTTTGAAAATCAACATATAAACAATAAAACCTCCCCCCGCGTTTAGAAAGATACTTTTGACAGACTGCACTTAAGGAAAATATATTGTCAACTGCTGAGTATCCAGCTCTGAAGCCAGCTTGCGCTTCATCGAGTTTTTCATTTTCTTCTGCCCAGGAGTAAAGCCTTTTATTGAGTATAATAGAAAATGTCTTGTACATTGCATTAATTAATGCAATGCCACGGAAATTGTTAGGGTCTTGGGTAGATCCACTTTTGTGTATCGGGCATAGGACAGTTTCACCAAAAGACTGTGGGCTATCGCCAGTATCTAAAATGTAGTTAAAAAGATCTTTAATATTGGCGCGATCTCAGAGCAAGTATTTTTGAAGAATTCTGCACTAAGCAAGTCAGGCCCTGCGCTTTTTCCAGTTTTCAACGAATTAATACTTTCAGTTACTTCGCTCAAGGAGATTTCCTCATTTAAAATATCGGCCGAATTATCAAAATTAATATTTTCCGCATTTTCTTGGTTCAAAACTTATATAAAATATATAATCGATAATGTTCTGAAAATATATGATCCATAACGTGAAATAATAAAGGCTAAAATATTCGATCCACAATGTGAGAAAACAATATATTGTACCTAAACTATATGAATAAGATAATGTACCCTGAAATATATTAGATATAGAGAGTGATTATGTACCTAGTAATATATTACCTACAGCATGAGATAATGTGCCCTTACCATATTATCCACAGCGAAGTATCATGTATCTTTAAATGTATGATCCATAACGTGACATAATGCACCCTAAAATACATTAGTTATAGCGTGAAATAATATATCCTAAAATATATTAACTATTGCGTGCAAAAATGTACTCTTAAATATATTGCTCAAAGAGATACACACGCCTGCATATCTCACTAATTGTTTACTTCCATAAGTACAGGAAACGACTCTTTTGCCTTCATAGTTCAAACCATATTCAAGGGATTTATGTAATAGCAAATATTTATTGATAAAGAGATTGCAAGTCCACTGGCTGCTCTGGATTTCTACTGTTCGTATATGCAGGGTACCCGTTTGGTACAGTAGCCAAAGATAAACATTTACTCAGGTAGACAGCGAAGATTCTGATCAGATTATGCGGGCCTGTGGCCATTCGTCGTCTCATAAAAACTTCCAGTTCAGGGACCCAGCGGATAACTTTTGTAACCCTGGGACACGAAAGCTATACAATTACTTTAATTACTGCAAACTTTACACTGTTGTATATAAGGCCACTGTATAGCAGATCTGCATGACCTGGATTTGGATTATAATGCGCAAGGTTCTAATGAGGACAGAATTACTCAGATCCTGGAGCATTGATATGGTATCTTTTTATAATGACATGCATAAGCTCCGATCATTGAACGTTGATATTCTATATGTATATTTATATTACTAAATAAATAAATTGTAAGATTGACCTAGATAACGGTACAGATTAACAGCATGGTTTCAACACTGATCCGTCAGCATATTGCCGTCACTGACAATTTCGATTTGAGATTTATGGAATTTTGTTTGCTTTTTCTAATTTTTTAATTTAAAAACAATACTTTTTTTTTTTCAAATTCCCCCAGGGTAGCTGAATATCTTTCTCGAATTTTCCACCTACATAATAAATTGATGACGTATAAATAGATCACGTTCACTGGCTCCCGGTTTAGCTGTGCACTGCCGTGACATCTCAGATACAAGCTCTGCCGCAGATTGACCTTACAGACCTTCAAGTTCGTGGGAAATAAATCAGTTCATCCAAGTACATTACTGCGATGCAGACGGTGAGCAGCTTATGCCTTCTGATGTCTGTAAACAACGAAGCTGTGAACCGAAAGAAAGAACAATGTACATATAATTAAAACGTAATGGTACACGAAATTAAGAATATTCTTTTTTGTGTGTCTTAGAGGGGGGAGGGGAAGGGGAGAAGGGGACAGAAGAGGTGATTCACTTATTTCAAACTGTGTGTGTGTGGAGGGGGGTGGGGAGGGGACTGGGAAGGTAATTCACTTATTTTAAGCTGCATTGAAAAATCTAGACAAAAAGTATTTTCATTTTGGTCAGTTCTTAATACTGTCCTCTGTGGTGTAGTGGTCTCGGGTTTGAGTCTCATTGGTTATCTTCTGCGTGTATGTATGTGTGTGTTTTTTTAATCCGATGATTATTTTTAGCCGTTGTTTTTCTTTATTTCTTTGTTTCATCTTTTACTTTTTTATATATTGTTTAACCTGTTAGCAAAAGCAGTACTTCAGTACGATCCAAATTATATTACGGAAAATCTAAAACAACATATTCTTATGGGCAATGGCGTAAAATACTGCCTTTCTTTCTTTCTTCCATTAGGTCTAAACTTCCTAGAAGGACACAGACGGTGTACATTGTACATCCCGGGTTGCAGGATGAAGGCCTACAAGTAAGCAGTTTGAATTACCGTTTGGTTCTTTAACCTGCACATGGTGTGACTTTTCCTGCACAAGGGACCTCCAGTTAACATCCGATCCGAAGGACGACACACTGTTTTCATTTCATGCCTGCAAATGACATGAAGGAAAGCATGTTCGGACACCGAAAATTCCCTCGCCTAAATCTGGTGTCTATCCCAGTACTTCCAGCTCTAGAGGCCAGTGCGCTCACCACTGAGCTATCGCGCTACCTAAAATACATGTTTTTATACGTCTGTTATGGGATAAATGTATGTGTTTTGCTGACAGGGAAACACAAACCTAAGTGATGTGAATGTTACTTGGTACTTGATAAGTAACACATTAAAACCAGTCAAATAATAAACCTCAGCAGGCCAAGTTACAAGAACGTCCGGCTTGTGTCCGGGAGGTGTGGGTTCGACTCCCGGCCGAGTCATATCAAACTTTCAAAATGGTATTAGCTGCTCTTTCGTTTGCTCGGCATTGATTGGGTGGAATGTCACTTCATGTGTCTGAGGTGTGATATGTTAGGGAGGCAGCACTTTTAAAGTGAGCATTGAGCTCCCTGTCACATCCAGGCACCTTCGGGCTATAATTGAAAGATATTGAAAGCGACATTAAGTCTGAATAAAAGAAAAAAAATAAATAAAACTTTCGTTTTTCATGTTGAAGTCTGTTCGATGGATTAAAACTTAACGTCATACCCGCGCTTGCGCCGCGGGTCCTTTTCACATGAAAAAAAAATCAACAAAATGACATGTGTATCCTGCCCAGCCTGATCAGTTTTCACTGTCTACACAAAGAAACCTTAGCTCCTTAGCAACCCATAGACTGATCAGACTGGGCGGATGCCTATGTTGATCTGATTTTTCCCTGGGATCCCAGTCATTTTGTTGGTTTTGTCATTTGTTATGGTAAAAACCGTTCAAATTAGCAGGCCGAATATCTTCGAACCTTCTGGTGCAGTGGCTTAGTTACTAGAGCGTCCGGTTTGCTTCCGGAGGTAGTGAGTTCGATCCCCAGCTGGCTCATCCCAAAGACTTTAAAAATGATATTAGTTGCTCTTTCGTTTGCGCTCAGCATTGAGAAAGCGGAAATGGCCGATCCGGTGTCAGTATAATGTGTCTGGGTGGAATGTCATGTCATGTGTCTGAGGTGTGATATGTCAGTGAGGCAGCACTCTTAAAGTGAGCAATGAGCTCCCTGTCACATCCAGACACCGTCGCGATATGACTGAAAGATTGTTGAAAGCGACATTAAGTCTGAATAAAATAAAAACAAAAAAACGTAACCTTGGAACTTTCTTTTTTCAGGTTGAAATTTGTCCGATGGATTAAAATTTAATGTCATATCCGCGCTTGAGCGGGTCCTTTTCTAGTATATTATATAATGTTATGTATCAATACACTTCGTATAGGCCCAGTTACAGGTCCGAGGTTTGCTGTATTGATAATTTTAACAATTAACTTTTAAAACATCTTGCTTAGCTAAGATTACCATGATAAATAAGATTTTTCGTAGCAGCTATATGGCCCAGTCCACTCCATACCTTACATGCTCTTAAAATGACTAAACTTTGTTGAAAGTGACGTAAAACCGGGTAAAAACACATACCATCCATCCCGATATGAAACTCCGCCAATATGGAGAAAGTCGCCCAATACAGGAAAACGTTGGCCAATACAGAAAACAAATAGGCCAAAACAGAAAAAAAACTGGGCCAATACTACTCGTACTGGCCTTTTTTTTTTTTTTTTTTTTTTTTCTGTATCGGCCCGGTGCGTCATTCCTACGATACGGGCTTATTTTGGTGATAGATACTGTATTAAGGTAGTTAATTAATAATGACCTGTATAAACTCTGCTCATCAAATGTACAGGTATTCTCTAAATTCTCAGTACGATTAGTATAAAAATTGTGTACTTTCTTAGGCATGATAACAAGTTTGGTATACAGTTTACAAGGCGCTCGTTAATTCTGGAAATTTAACGAAAAAAAGTCAGCAGGCGACATTTGGAAATATTTGTTCTGATTTTTTCCAGAATGTAGGATTTTACATTTTTTGCAAATTGTCTCCTTGGGAATCAATTTGCATGTAATGTCAAATCCTATTTTCTGGGAAAAATAAGAAAAATATTATCATTTTTTTTGTCCGCTGAATGTGCGCTAAGTTTTCAAACTAACAACAACGGAGTGCACATTTTTGCATGATCATTTTCTGGTAACCTGGAATGAAAGTGAATCGTTTGCAATACATTTTCCTTATGAGTTTTCAAATTCATAAAAATGTATTATTGTTCGCTATTGATGTTTGGTTTTATCTTTAAGTTACTTCCTAAATGATTTACCGTACTTAGCCTGAGTATTCGAACAACTGGGCCGCGTCAAGCGCAAAAAGTGTGCAGATTCAGCTTGCGCGTGCGCAAAAGTATCGTCAGTGCCTTTGCTCTCTATGCATGCATTTTGTAGTATCCAATGATTCTCTTAGCGGACAGTGGACGCCACGATCAGACTGTGCTAATGCGCAGGCTGATCTGGGCCTTCGCTGTCGGCATATGCCCCGAGGACATGTTTTTGCATGTAGCGGCCAAACTTACTTCATTACCATACTTGTCCTAGTTTGGATAAAAATCCAAAAGGTTGCCTTCGGAAACAGAGAAAGAACACGCAGAAGAACAAAAATCGGAGACTCGGTTTCATTAAGTCTCTTCATATATAAATATGTAGTTTGCAAGGCTCTATACGCCTCATAGCACCGGCTTAAGCGGTATTCACCTTCGAAGTAACCAGAATGAGCCCAAAGATTTTATAGGAAATAAACATAATCTGTACTCTGATGAAGTACGGGAAGACTTTGTACGGGTGTCACACGGCACTTCGCACCAGCTACAGTAGAATAAAATATCTAAGAGGTTGCCCGTGGAGTCAAACAACACACATAAGAACGAAAATCAGAGGCTCGTAAGTATCTTCATATCTATTTACAGCTATTGCAGTTTTGCGAGGCTGCATACGCCCCGCTACAACCGGCTTAAGCGTACTTGATTTTCAATGCAACCACAATGGGTCTCAATGATCCCAAAGGAAATAAAAACAATCTGCACTTTAGCGAAGTACTAGAAACCTTTTACGGCCGCCACATGGCACTTCCCACCAGCTACAGTAAAGTCTTACTGTCTACAATTGCTGTTTCAGTGTAAAACGGGGTATAATATATTCTGCCATGTTCAGCGGCATCTGATTTGGGTGTACATTGTTCGCTCAAGTCCTATCTTACCGAATGTTTAGGTGCAAATACGGTATATCTAGATGATTTTTACCCGACAAACTGATGATTTGTTTTTCTTACTTTTCCAGAAGATTATTTTTCCTAAAAGATTGGCATTGACATTTTATGCAAACTGTCTCCAAAGGAGACAATTTGCATGAAATTCAAACCTATTTTCTGGATTAAATATGCAAAAATATTTCAAATTGTCGTTTGCAGAAATTTTTACCCAGTTTGCCAAGCGTTAGCAGACGATAACGTATTAAATCTTCCTGTTTGGTATGAAAAGTAAATAAAAGTAAAAACGTGTGATCTACATGTATTTGGAACAAATTCAACTTATTTTAAGATAAAGTCCAATACGTTTATAGCTGAAAGCAGAACGCGAGCCGTGCATTGAGGCATTTTATGAGAATGGCGGTGAGTGGTGATTTCCGAGACTCTCTCGCTGCAGTCATCGCGTTGTTCATTCTGTTCAACATTGTTGGTTTCTTTGGAAATATGTTGGTGTTCTATATTTATGCATTCCGTAATCAAAGGACCTGTTTCAGGACGTTAGTTTTGGCACTTTGTTTCGTTGATTTCATCAGTTGTTGTACAACCGTTCCCATGGAAATCGTGTCTACATGGTATTGGCTTCACTCACCGTCTACAGCTCTTTGTAAATCAAAGAACTTCTTTGTGCAGTTTTCAGCCACCTCTGCAATCTACATGTTGTTTGTCACTGCTGTTTATAAATATAGAAAATTTTGCAGACCGTTTAGTAAAAAGATGACTCAACAAATGATTGTTATTTTCTGCCTGGTTGGCATTGTCATCTCTGTGATATTCGCCATACCCGCGCCAATTCTCTGGGACATAAATAACCACACTATTACATGGGAAAATACTAGCGAGAATGTGTTTATTTGTGAGGTGAATCATATCTACCACAGGACAGTCTATCCTACGGTCTACCGAATTATGCTGTCCATATATGACATATTTCTATTAATTACTGTTATATTATACGTGTTTGTTGCAAGGGTAATCATAGCCCATTTTCCCCGGATGAAGAGACGCCCTGACGTTGCAAATGACAGACTATCATTGTCTAGCACCATTCATGGAATGGCTCTAACAAGAACCTGCAAAAACACTGAGCGCCTAGAAAACAACGAAACAGAAGCAGCTCGAAATCAAAGGGAGACCAGTCCCAAAGAAGCAGACGAAAACGTAGCACAAGCAACAAGCCAACCAGACACTCATTCCAGTGCTAGGACTAGAACCCCGCTTCCTCGTAACCAAATCCGGTTTGTTCTAATAATGGTCATAATTGTCGGCACATTTTCTGTCACATTCACTATGGGATTGTCATTTAGTTATGTTTTTGCACTACGGAGCTATAGTGACTTTAGCTCGAACAGTGAGCGTGTAATAATGTTTGCTTGCTACAGGTTATATTTTATTAACTATGCAATGAATCCAGTTGTATATTTTACGCTAGACAGACGTTTCCGTACAGAGGTTTTTAAGCTATTGGCTCTATTAGGGCAAATAAGTCACAGCTTTGTCAGAGATGCGTAATCCCCAAAACAAAACAAGAAGCGATATAGATATATGTTTTTTATATTATCAGAACCGCTACCTGAGAGTCCGCACCGGAAGTCAATTCGTTCTCAATTCAATTCGTATTTAAGTCAGTTCACTCTCATTTTGGTCAATTCGTACTCATTTTTCGGTCAGTTCGTACTCATAAAGTTTTTCTTCAGCCAATTTGTCCTCATTTGGTCAATGTACTCATTTTGGTCAATTCGTTCTCATTCGCATCTACTGATACATGTGCGTCCAACGCAGTCAGATCAGAGTCTTTGTTGTCCTCATGAAGCCATTTTGCATACTTGGCTATCCAAAATGCACCCAGTGAAGATTCTGATCTGACTGCGCGAATGCGCAGCTAATCTGAATCTTTGCTTGGCACAGATTCTGGTACTAGTTTCCGTACCCAACTTTCACGTAACCGGATCCGGAACGTTCTAATAATGGTGACAATTTCCGGGACATTGTCTGTCAAATTCACTATGGGATTGTCATTTCGTTATGTTTTTGCTCTACGGAGCAATGGTGACTTACTCTAACAGTGAACGTACAATAATGTTTACTTGTTATAGGCTTTATTTTATCAACTTTGCAACGTATTCTGTTGTGTCTGGTCCGGGTCTGTACTGTTTGCCAATGTCCCGTCAAAAACAATAGCACCATAGTAATGAACAAGTGGTAGGTCCGTTTAACGCGCGGTTTGATTTCTTTGGTCAATGATAATCAGATAGACAACAACCTTAAGGAAATTTTGGTGCATGTATACTTTTGGTAAACTAACGACCTGAACACTGTCATCTACGAAGACGTTAATCCAGTACAATAAAATTTAAAATGAATTGTTCCAGCTGAAAGATTGCGGGGCCATTTTGTAAAAGGAATCATCTTTTGAATACCAAAATTCTGAGACATTTCAAAAGCGCAGTGGAGTGGATACTCCTAAATTGGGGAATAATTCTGTTTTTCTGTTAAATGTGGATGCATTGATACTGCTAAACGCAATTAATAATTTCTACCTCTTAACTATCATTGGCTGGACATTTCTGAGAATGGAAAACTGAAGTTTGGATTTACTGAAATTGTGTATAGTTTAATCTCTATAAAAATATATATTGTTGCTATTCTCAACTTGAAATAAAAAAGAAATGATACATCGTAAAAACAGACTGAGGATCATCCTATATTGCATACTGCATAAATGTCAGCATTTCCTTTACATAAAACGTACATTTTACATTGTTTAACGTCCTAATAAAACAAATGCATGATACAAACCTATTTCACGCGGTTCTTCCATTCTTTTAGCAATGACATGAGTACACACACAATTGTGTGTTTAGCGGAGAACAAACTTTTTGTAAAAGCTAATTCTTGTATTACTATATGTTTTTAACCCATTTAAGCTTAGCGTCCCATAAAAAGGACAACTTGGTCTATAGACAGAAACGTTTCATATTCTCCTATCAGGTTCCGGGGATTATTTACTGGCACACAGATATCCAATAAAAACTAAACGTCGATACCCCGTCGCTTACGTTACAGCGGCGCCAAAACGTCGCTGTGTGTTAACTGGGCAGTACATGAAAATAGAGTTATCGCATTTGAGAGCTAAAGAGCCCATCGAGCGAACACAAAACGTCGTACGACTATCTTTGCGAAATCACCGTAACGTAATGTGTGTTCATTCGGCAGGCAATTTGATTAGTGTCTTCGTTGCTCGCTTCTATTCTGTCATTTGATCAAACTGTATTTCTCAACAAAGCTAAAATTATGTACAAAATTTATAACAATTTGGCACCAACCTATTTACAGGAGTTACTCCAAATGCGCGATGTGAATCTCGATAATACTGCATCTAATTTAAGATCTGTGACTCACAAGAATTACTTATTGCCACAACCAAAATGCAATTTATTCAAAGGTAGTTTATCATACTCAGGCGTTGTGGTTTGGAACAGCATCCCCATTAACATAAAAATTTCAAAATCACTGGACATTTTTATAAAGAAGTGTACTGATTGGATTAAAGGTTAATAATCATTTTATAACATATACAATACTTAGGGCTCCGCCGTCAGTAATTCAGATTTTCAAATACGTATATTGTATTTGCTTTTTTTTTTTTTTTTTTTTTTTATAATGAATCTCTCTCTCTCTCTCTCTCTCTCTCTCTCTCTCTCTCTCTCTCTCTCTCTCTCTCTCTCTTGCTTGTTGTCATGTTGTATGTATATGTTACATGCTATCCTTAATCAGTCATAGCTACTACGTACATTTACGCATAAAACCGTATGCCCTAGCATAGTTTTCTATTGGAGTAGTGACACGAGATAAAGATACTTTTTGTCCTCTGTGAGTACGTTCTCAAATACGCATGCCTATTCATCTAGCGGATGCGGGCCCCCGTAGCACAGTTCATAGGAGAGTTGACTCTTAATCCATTATGTCTCTCACCGCTGTGGTTCGAGCCTCGCTCGGGTGACATGTAGGAAAGCCAAGTTCTGCTTACGGGTTATTTCCCCGGGTTCACCGGTTTACGCTTAACTTTGATGAACGATTGGCTCGTTATGAGTGAAATATTCTTGAAAGGGCCGTAAACCCCCCCCCCCCCCCCCCAAAAAAAAAAAATATATATATAGTGGAGGTAAATGTCTGATTACCTTCGTTGTCTGGTCAATTGCTTCATGTCTGCGAGCAGGCAGTCGCTCCTTGGGCTGGTCGCATATACCATAAGTATCTTTATCTCGTGCACCGTTCCATTTTAATCATTGTTTTAAATAACTCGTTGTATGTATTTGTATCGTATGTAGTTTTGTTGAGGGCCCCAAGGAAGATTGGTAAAACCAATTGGGCTACCCTCGTAAAATAAAGAATTTACTTACTTACTTACTTCTCAGCGGGCAAGCACCGTTGCGACAACGTCGTTAAGGCGACGTTGTATAAACGTCATGTGCCAGGTGGGATTCAGGACGAATGTATGGAAGAACAATAATGCATTAGTCCAACTGTTCGGACATCTTATAAGACTCTTTTATGAGTGGTCGGTCAGTATAGAAAAAAGTCCCAAGGATCACTGTCGCTGTATCACGAGGCAAAGCTTCCCGAATGATCCCGAGGAACAGATTTTCTTATACTCGTACGTACCGAACCCACATGATATGCTATAGTCGCCTTTCCTTACATCCCTTTCAATTTCCAATATGTTTAAATCTTTTTCATTGATTTAAATGCAGCACTACACAATGATGTTGGCGTCCGCCATCTTGAATGTTGACTTTATTTATCACACTGCGATGACGTAAACGTAGCAAAGGAGTTACATGACGTCAGATACAACCAACGCATTGATCGACCACACGTGGAATTTTCCTTTTTTTTTTTTTTTATTGTGCATACTAAATCGGGGTTCCCGCGATTTTCACCAGTGCTGACAAATCTTATCTTACCCCGCTTATTGGTTGTATAGGGGGCAACGTATTTGCATCGTCAAGATATTGGTTGTACAGGCGATTGACGTCAAGAACGTGACAAATAACGCCAGTTCAAGTTAGTGGAAGAACCGAAAGTCAGTCATCGATGGCATCTGCTGCTTTAAATGGTAGAGAGTAGCTTTTATGAATGCGAAACCACTGCATTTAAATCGGTTCTAATTAAAATCTAAAGCTGTATTGTGCATGCAAGAAAATCTATTATGGGTGATCGGTGCAGAGGGAAAATCCGTTCCTTGAGATAACACTTCGGCATCATTAGGTAAGCCTCGTAATGTCGCACAGTTACACTCAAGAAAGATGCTTATATTAGATTAAATGTACTCCTAGGTATGATAGAATAACATACCCAGGAGGGAGGATAGAATAACAATTTCTGTCCTCAGCGGAAACCCCGGATTTCTGCATCTGATTTTCACGCAAGGCTTATCTAGCTCGTCGCTGTCAGCATATGACATATGTTTTTTTTTTTTTTTTTTTTTTTTTTTTTTGTTTTTTTTTTCCACGCTGAGACATAGCTTTACCTTAGTTGATTATATAGACTGAACGTTTACCATTACGAAAACATGCCTATTAAAATATACTAAAAATTTTACCACCAAAAAAAAAAAAATGAAAACATTCAGATAAAAAATTCTGATATTTTCATATTTCTGCTCAAAATATAGATTGTGGGTACTGGTTAGAACCGATTCGACGAGGCAGTTCTAACGAGTACCCACAATCTATGTTTTTGAGCAGAAAAAGTGAAAAATAGTGTATACCCCTGTGAACCCCAGTTCTGCTATATATAATGCAAAAGTGGGATTTACGGGGGACAAAATTATATAGGCATGTTTTCGTGATGCTGACAATAATAATGTTAACATTTATTTATTAATAAACTTCTATTACTGTTAAGGGAAATGGATATGCTTAATTGATCTTTTATCCATTTTTACAAGGGAGACAAGTCTTGGGACTTCCTGTTTACTTTCCTGGTCACCATATTTTTTCCTTTTTAATAGAACCTTTCCAGAAGGGGCGTTCCCTTCAGGAGAGGGTCTGCTTAAGAAGGAAAGAGCTGTTTTCCCTATGTGGTCATTTTTTAGAGCAAACCCGTTTTCTGAAGAAGAGCAAAACCAGTTTATCAAGAGCTGTCACACATGAAAATGTATGTATTCCCCGCAAAATTTAATATGTTTCTTTTCTGCTCTGATTCAGACATCGGACTACCGGACTATATAATAAAACATTGAATGTTGTAATTCTCGAAATTTGGTCTGAGCCAATTAGGGAAAATCTTAGATCTTCCGACTATGGAATCCTGCAGAAGCAAGTGACTCACATCCCTTCATAAAAATCTCTTCCGTCTATAGAATCCTGCAAGATACAAGTGACTCACACCCCTTCATATCAACCTCTGGTATGAATGCGTAGGAGTCACTTGCTTCTGCAGGATTCCATAGTCGAAAGATCTAAGGTTATGTCACTGAAGAACGATGTCAGCGTCTTTTCATTGCAACATTTACAGAAATTCGGATTCAAGTTTGACTTTTTTAAATTGTGTTAGAAATCTCAGCGTTGTAAATGATTTAGAAGCCACTAATGTTGTATTGAATATTCCGAAAAAATATCAAGCAGAGATCTGACATGAAATGGGTGAATGCCTTTCGTTCTGACAATCTTCGTTCACAGTTCCCTGGTCAGTAAACAGGCTTAGATCACGTACTTTAGAAGGAAATCCGAAACAAGAGCTCAGCAAGCAGGGCATCATACGCCTGTGGCAAGTAATCAGATGTAGCACCTATACTGACATAGAGTAGGAGGGGTTAGCCCGAAAAATATACGGATGGATAGACAGACATAACTAAATTAATATTTGGTGGACTGTAACTTCAAAATGAAATGCGCTGCTTCACATTATGGTCTAACTATACCTTTCAGCTGATGGGATATAAACTGTAGGAGGAATATTGGTGGGCTCTAACCTCGAAATGGAATGCGCTGCTCCACATCACGGCGAAACATTTTTGAATGTTTCAGCTTGATCTAATGTAATCTATAGGATCCTAGCTGATGAATGTTTCAAAGAGGCATTACTGTTAATATTTCTTGGACTGTAACCTCACAACAATAAGTGCTGCTCCACATCCTGATCTATCTATAAATAAAGTTTCAGCTTGATCTAATGTAAACTGCAGGAGGAGTTAGCCAGAAACAAAACATTTACATATACTTACAAAGGGACATAACTCTGCTATTGTCTGGTGGACTGTTACCTCGAAATAATTTGCACTGCTCCACATCATGGACAACGATTTACAACTTTTCAGGTTAATATAATGTAATCCACAGGAGAGTTGGCCAGAAACGAAATGTTTTGCAGAAATTTTCAAATGGCATAACTCTGTTAATATTTACTGGACTGTGACCTTGAAACAATATGCGCTGCTCCACATCATGGTCTAACTAGAAATCAAGTTTCAGGTCGATCTGGTGTAAACTGCAGGAGGAGTTAGCCGGTAACACAAAAAAAAATACAGACATTTTCTAAGAAGCATAACTCTCTTAACATTTTGATGAACTGCAAGCTCGAAACAATATGTTCTGCTCCACATCATGGTCTAACTATAAATCAAGTTTAAGCTTCACCAAATGTAACCTATAGGAGGATTTAGCCGGAAATGAAACGTTTACAAAAATTTTCAAAGGTGCATAACTCTGTAATATTTTGTTAACTGTAACCTCGAGGCAATATTCACTGCTTCATATCATATCTAACTATATATCAAATTTCAGTTTGATTGGATTTAAACTGTAGGAGGAGTTGGTCGGAAACGAAACGGTTACAAATAGAATTCAAAGGGGCATAACTCTGTTAATATTTGGTGGACTGTAACATCGAAACACTATGTGGTGCTCCACGTCAGTATCAAATTTTATATCAAGTTTCAGCTTTATTGAATGAAACCTAATGGAAGAGTTAGCCAGAAACAAAACGTTTACAAAAAAATCAAAAGGGCATAACTATGTTAATATTCGGTGGACTGGAACTCGAAACAATATACGCTGCTCCACATGATGGCCTAATTGTATATCAAGTTTCGGCTTGATTGGATGTAAACTGTAGGAGGAGTTATCGGGAAACGACAAGTTTGCAGGCGGGCGGACGGAAGGATGCCGAGGGACATAACATAATACGTCCTGTTTTTTTTTTTTTTTTTTTTTTTTTCAAACAGGCGTATAAATACAGGAAATTTATGAGATCAGATTTCGATTTGGGTCTATTTTTTTTTTATTTTTTTTTTTTTATTTTAAATATGGAGACTTCGCCTTACTGTAGATGAACATGCAAGTTAATATTACATTCTGTAAGGCATTTGTCTCTTTTGGACGATCGACGAACAATTGTAAATCAAATAAATAATCTGTCAGATACCTTTAAATGTTGCCACTTTACGCCATTTTCCTTAGACGCCGACGCGTTAAAAACTAGAAGCCGAAGCGTTTGCCGTGAAGTGTATGCATTTATGCATTTATATTGGCCAGTGTGAACATGTACTTTTTGCATTCATCCGATAAAACATTTTCATATAACTCAACTGTTATTTGATCTACTTTTGGTATTAATTAAAAAATATCCTGTTATTTGCTAAAGTAAATAGAACATTCTGCTAAAAATGGAATTAGCTTTTGTACTTTTGGTATTAATTCTGAAAAAAAAAAAAAAAAAAAAAAACGTGTTGAACTATCTGCTTAAGTTAATAGAAAACTCCAATAAGTGATTTCAAATAATATTATGCGAAAACGATGCACAGGATCCTTCAAATCGTCATCGTGAATATGGTGTGGAAAAGTTTAATTTCAGTGGCGATTTTCGGCAAAGGTAAGTTACGTAAGTGATTGACAGATGCGTGAATGATGTTTAAACAATATGGAGATACGTAGGGAACTATCTGCTTAAGTTAATAGAAAAATCCACTAAGTGATTTCAAATAATATTATGCGAAAACGATGCACAGGATCTTTCAAATCGTCATAGTGAATATGGTGTGGAAAAGTTTAATTTCAGTGGCCATTTTCGGTAAAGGTAAGTTGCGTAAGTGATTGACAGATGCGTGAATGATGTTTAAACAATATGGAGATACGTAGGGAAGACCACAACTAAGGAAAAACCTTTCCAAGGAACTATATAGAAGGTTACAGTGACGTGAAACGACAATATAAGACAGCACTGTTTCGAAAACATAACGAACAAAGAGATATCTGTAACAGAAATACCCACAAAGAACTGTCAACAGCACAACATTCGGGAGTTTTATAATAAACCGGTTTTGTAAATTTGCCTTACACTCGCCTTTAGTCCTGAAACATTACACACAGTTGTAAGTTACATGGCAACCGGATGGATGTATGGTCTGGCTGGCTGGCTGGCTGGATGAATAAAGCAAATACCTCTGTATTGTTTGCTAATGCTTGCCTAATTCAGTATTTTCTCTTCACTACAGCTGGTGCCAGTGCCGTGTGTCGGCCATAAAACGTGTCACCGTACTTTACTACAATGCAATTTATATTTTCTGGTCCTGAGGGATCATTAAGCCTTTTCGTTTCGTTTGTTTGTTTTTTTGAATGAGGGTCAATGATGAGGCCTAATTGGCCCAGAAAACTTGAAACTCCAACTGTTTTTAGCTTTGTGAATGTGTTCTTTGTCCTCAAGGGACATTCCATTTAGACTCGCTTTAAAAAGATAAGAACTATATCATGATAGCAATGTACAAGTGGTTGAATTATAAGAGAATTTAGCATTCCCCGAAATTTATACACAATATGGAATGCACCATGCGAAAACATGTCTTCAGGCAAATGCGGACAGCGAAAGCCCAGATCAGCTGCGCATCCGCGCAGTCTGATCAGGGCCTTCGCTGTCCGCTAAAAGAATCAGTGGACACTATAGAAAATATCAATGGAGACTTTGTTGGCGATCCCCACCCATCTCCCTACCCCTCACCCCGCCCCCACACACAAACCACCACCACCACCACGAGGCTCTGGCACGAACACTTCTATCTCTGAATTTGAACACACTCATTATTGCAAATAGAGGTTTCAGTATGACCTGAACTCCATTAACTAGACGCGAATTCCTTCAAGCCTTCTGAAGGGAAACTAACTTTTTAAAGCAAATGTTTCTGTTTGCTGACACCGAAGGCCCTGATCAAAAGGATACACAGCCTGACCTGAGCCGTTGTTATCCGCATACGCCCAAATGCACGTTTTCGCATGGCGCGGCCAATATATTTTTGTCAATAAAATATGACTTGAAATAATTACTAGCTCTTATAATGTTCCAAATTTTCGGCGGGATTTCCTCCTTCATCAGAGTAAACGGAAAAGTATTTCTACTACAAAGGAACAATATATAGAAATATTTTTTTTCCGTTTACCCTGATGTAAGAGAGAATCCCTCCGAAAATTTGAACATTATAAGAGCTAGCAATTATTTCAAGTTATATAAGTTATATATGTTGTTATCCCTTTGGAGAAAGAACTACAAGCGCAATAAAGTATGTTTAAACCAAGAATTTCTCAGAAGGCGGTGTCACGCCTAACGGATCCTGCCAATTATTAAAAAAGGTAAGAGAAAAGTCCAGGGAGTGCCACAATCACAAACCGCAGCCCTTCCCAGACCCCAAGAGGAAGAGGAAACCGACAAATCTAAACAAGCACAAACCGAACAAACGTACGAAAAGCACTAAGATTAGCTCTCTCTTCCCCAAGCGAGGTAATCGCAATACTAAAAGGACTGAAAAACACAAGAACAAAATGACACACGGAAAGACATACAACAAATCGCCTCGTAGAATAAACCACAAAGCAACAAGGAGTAAGACTAACACCGGGACCACCGCCTTAGAACGGTCGGTAGAGCAAACCACCGGGGGGTTTAAAGCACTTTTAAAGCTAGCTAACTTCACCCTGGGTCCCGATGCTACTCTTAATACATAAATACATAAAAATTCGGTTCGCATAAAGGCTCCCAACTCAGTCAATGCATCAAAGCGAAAACATAAAAATCAAATTAATCACTATAATAAACAAAGACGAGTACTCATGGCTAATTCTACTGTATGCCAGAGTAAATGAAAACCAATAGTTGAACCACGGCGGGCCAAGCCAAAGACATATCGTCAAGCCCCAACCCACTGGTTAAAGTTTTACGAAGAGGCCGTCATTGAGTCTGAGGCCCGAACCGCCGTCGTGCAGTTAAAGAGTGAAGCATAGCCATTAACAATGATTGGGTTGACAACTAGGCATGCAGTCTGCCGCATAATATCCAGGCTATAGCCAATTCTATTATAACGGTTAATAAGTTTTCTGAATTGCTCCGAAAAGTTAGATTTACCTACAATTTTTCTAAATCTGTACACTAAGTCACCGTAAAATTCGGGTTCCGATATACCTTGTTGCAGAAGTGTTTTCAGACTGACGCTATATTTTTCTAACAAGGCACTGTGTCTGCGATAAAATTTCGAAAACGCCTTATGAAGTTTAAAATAACGATAGCCCTGCCTAAGAAGTTTGTCTGTAAGGGCTTTATTACGGTAGTTAAAGTCATTAAGATTTGAAGAAGCTCTGGCGAATCTTATAAGTTGAGATATGTATACCCCATATGAGGTACGCCGGGGGACATCGCCATCCAGAAAAGAGAAATTAACTATATCAAAATCAAAATCGTCCCGTTTATCATAAATTTTGGTGGAAACTGTACCATTAGATATACATAGATTCAAATCCAAAAAAGGGGCTTCGGTATCGGAAGAATTTGCTCTATTTAATTGGAGTTCTGTAGGGTATATCCGGTTGTCCGCATACGCCCAAATGCACGTTTTCGCATGGCGCGGCCAATATATTTTTGTCAATAAAATATGACTTGAAATAATTACTAGCTCTTATAATGTTCCAAATTTTCGGCGGGATTTTGGTCAAAGTAAATTTTGTCAATATTTAATAAATCGTCAAGGTATTAAGCAATTCTTATTCTGCAGCTCAACCATTACAAAAACATACCTATTCAAATATATACAAAATTTCACCTCCAAAATCTGAAAATTTTCAGATAAAAAACTGATATTTTTCAAACTTCTGCTCAAAATATAGATTGTGGGTACTCGTTAGAACCGCCTCGCAAGGCGGTTCTAACGAGTACCACAATCTATATTTTTAACAAAAATAAGAAAAATAATATATACCCCTGTAAACCCAAGTTTTACTTTATAAATGTGGGGTTTAAAGGGGTCAAAAATATATAGGCGTGTTTTCGTGATGATAAATTGACAATGTCAGTAGCGAATGATATGCAGGTCAAGGTCATAAATGATTACATAATAATTGCAAGCGTTTTAAACAAGTATTTCTCAAAAGGCGGTATCACTCCTGACGGATCCCGCTAATCATATTATGCAGCTTAATGTTATAGCAGGAAAGGTCATAAATGTTTACATAATTATTGTAAACTCCATGTAAGGAGGATTTGATTATCTTATCACCGATCGGAATTTGAGATTAATAATGGGACTGACAGTCATTGTCGCATGAAATATAGGTGATATTGTTTAAATTCATTTGAAGGTGGAACTGTATGCCAGGATGATCTGATTCTGCGTATTTGCGCATGTTTGAAGGCCCTTTTTGCTACTTTTGACCTATAAGTTATCTGATGCTTCCTACCAAGTTTCAAGTCAATTGGCCTTTCGGTTTAGGAGAAGAAGTGAAAACTAGATTTTTTAGATGGCCGCCACAGTGGCCATCTTAGATTTCCGATCGAAACGATTTTAGCTATTTTGATCTACGTCACGCCGATACTTCCTACCAAGTCTCTATTCAATTGGCCCTTCTTTTCAGGAGAAGGAGCGAAAAAAAAAATATTTTCAAGATGGCGCCATGGCGGCCACCTTGGATTTCCAGTCGGAATGGTTTTAGGTATTTTTGATCTACAAGTCACCCCAGTGATTCCTACCAAGTTTCAAGTCGACTGACCTATTGGTTCAGGATAAGAAGCGAAAAATAGATATCAAGATGGCGGCCATGGCGGACATTTTGGATTCCGGATCGGAACGATTTTAGCTATATTTTATCTACAAGTCGCCCCGATGTCCCTACAAAGTTTAGAGTCAATTGGATCGGAGATGTAGGAAGAGTAAGCTTTTAAAGCAATTGTTTACGCCGCACAACGCACGACGCACGACGGACGACTCAGGTGAGGTAATGAAGGAGTTCAGGAAGTGTAATAGCCACAATCGCCATCTACCTTTAATACGGAGAGGAAGAGCGAACGAACTGGAAGATCTACAGCCAGCACATGCAGCATAACGATTTGGGGAGCAAACTCTGACGTTTTACAGTAGACTCCTTTTCAGAAGGGAAGTAAAATAATTTTGACAAGTTGCCTCCCCCTAAAGTGTATCCATTCCCCTTCAGTTTCTTGCAGCAGTAACAGTAAATTTCCAGCACCGTCTATGGCAATGCACCTGTTCTATGCCCCTGTCGCGTTTGACATGAATTAAACTTTAAGTTTCCTCTTCTTCTGCTGCGATGACAGATATAAAGGTGGTAATATTCTTAATGCACATAGCTTTTTGTCAATGAAATGTTGAACTAAGAATGTTTTGAAAGTCGGTGTCACGCCTGACGGACCCTGTCAGTCTTATTATTCAGACTAACGTTATGGCTATGCTATTTCTTATTTTTTTCATTAAACATATGCTGTGGATATTCATTAGAAACGCCTCGCCGAGGTTCAAATGTGTACCCATAACTGATTTTTCTCATGGAAAAATTAAGAAAAATACTTTTTAGCTACACCTTTTATCTGACGCTATGAAAACATAGTCGAGACATCTGTAGTAAGGTAAAGAGCCAATGGACAATTATGACATCTTCATGCCATGCCATACTCTCCTCACATTACAAAATTGTATTTTGGACCGTATTTTGTTTTTCCTTCTTCATGGAATGGTTTCTCTTCCATTCCAGCTGCTAACACAGACTTTATAAGCGTGGACTAGGGGAACCCAGAGATGCAGGATTTCTTGAGAATGATCATCTCCTGAGCGGGAGGTGATTTAGAGCTCTACCAGCCCGCCCTGCTGTCATCACATTAAGCTATGAACAAGAAAACGTTGATGCAAAGCATCAATACGCCAGGAACCTAATCTGCCATGCATTACTTAGCTCCCTATAGATCGTAGTAGAGTGAAAAAATGTTATAATTTATGAAAGGTTGTAATTATATAAATTATCGCAATACTCAACGATAAAAAACATTATAGACGTTATCAGAGCTATGTAAAAAATCAACTATGATCGTTTGTTTTCTAGCCCACATACATAATTACATGTCGCCATTCATAGCCTAGGCCGAACATACTATATCTGAAATCATCTATGTAGCAGTGTTTCGTTCTTTTCTCCACTCATAACGTTTTCTTTCGGCCCAAATCTTTCCATGCTTGAATATCAAATTAAACTGTATTATTAAACCAGCTTATAATCCGTTCGTTTGAAAATGCAATCGTAAACAAAGAAAAATATCTTTTGTTTCTTCTTCGTAGTACGACGAAAAAAAAACAAAAAAAAACACGAAATGAAAAAATTCAAACGTGTACGAATACTGACAGCAACAAGCTCAGTTCAGGTCGAATGGTCAAATTGGGGCTCCTACGGGAAAACTGCTCATTTCTCTTTTAAATGAGCAAAACCCACATTGCTACATTCATTCTACACAGTATTTCCCATTTTTTTTTTATTTCACTGTGTTACCAATAGCACAGTTCTCTGCTGCAAAAGTGTGACTTTGAATAATAATAAAAAGTGGGGGTAAATAGTTATATATAACCCCACTAAGAACCACATAAAACTGGAAGAAAACCGATTCTTAACGAAAACATATGCAATGTGTTCATTAGATGCGCCTCGTCGATACGCTTCTAATGAGTACACACAACATATGTTGTTTTCTTTTCTCATAGAGAAATAAGAAAAATACTTTTTAGCTACTCCTCTTATCTGATGCTATGAAGACATAGTCGAGACATCTGAAGTAAGGTTAAGAGCAAATGAACAATTATGACTTATTTTGTGCAATTTCATGCTCTCCGCACTCCACAATATATTGCAAAATCGCATTTTGAACCTTTCAGTCATTGGTAAAGCTGTCAACACAGACTTAACAACCGTGGACTAGGCGAGCCCAGGGACGCATGTTTTCTTTAGAACATCACAAACACATGCCTATATAATTTTGACCCCCTGAAACCCCACTTTTATATAGTAAAACTGGGGTTTACAGGGGTATACATTATTTTTCTTATTTCTGCTCAAAAACATAGATTGTATGTACTCGTTAGAACCGCCTTGCCGAGGCGGTTCTAACGAGTACCCACAATCTATGTTTTAAGCAGAAATATTCAAAATATCACAGTTTTTTTATCCGAAACTTTTCAGTTTTTGGAGGTGAAATTTTCTATATATTTGAATAGGCGCGTTTTCGTAATGATGAACATTCCCTAGCCGGGAGGAGCTACAGTACTCGACCGACTCTACTATTATCACATAATCATCAAAAAAAGGGTACCTGTAGTCCTTTTTTTTTTTTTTTCAACGAAAACATATGAACCTCACCAAGCAAAGATGTACCTTCAGGTCATTTTCGGAACGCGAAGGTCCAGATCAGACTGCTCTGTCCGCAAACCGAATCAATGGACACAACAAACAAATGAGTGAATGAATAGCAAAGGCCCGGATGATATTTTGTGTATGCGCAGGGTGATCTGAATCTGCGTATTTTATGCATGTTCGAAGGCACTTTTTCGCTTGACGCGTCCCATATGTCGTGCATGCTCATTAAATATGCATTACGAAAACGCGCCTATTCGAATATACAGAAAATTTTACCTCCAAAAACTGAACATTTTCAGATAAAAAACTGATATTTTTCATATTTCTACTCAAAACATAGATTGTGGGTACTCGTTAGAACCGCCTCGACGACGCGGTTCTAACGAGTACCCACAATCTATGTTTTTGAGCAGAAATAAGAAAAATAATGTATACCCCTGTAAACCCCAGTTTTACTATATAAAAGTGGGGTTTAAGGGGGTCAAAATTTTATAGGCGTGTTTTCGTGATGCCTGGCTGGAGCGCTTTAAATGTATACCCACATCATATGTGTTCACGGATAAATAAGAAAAATACTTTTCTAGCTAGTCCCCTTATCTTATGCTATGAAAATATAGTCGAGAGATCTGCTTTGAGGTAAAGAACCAATGAACGACTATGACTTATTTTATGCCATTTCATGTTCTCTGCATTCTACAATACATTGCAGAATCGTATTGTGGACCGTTCTACCGTTGGTTATTTTTTCCGACCAAGTTGCCAACACAGACTTTACTACACTAACCCAGGAATGCAGGTTTTCTTTAGAATGTCCATCTCCTGAGCGGAGTCAACAAAGCTCTACGAAAACTTGGTGACACCCAGGTAAGGCCAAAGTCACAGCCTTCCCAAGGCACTGCATAAAGTTTTAATTATATGAAATGACTGTACAAATCAGCATTTCGTCGAAGCCTGAAACATTAAAGGTCCAACCCCAACAAAAGGGAGAGTCAAAAATAAAATTGCTGGGGCTTAAAGACGGTTTTACGGACATCCAACATCGCCCTTCATGCTTCCAGTTCCCATAGTTCCAGCTACATGTATGTAGCTGTGTTGTCTGTGTTTGCAGCTGGTTCGACAGAAAATAACCATAATGATTTGGTCCTAAAGAATCAGTGGATTAGCACAGAGAAACTTACTCAGTGAGCACTATGATGCGAAAAAACATGAGGACTTGAGCACAAGCCTTAAAAAAATCACGGTAAAAGCGGCCACAGACGAGTAAGTTTATGCACAACCCGTCCAGAACTCTACTATCGTCACCGAATCATCACAGAATAGTGCACCGTAGTATGTCTTTTTACTGATCTGTATATAAGACACGTTGTTACGGCTTTAAACGCACACAACTTTGGGACCGGCAGAAATTTTACAAGCAGTTTTCAACGTTTATGTCATCAAGGTGAATCTTTAACTGAAATAATTGAAAAAATTCTTAAGTTAGAGGATTCGCCGTCTTTAAGAACAATACATACTCGTATGTGTGCCGAACACGCTGAAATTATATATTTTACTTACATAACAAATGTCCAATGCCAAATCATGGAAATGCTTGGCATTGATGGATGTTATCAAACTAAAACGATAAAGAAACTACAGCTTGCCTACTAGAATATTTGTTATTTATACATATCACTGAAATGTATTTTGATCGAAACCGATTGAAACATTGTGAGTTTGGATCAAGTAACGTATTTCCTATCATAAACGAAAATGCAAGCATTGTTATGAACTGCAGCGATCGGCGAATGCACAGAGAGAATGTTATAATGTATGATGCCGTAACGGTATGCCATTCCTCTGAGATATTCCGTTGGCCCGTATCAGTTCCATCAGTTGAGTAATACGACCAATTCATTCGTTGTCTGTCAAGGCTCAATATTGGCCAAAAGCTTCTTATTACAACACGCCTATCAGAATTGTGTGCCTTTAAGCCATCAGTCCATTTTATAACTATAATAAAGTGAACCTTCAACGACATCATGTTCCCAAAGATGTTGCCATTTTAATGAATTGAAAAACCTTGCTTTATTCTTATTTCCTCATAGAAAATAATGTTTTGGATATTTATTTTATGAACTACTGTACATGTAAAAGAATTGGCCTCCCGTATTACATCTTATAAACTGCTTTTTCTGTGTATACATAACATAATCTACATGTCATTAATTGATCCATTTTGTGTGTCACCAGCCTTTGTGCACTCAGTATAAGTACACCTCATGTAAGATGGTGAACTATTATATTTTGTATGTCTGGAAGCCATATGTGGAATATAAAGTGAATTTTATTAATAAAGTGTCCATAGGAAAATATTGCTGAACACTAAATATAAACGGATAACTTAGTAAAAAAAAAAGCAGTATTTTTTATTTATGATAAACAAATCTTATACAATTACGTAATATATTATGATATTATTGCATAAAAAGCAGTGCCGCACCTTATTAACAGCCGTGCATTAACCGGCGAGAAGCCGTGTATTAACAAGGCAATTCACGCGCTGTTAATGCACGGCTACGCAACTTTCAATATGCCTGTACCGGGGCCATATAATTGCTGCCGTCACGAGATGTGTAGTGCCCGGCCCTTGAACGAGCATAGTCCGTGGAAATTGCGTTCGCGAGACATCAGTGAAATGGCGAAACAAAATAGTGCAAGAAATAATGCAAAATGTAGCAAATGTTTTTAATTTTTATGCAATAATAGCGATCGAACATGGTTTTTTTAACATCAGAAAACGTTCCTCCTGACTTGTGCACCCAAAAGATACTGAAATCATCCTGTGCATCTGCGCAGTTATGCCTCTTTCTTTCTGTCTTTCTTCCTTTGCTGCACTCGGTCATGACTGGCCTTGATTGCAGGTGTGGAATGAGGAGCATAAGTCACACACACACACACACACACACACACACAGGAACACACGCACATACTTAACAAGTCACCCAAGCTATCCATTTATATTTAGTGTTTGGCGGCAAAATTTCTGGTACCTTGTCTATGAAGCCCTTAAGGGTGGGTAACTCTCATGCCAATAGTCGAAACTGTCAAAATTAAACTTACCCGAGATTTTATGTCTGTACTTGTTATCTTCAAGTTTGATGAGGATCCGTCCATATGAGCATTTGGACAGTGAAACTGAAAATGGTAGGACCTAATTCTCTTGCTCCCTCCACCAGCCTCACAGATACCTATGTTGTCAACAATTGCCCAATGAATTTGTAGAACAGAGTCAAAGAAGCATGTTGCCATCGTTCCTGCAGATCTGGCCAGTGGAGATCTTCAAGCGTCACTTCAACATGACATTGGTTGCGCAAGTGCCTGCACGCCCAACGTGCATCAGTCCTGTGAACGTACTTTATTCTGTTAATGTCGCTTTGGTAGTAGGGCATCCAAAATAGTACTGCATACTCTAATTTGAGCCGGACCAGTACTTTGTATGCAGCAACCTTGGGTCAAGTTTCTGCAAAGAACAACTAGCGTCTTAGTTGTCGTACTGGTATAGTTTTTATTGACATGCTGACCCCAATTTAGGTCATCCGTTACATTAACTCTAAGTATTTAGCGGATGAAACGTTCCCTAAAACGTGTTTATGCTATGTACAAAAGAAAATAATTTACTCCCAGAAAATAGTATCCACTTATAGTGGACCCTTTTAGAAGGGCCTTGGTGTCCAGGTAAGCAATCAGGAAGTCACAAAACTATTCTACCTTGTCAAAAAATGGTGGAAATACTACTAAGTGTATCAAGTCCCTTTACTAAAGTGCTAGTTTATGCTGTTAATATGTGATCACACTCCACTTGATGATGCATGCTACTTGATTAACCATCACCCCCTTTTTCTGAGAATGTATTTTCAACAATAAGTGTTAAGATACGTTCAAAGCTTAACTGATCTTTCACGCTGGGATTTATTGTTGAATACATGTATCGATCTTCTGTTACAGCACAATTCTAATAATCTGTTCTAATCTTCCATTAGAATTGAGAAGAATGTTTTTCTTCTTTTCTTTGTTGATCTTTTGCAATATCAATACCTACTGACAAATCTTACGCTTTTTCAACATATACATGCCACTCCTTCTGTTGTTTTGAAGAGATAAAATCTGTTAGCAATTGTTTCATCAACTGACACTAAACGTTATAGCAAACTTATACAATATTGCACATACGGAAGCCAACTATAGCCACAACGCGAACCATTCTGAGAGCTCATCTTGCTGAATCCACAGTGTGCGTGTTTTTTTAATTCATAGCAATGTCCTGTAGGTTAAAAAAGGTATCCTTTTTATCATTTCTAATCCTATCATCACATCAAAAGGTCACTGTCAGTGCTAAAATACGTCAGAGTTTCTACTTCTCTAGTCATATTTCATACTTCACAGCTCAATTCCTACGTCACATTTCATAGATCCTATTTCACGGTTCTTGTTTTACATTTCAGAGTTCATACCTCGCACTTCACAGTTCATTGCTCCTACTGGAATTATTAAAGCATGATCTGTGAACTAGGAAATTTCATCCGTGAATTGTGAAGTAGTATTTATGTAAATGTAATGTAGTAAGTATGAGTCATGAATTATGGAATCTGAAGTGTGAAATGTAAAGTGCCAAATTTGAACTGTGAATTAGGAGCTATGAATCAAGTAGGAACTATTATTTTGATCCGTGAAGTAGGAACTTCGAACTGTCATATCCAATAATGATCTCGATGCGGTCTACCTGTATCTGATAATAGGATCGGCCCACAATACTTTGAATGGCAACTCTGTAAAGTTGACATTTCTTTTACAACTAATGATGATAGAATTTCTGTGCAAACGGATTATAGAATTTCAATGTTTTCTGTATATTATGCATGTTTTTTCGAAGAATATTCAATTCGGGCAAATCAAAGGTGCATTTGTTACCCCAGGGCTGGTGGAGGTGGTTGTGTGTGTGTGTGAGGGGGGGGGGGATTACTCTGATTTTTGCATGCGTCATAGGTTAGGACTATATTTGGGGGTTTAGAATTTCGAAGTTTACTATTTAGTTGGGGTTTAGGGAAATAGTGGCTAGTGTTTTGCGTATTGGCCATCAGCAAGTATTTTTGGTCACTTTCAAAACTGACTATTTTTGGGGGTATATCAAATTACTCGGTATATTTCGTTTGGGGGGGGGGGGGAGGCGGGGGGACGGGGGCGGGGGTTGTAAGAATCGGGATAAGAACTTTCTGTTGAACTGATAGTTGTTTTTACTTAGTTTTAACAGATCTATGTCTGGTGTGCATTAGTTCAATGCCATTAAAGTAAAAACAGAGCTACTGTTGGAAACTGTTTAAAGCACTTATATTACTAATACACTTAATATACAGGAAAAATAAATGAAAACCACACTTGTATAAAACAGAAAGCAATGTGAATATTTTTGGCGTATGCTAATATCTGCAAACTGGATATTTTTTTAGTATGGCTGATATACCGTATATTTTTGGGGCATAGACACTAGATGCTGTGGCCCAAACTATGTACATTTAGCAGATAAAATTCAGAGTAACAGCCCCGCCCCCCTCCTCCCCCTAACCTGTAACCCTACGTTTTCTATATACATACAGTAAAAACACAGGTATGTGTCTTTAACACAGAAAAAAGTTTTCGTATCATGAAGCTATAAAACCTATGCAAACGGATTTAGAAAGAAGAAAGTCTCTTCATTGAAAAAGTCTCTTCTTTCCAATGACGTAAAAATTATAGAAATATGATGAAAATAAATTTGGGCTAATTAAACATGATCTATGCATAATGTTATAAATGTATACCCGAGTTAGTTTTAGCAACGCTGCAATAATCGATATTGATCGTATTTGTTCGGTATCATTCGGATCCGTACTCGGAAATCCTCATAAGGATTAATTTACATTGAATACAATGTTCGTTGATATTTTTACGATTAAGAAATTTGCTAATTAAAATGAAATCGATAAACCCTATGAAGATAATAGGAAAAACTTTTGTTTATGAATAAGTAAGAGTTTAGGTTTCACATAAAGTTGCAATCGTTTCCAAGCCCTACCTTTGGGCTGCAAACATTCAGTCTGATAGGGGTTATATACGTTAATACTTACTTAATTGTATTTAAAACAGCCATGTCTACATATAGAAAACCAGGATTATATGGGCTTATAGTAAGGCTCAATAGCGATTTACAATTCAACAACATCCCGGTATTCGTTAGAACCACCGCATTTATATAGATTGTGAGTATCCCTTAGAACCGCCTAACTGATGCTGTACCAAAGAGTACCCACAATCTATGTTTTGGAGCAGACACAAGATAAATATTACAAATAATCATCTGATATTTTTTAACCATCCCAAAATTAACTCATGCTTCATTATAGAGATATATTCCCAAATTTAAAAAAAAAAGTAAAAGAAAAGTCCAGGGAGTGCCACAATCACAAACCGCAGCCCTTCCCAGACCCCAAGAGGAAGAGGAAACCGACAAATCTAAACAAGCATATATCGAACAAACGTACGAAAAGCACTAAGATTAGCTCTCTCTTCCCCAAGCGAGGTAATCGCAATACTAAAAGGACTGAAAAACACAAGAACAAAATGACACATGGAAAGACATACAACAAATCGCCTTGTAGAATAAACCCCAAAGCAACAAAGAGTAAGACTAACACCGGGACCACCGCCTTAGAACGGTCAGTAGAGTAAACCCCCGGGGGGTTTAAAGCACTTTTACAGCTAGCTAACTTCACCCTGGGTCCCGATGCTACTCTTAATACAGAAACACATAAAAATTCGGTTCGCATAAAGGCTTCCAACTCAGTCAATGCATCAAAGCGAATACACAAAAATCAAATTAATCACTATAATAAACAAAGACGAGTACTCATGGCTAATTCTACTGTATGCTAGAGTAAATGAAAACCAATAGTTGAACCACGGCGGGCCAAGCCAAAGACATATCGTCAAGCCCCAACCCACTGGTTAAAGTTTTACGAAGAGCCCGTCATTGGGTCTGAGGACCGAACCGCCGTCGTGCAATTTAAGAGTGAAGCATAGCCATCAACAATGATTGGGTTGACAACTAGGCATGCAGTCTGCCGCATAATATCCAGGCTATAGCCAATTCTTTTATAACGGTTAATAAGTTTTCTGAATTGCTCCGAAAAGTTAGATTTACCTACAATTTTTCTAAATCTGTACACTAAGTCACCGTAAAATTCTGGTTCCGATATACCTTGTTGCAGAAGTGTTTTCAGACTGACGCTATATTTTTCTAACAAGGCACTGTGTCTGCGATAAAATTTCGAAAACGCCTTACGAAGTTTAAAATAACGATAGCCCTGCGTAAGAAGTTTGGCAGTAAGGGCTTTATTACGGTAGTTAAAGTCATTAAGATTTGAAGAAGCTCTGGCGAATCTATTAAGTTGAGATATGTATACCTCATATGAGGTACGCCGGGGGACATCGCCATCCAGAAAAGGGAAATTAACTATATCAAAATCAAAATCGTCCCGTTTATCATAAATTTTGGTGGAAACCGTACCATTAGAAATACATAGATTCAAATCCAAAAAAGGTGCCTCGGTATCGGAAGAATTTGCTCTATTTAATTGGAGTTCCGTGGGGTATATCCGGTCCACCATTTGGTCAAAGTAAATATTGTCAATATTTAATAAATCATCAGGGTATCTTGAAGTTGAATTGAAAGCCTCAATAATGTCAGCCTGATTTTCACGTGAGTGAGACTTCATGAAATCTCTCTCATAACAAAAAAGAAACAAATCTGCAACAAGAGGAGCACAATTAGTTCCCATCGGAATACCAATAGTTTGCCTATAAAGTTTAGTTCCAAATCTAATAAAAATATTATCCAAAAGATAAACAAGGGCATCACAGACTTTTTGACACGACCATAAATTGTGATTATTATATACATCAGAAGTGAAAAAAGCACATTCTTCGTTACAGGCCAAATATTGGGTATTCTCCCGAATAAACGTTCGGTTAATTAAATCAATAAGTTTATCTTTTATAAGATGATGAGGTAACGTAGTATACAGTGTAGAAAAATCATATGTAGACAATTTAGAAGCCTGAAAGTTTTTAGATTTAAATTTATTGAGAACATCATTAGAATTTTTAATTGACCAAAAGTAGTTAATTCCGTCCCTTTCGTAAACAGTATCATAGTATCTAATCCAATGTTTTTTTAACAGCAGAATGCATGAAGTTAGCAGTTTGGACAAATTAGTAGTCGTACATGAACTAGAATTAGCAATGAAACGTGCTTTATAAGGTCGTTTATGAAGTTTCGGTAACCAATATTACGTAGGAAGTCTGTCTTGCTTTTCTTTAATACTCACTGCAAACTTAGCAGTAATATCGATTAACAATAGATCTCTCGTCAGTAGAAATCCGTTCATATGTTTTGGTACTACCAAGTTCTTGTATTAGAGTATTGATATAATAAAGTCGTTACACAACAACAACATTATTAGCAGCTTTATCAGCTGGAGCCAAAACATACTTCCTATGAAATTCTTGGATACCTTGTTTCAAATATCGAAAAGATAATTTAGGCTTAGGAGGGAGAAGATCAAGGTTATTAGAGTAAAATAACACACGTTCATCAATGATCTTAAAAATCTTTAATTTCCAATTATTTAAAGCATTAGACTCAACATGCTCTCGTTTACACCAACGCGTACAATAATCATTTAAAGCACTGGCAATTGTTTCCCGACATTTATTGAAATCAATGTGGGCTGGGAATCTATATCTAGGTCCTTTTGAAATAACTGAACTGATTCGTGGATCAGTTATAATCTTCAAGTTACCAGTGACAATATGACCCGCTATTTGATAACAAAATTTAGAATCTTTACAGTCTCAAGAATCAGGGGAACTAGTTTCAATATCAAGATCAGAAACTAATTTATTGAAATTAAGTATAGTATTACGGATAGGTTTGTTAAATTTATAACAAATAATAGGAGATTCCGTGTTTTCGAAATATGAAGGTATAGCTGATATAACATTATTATCTCGAAATATGCTAGGTAAATCTATGAATTCAATACATTTATTAATGAATGGAATTTTGATGAAGTGTCTAATGTGGTTAATTTCAGAATCAATGTAAGGACGAAGAGCATGTTGAGTATAACATCTAGTAAGAAGAGCTGCTTCATACAAATCATGTTTTCTATCATAAAATTTATTCGCCTCATCATCTAACTTACGTAATGAAGAAACAGACAGTGAAGCTAGTTTAGAAAGCATTTGATGACGTCCAGAATTTAAGAGAATATTTAAATAAAAAAGAGATAAGATAGTTTTATGTTTTCGTTTAAAATTGCCATTTTTGCGCTTACCATGGGATCGTTTATTACGTTTTTTAATATCTAAAAGGGAAAAAGCATCGAAATCCGGCATTTTAGAAATATTTCCTTCATGGTAAATATTATCATTAAATCCAAGTGGAAAAGGGGTTTGTAAACGTTTAATCCATTTAAGTTCAAGTTCATGTCTTAAAATATTTTTGAATCTTTCGGTAGAATTGGACTTGTATATAATTTTTTCAACAGGTTGAACCAAAATTTTACTAGATGATCATGAATGACCAGTACTCCGGAAATGTTGATAAAGAAACGTATCAATTTTCTTAGCTTTTTTGATTTTAAGCAAATGTTCCTTAAACCTTGTTTTAAGGGCCCGTTTGGTCTGTCCAACATACTGCATTCCTCAGCCTCCTTCGCTGCAAGTGAGAACATATATAACATCCTCTGATTTTCAGTCTAAATCAGAGTTGTATACAACTGAAAATTGTCTATGATTAACTGAGGAAATTAAGTCTGCTTACATATTATTCCCCATTATACAGCAACCTTATTAGCAAACAGCCCCGGGGAAGTCACTTGTGTCGCGTGGGTTAAATAAATAGGTAATAATCGACGTTTAAAGAAAGCGCGGTTCAATATATTAAAAGCGCAGATTTTTTTTTAACAAAACCGCAGAAAATATACTATCAAAAGCGTGTTACAAATGCGCGAATCATTTTGATTATTATTATTATTATTATTTACCTAAACGATTAATTATACTGGGTGATGTTAGCAGTGACGAAGTACTTGTTATCTTGCAGCATTGTGACTGATAAGGAGATTCGATACAACTTTCGTTCTCCCTGCTCACCAATCAGGGATGTGGAAATATTAAATACAACTGGGCTGACTGAGGTTCGAACCCACGCCGGCTACGACGGCAGCACCTAGCCCTTCAGAGTCAGGTGACATAACCACTGCACCACTACGCTTGTTAAAAGCAGGTTTCATGGAACAGTGTTATGCTTGATTTCTCTGAATGACCCGTCGGATAGGGTATATACTTTTGGTGCGCTAGCGCCTTCATTATATACAAGGAACTTTCTGGATCCATAGCATACTGAAGCTTGGAAATATTATTATAATTTAAGATTTCATCAATTTCATCAAGGAATTTCGGCCCAGGATCATTACTGATGCAAGTACTTCAGAAAAAAAATGTATAGGGAGAAATATGAATTACTACAGGGCTGAGTGAGGTTCGAACCCACGCCGGTTACGACGGCAGCGCCTAGCCCTTTGGAGTCAGGAGACATAACACTAAACAACTACGCTTGTGAAAAACCAGTTTCATGGAACGGGATTATGCTTGTTTCTCTGTTTGTTCTCTGTTTGGTCCGTCGGATAGGATATATATATATATATATATATATATATATATATATATATATATATATATATATATATATATATATATATATATATATATATATATATATATATATATATATATATATATATATATATATATATATATATATATATATATATATATATATATATATCTTGGTGCGCTAGCGCACTCATTATATACACGGAAATCCCTGGAGCAATTTGAAACTGAAGCCTGGAAATACTATTATAATTTAAGATTTTAAACAAACTTCAAAAAGCAATTCTGGCCCAGGATCATTACTCATGCAAGTACATGTACTTCAGAAAAAAAATTGTATAGGGGGGAAATATGAAATTCCACAGGGCTGAGTGAAGTTCGAATAAACGTCAAAAAGATTGTCTTTGGAAACAAAGAACACACTACAGATAAGAAAATGGGAGTCTCGGTTTTATTGAGACTCTTCATAAGCAGTAATGACGTTTGCAACACTGCTTACGCCCTCTAGCGTTTACATGAGCAGAACTCCATTTTCAAAGATTCCACAATAGGCCCAATGATCCCAAAGGAAATGAAATATAATCTGCATTATGGTAAAGTACGTGGAGACGTTCTACCGCCGCCACACGGCAGTAATACCAGCTGCAGTGTAGTAAAATAAACGTCAAAAAGATTGCCTTTGGAAACAAAGAACACACTACAGACAAGAAAATGGGAGTCTCGGTTTTATTGAGACTCTTCATAAGCAGTAATGAAGTTTGCAACTGTCACTGCTTACGCCCTCTATCGTATACATGAGCAGAACTCCATTTTCAAAGATTCCACAATGGGCTCAATGATCCCAAAGGAAATGAAATATAATCTGCACTATGGTAAAGTACGAACCCACGCCGGCTACGACGGCAGTGCCTAGCCCTTCAGAGTCAGGAGGCATAACCCCTGCACCACCACGCTTGTTAGAAACAAGTTTCATGGAACAGTATTATGCTTGATTTCTCTGAATGACCCGTCGGATAGGGTATATACTTTTTGTGCGCTAGTGCCTTCATTTTATACAAGGAATTCTCTGAATCCGTAGGATACTGAAGCTTGGAAATAATTATAAATTAAGATTTAAACAAGCTTCAACAAAGAATTCCGGTCCAGGATCATTACTGATGCAAGGACTTCAGAAAAAAGTGTAAAGGGAGAAATATGGAATATCACTGGGCTGAGTGAGGTTCCAACCCTCGCCGGCTACGACGGCAGCGCCTAGCCCTTCAGTGTCAGGAGACATAACCACTGCAACACTACGCTTGTTATAAACAAGTTTCATGGAACAGTATTATGCTTGATTTCTCTGAATGACCCATCAGATAGGGTATATACTTCTGGTGCGCTACCGCACTCTTTATATACAAGGAACTCTCTGGATCAATAGGATACTAAAGCTTAAAAATATTATTACAATTTACCACTAAAAATAAAATACCACTGGGCTGAGTGAGGTTCGAACTCACATCGATTACGACGGCAGCGCTTAGCTTATCAGAGTAAATAGACGTAACCACTAAACCACTATGCTAGTGAAAAACCAGTTTCATGGAACAGGATTATGCTTGATTTCTCTGAATGTTCCGTCGGATAGGGTATATATATTTTTGGTGCGCTAAGTCACTCATTATATACACGGAAATCTCTGGATCAATAGAAACTGAAGCCTAGAAATATTATTGTAATGTAAGATGTAAACAAACTTCAACAAACAATTCCGGCCCAGGATCATTACACGCATGTACTTCAGAAAAAACAGGGAGAAATAAGAAATACCACTGGGCTGAGTGAAGCTCGAACCCCTTCGGCTACGACGGCAGCGCCTATCGCTTCAAAGTCAGGTGACGAGACATAATCACTGCACAAGTAAACATGTATAGAGAGAAATATGAAATACCACTGGGCTGAGTAAGGTTCGAACCCAAGCCGGCTACGACGGCAACGCCTAGAAATTCAGGGTCAGGAGACATAACCACTGCACCACTACGTGTGTTAAAATCAAGTTTCATGGAACGGTATTATGTCTGTTTTCTCTGAATGACCCGTTGGATAGGATAAGTTTTTGTGCGCTAGCGCACTCATTATATACAAGGAACTCTCTGGATCCATTGGATACTGAAGCTTGGAAAAATTATTATTATTTAAGATTTGAACAAACGTCAAAAAAGAATTCCGGACCAGGACCATTGCTGTTGCAAGTACTTCAGATAAAAGTATATAGGGAGGAAAATGAAATACCACTAGGCTGAGTGAGTTTCGAACCCACGCCGGCTAGGACGGCAGCGCCTAGCCCTTCAGAGTCAGGAGACATAATCACTACACCACTACGCTTGTTATTAAACAAGTTTCATGCAGTAGTATTATGCTTGATTTCTCTGACTGACCTGTCGGATAGGGCATATTTTTGTAGCGTTAGCACACTCATTACGAGGTATATACAAAGAACTCTCTGGATCCATAGCTACTGAAGCTTGGAAATATTATTATAATTTAAGAATTGAACACAATTCAAAAAAAAAATTCCGGCCCAGGACCATTACTGATCCAAGTACTTCAGAAAAAAAAGTGTATAGGGAGAAATATGAAATACCACTAGGCTGAGTGAGGTTCTAACCCACGCCGGCTACGACGGCAGCGCCTAGCCCTTCAGAGTCAGGAGACATAACCACTGCACCACTACGCATGTTAAAACAAGTTTCAGGCAACAGTATTATTCTTGATTTCTCTGAATGACCCGTCGGATAGGGTATATTTTTGATCCGCTAGCGCACTCTAGAAAATCTACTCAACCCACTTCAAGGCGGTTTTCAAAAGAACAAGGGGTGTAATATGACACCTTACCTTGTTCAAGAAAGTGTAAACGGTGCAAAGGAAAACAATAGCAAACTTTATGTATGCTTTCTTGATGCTAAACAGGCATTTGACCATGTATGGCATGATGGTCTATTTTTCAAATTACACGAACTGGGCATTGACCTATATATTTGGAAGACCATTGTTAGCCTCCATGAGAATTTGACGAGTTATCTGTTTTCCCGAGGATTCAAATCACCTATATTTAACGTGTTACAGGGTACCAGACAGAGTGGAGTAATCTCCCCATTCTTTTAACTTATGTTACATCAAAGACTTATTGAATATATTATGCAGCACTGGTTTTGGTCTCTGTATAGATACTACAAACATAACGTGTCCTACTGTAGCTGACGACATGGGGTTAATATCATTATCGAAGTTTGGACTACAGTTTTTAATGAGCATTTGCTACTTATACGCTGGAATGTGGCGCTTTCTACATCAAACCCTTAAGTGTGCCGTTGTACACAACGCGAATACAACGAATACAATGCATTATATACACGTTCTCAGTGCCATTGGTATCTAGATGACGAGGCAGTTTCCGAAAGATCCAAGTTTGTTCACCTTGGTATTGAGCTAAATAAAACAATGTATTCACATGAAAACATTATAGAACGCTGCTGGAAATATTATTATAATTTAATATTTAAACAAACGGGTCATTCAGAGTAATCAAGCATAATACTGTTCCATGAAATTTGTTTTCTAACAAGCGTAGTGGTGCAGTGGTTATGTCTCCTGACTCTGAAGGGCTAGGCGCTGCCGTCGTAGTCGGCGTGGGTTCGAACCTCACTCAGCCCAGTGGTATTTCATATTTCTCCCTTTACAATTTTTCTGAAGTACTTGCATCAGTAATGATCCTGGGCCGGAATTCTTTGTTGAAGTTTGTTTAAATCTTAAATTATAATTTTTTCCAAGCTTCAGTATCCTATGGATCCAGAGCGTTCCTTTTATGTACGTGTAATGCGTATGCTTGCGCACCAAAAATATATCCTATCCGACGGGTCATTCAGAGAAATCAAGCATAATACTGTTCCATGAAACTTGCTTTTAACAAGCATAGTGGTGTAGTGGTTATGTCTTAAATTATAATGATATTTCCAAGCTTCAGTATCCTATGGATCCAGAGCGTTCCTTTTATATACGTGTAATGCGTACGCTTGCGCACCAAAAATATACCCTATCCGACGGGTTATTCAGAGAAATCAAGCATAATACTGTTCCATGAAACTTGCTTTTAACAAGCATAGTGGTGTAGTGGTTATGTCTCCTGACTCTGAAGGGCTAGGCGCTGCAGTCGAAGCCGGCGTGGGTTCGACCGTCACTCAACCCAGTGGTATTTCATATGTCTGCTTATACACTTTTTTTCTGAAGTACTTGCATCAGTAATGATCCTGGGTCGGAATTCTTTGTTGAAAAAAGGAAAGTCCAGGGAGTGCCACAATCAAACCGCAGCCCTTCCCAGACACCAAGAGGAAGAGGAAACCGACAAATCTAAACAAGCACATATCGAACAAACGTACGAAAAGCACTAAGATTAGCTCTCTCTTCCCCAAGCGAGGTAATCGCAATACTAAAAGGACTGAAAAATACAAGAACAAAATGACACACGGAAAGACATACAACAAATCGCCTCGTATAATAAACCACAAAGCAACAAAGAGTAAGACCAACACCGGGACCACCGCCTTAGAACGGTCGGTAGAGCAAACTACCGGGGGGTTTAAAGCACTTTTACAGCTAGCTAACTTCACCCTGGGTCCCGATGCTACTCTTAATACAGAAATACATAAAAATTCCGGTTCGCATAAAGGCTCCCAACTCAGTCAATGCATCAAAGCGAAAACATAAAAATCAAATTAATCACTATAATAAACAAAGACGAGTACTCATGGCTAATTCTACTGTATGCCAGAGTAAATGAAAACCAATAGTTGAACCACGGCGGGCCAAGCCAAAGACATATCGTCAAGCCCCAACCCACTGGTTAAAGTTTTACGAAGAGGCCGTCATTGAGTCTGAGGCCCGAACCGCCGTCGTGCCATTAAAGAGTGAAGCAGTTTGTTTAAATCTTAAATTATAATAATAATTTCCAAGCTTCAGTATCCTATAGATCCAGAGAGTTCCTTGTATATGACGAGTGCGCTAGCGCACCAAACATATACCCTATCCGACGGGTCATTCAGTTTGATCAAGAATAATACTGTTTGATGAAACTTGTTTTTAACAAGCGTAGTGGTGCATTGGTTATGTCTCCTGACTCTGAAGGGCTAGGCACTGCCGTCGTACCCGGCGTGGGTTTGAACGTGTGTGTGTGTGTGTGTGTGTGTGTGTGTGTGTGTGTGTGTGTGTGTGTGTGTGTGTTAAGTTACTAATTTATTCAATAGACGCACACATATATATTTCAACCGCTCATTTTCTACATTTACATATCCATTCTTGCAACGAACCGATATCCCAAAGACTGCATTATGGCAAATTCTTTTCTTGTCCGATTGTCTTTTCGACCAGCTACTGGTTGGTCTATATTTCTCAATTTCAAGTTAGTCGTTGTCTGCAGTTTATGAAGAACATTCGTGAGTACAAAGATTGTAGGGTGTGCTGAATCAAACTGTGCATTGAAGTGAGCATGGAATGATTCCGCTGAATCGTTTGTCATTTTAGTGGATTGAACTTCAGCCCAAAGTTGTAAATATATACATATTTGGGACAACACTTGAAAGTTCCATCGACAAAGATTCTGTGACAGAATTTGCCATGATAAAAAAGGTAAGAGAAAAGTCCAGGAAGTGCCATATCACAAGCCGCAGCCCACCCCAAATATCAAGAGGAAAAGGAAACAGACAAAACCAAACAAGCGCAAATCGAAGAAACGTGCGAAAAGCACTAAGATTAGCTCTCTCTTCCCCAAACGAGGTAATTGCAATGCTAAAAAAGGACTGAAAAAAAAAAAAATAAATAAAAAAATAAAAATAACAAATTAATACAAGGCAAGGCTTAAAACAAATCGCCTCGTAGAATAAACCACAAAACAACAAAAAGTAAGACCAACATCGGAATCATCGCCTTAGAAAGGTCAGTAGAATAAACCACAAACGACAGTAAAGGCAATCTTTTTGACGTTTATTTTACTACACTGCAGCTGGTATTAGTGCCGTGTGGCGGCGGTAGAACGTCTCCCCGCACTTTACTATAGTGCAGATTATATTTCATTTCCTTTAGAATCATTGGGCCCATTGTGGAATCTTTGAAAATGGAGTACTGCTCATGTATACGCTAGAGGGCGTAAGCAGTGTTGCAAACTTCATTACTGCTTATGAAGAGTCTCAATAAAACCGAGACTCCCATTTTCTTATCTGCAGTGTGTTCTTTGTTTCCAAAGGCAATCTTTTTGACGTTTATTTTACTACACTGCAGCTGGTATTAGTGCCGTGTGGCGGCGGTAGAACGTCTCCCCTTACTTTTTGGCTTGGCTCGCCGTGGTTCAACTATTGGTTTTCATTTACTCCGGCATACAATAGAATTTGCCATGAGTACTCGTCTTTGTTTATTATAGTGATTAATTTGATTTTTATGTTTCCGCTTTGATGCATTGACTGAGTTGGGCGCCTTTATGCGAACCGAATTTTTATGTATTTCTATATATTATGAGTAGCATCGGGACCCAGGGTGAAGTTGGCTAGCTGTAAAAGTGCTTTAAACCTCACGGTGGTTTACTCTACCGACCGTTCTAAGGCGGTGGTCCCGGTGTTAGTCTTACTCTTTTGGTGCTTTGTGGTTTATTCTACGAGGCGATTTGTTGTATGTCTTACCTTGTGCCATTTTGTTCTTGTGTTTTTCAGTCCTTTTAGCATTGCGATTACCTCGCTTGGGGAAGAGAGAGTGCTTTTCGTACGTTTGATCGATTTGTGCTTGTTTGGATTTGTCGGTTTCCTCTTCCTCTTGGTGTCTGGGAAGGGCTGCGGTTTGTGATTGTGGCACTCCCTGGACTTTTCTCTTACCTTTTTTACCATAGTGCAGATTATACTTCATTTCCTTTGGGATCATTGGGTCCATTGTGGAATCTTTGAAAAAAGAGTTCTGCTCATGTATATGCTAGAAGGCGTAAGCAGTGTTGCAAACTTCATTACTGCTTATGAAGAGTCTCAATAAAACCGAGACTCCCATTTTCTTATCTGTAGTGTGTTCTTTGTTTCCAAAGGCAATCTTTTTGACGTTTATTATAATTCGTTTCAACAGAACCAGAACAAACTCCTCTCCTTTACTGGCAACAATTTAGGTCATCTATGGCCTTGCGTTTGACTTAGGCTCGAAGTTCTTTCCAAATCCGTTTGCACAGTTTTTATAGCTTCATGATACATAAACTTTTTCCTGTGTTAAAGACTCGAGGTTGTTGCCTTTCAACTTTTTTCTTATCCCTTTCGTGGTTATGATCCATGTTAGTGAGCACTATGGTTGTCATAGAATCGTTGCTTCTAAGTTGTTGCGGTCATGGTACCAAAGCCGTAATCCACTCATTAATCCATAAACGAATGACTAATTAGAATGTTCAGACCAACAGACATGGACCCCAGAACAAAGGGTGTAATCAGGCGTCCGCGGATAGTAAGCATTACTTGGTAAGCAAGCTTCGCCCACCATACCCATAGGCCTGAACGATGGAAATATCGGTAGAAGCGTATGTCCGTGATTTGGGAAGACCACTTATGGCGCGTCACTGGCAAAAACATCAGAAACAATTCTGGAAACTGCCACATTGTAGGGATTGACTAGATCATGATGTCTCCCATAGAACTTCTTAAGTGTTGCTACCAGTTTGGTTTTTTGATACACCTGGCTCAACAACTTTGTAGTGAGCACTTTTCCACGCTCCATGAAGTCCTGATAATTTGAACAGGTTCTGGCATAACGGATTAACTGTGAAACGTAAACGCCGTATGCTGGTGCGGAAGGGATATTACTGCTCAGGAATGGAAAGTTAACAATGGGAAAATTGAAGTCATCCCGTTTGTCGTAAAGCCTAGTTGTAAGCTTTCCATTGTCAATGTAGAGATAACAATCCAAGTATGAGGAGGAGGCTGCAGTCTCCGTTGTTTCCTTTATTTCAAGTTCACGTGGATAGATGAATTCTAAATACTCTGCAATTTTTGTGTTTTTCAGAGACAATACATCATCTATATATCTGTAGGTGAAATTGAATTGTTGTGCGAGGTGTTTCTTGCCTGCTTGGAGGAGACTTTGTACAAACTCCGCCTCATACGAGTATACAAACAAGTCGGCAAGTAACGGTGCACAGTTAGTGCCCATCGGTATGCCGATTTTTTGCTGAAATATCCGACCGCCGAACTCCACAAAAATATTGTCGGTTAGATATTCCAGCATCTTTATGACATCTGCATCTGAGTATTTTTGTGGCGCATCAGAGTGATCCCGAACGAAGTATGTGTCTTTGTAGCCAATGACAACATACTGAAATCGACGGTTACCATTCTTGTGGAAGAAACACTGGTTGATAATTGACTTTAATTTAGATTTCAATTTATCATGAGGAATAGTAGTGTAAAGAGTAGGGAAATCAAAAGATTTTATACTGTTGACGACGACATTTACATTTTTTGTTTGTGCACCGCCAGGAAATATCCCCGCAGTTTAGAACAGCATCGATTTGGAATACATATCCTTCGCATAACAAGTTTTTTTTTTTTCCTTTGTTTGGGTCAGAAGTTTTAAAATCCATGGTTAAAAGATGCTATATGGATTACTTCTGAAAAGTCTAAAATCTTGGTTCAATTTGACTAGAAAAATGGCTTTTAAGCTGGCCAAAAATTGTTTAAGAATAGGTTATACAGGTAACTTGAGTAATTATCAAGGTAATTATCGGCTAAACGACCTTAAAGTCAACACCGTATTTGATACCGTGATTTCTTGCGCTTCCCAAACAAGGTCACGGAATGGCTTCCACGTTTTTTTATTTACGCCTGTAATAATCACCTATAAATGACTCATTTCGTATTTAAACCATGTAAGCGATAAAGAAAAAAGCATGCGCATTCAAATGCCCCATAATAATTTTGAAACCTTATTAGTGTGCATAGATTTGTCTGTCTCATGAATGGGTGCAGGATAAAATACATTCATTATGCAATCGAACTATAACTTTTTTTTCCGGTTTCTCACGAGTCAAGATTGTCCTTGACATTATGAAAACACGCCTATTAAAATATATAGAAAATTTCACCTCCAAAAAAAAATGAAAATTTTCAGATATAAAACTCTGATATTTTTCATATTTCTGCTCTAAACATAGATTGTAGGTACTCGTTAGAACCGCCTCGGCGAGGCGGTTCTAGCGATTACCCACAATTTATTTTTTGAGCAAAAATAAGAAAAATAATGTATACCCCTGAAAACCCCAGTTTTACTATATAAAAGTGGGGTTTAAGGGGGTCAAAATTATATAGGCATGTTTTCGTGATGTCACTCGGTAACTGTTCGATCACTCTGAGACGGTATTAGGCAATTCCTGAGGTAATCTTGACCAACAGTCAGTATGAGCTTCCTCTTGAAATGGCCAAGGGACCCATTGTTGCATATGGATTCCCTAAAGGGAAGGATTGTAACTAATGTTGTGAGAACATGTGACCCAATCCCATTGCATACCTGTATATGAAAGCGGTGCAATAAAATATGTTTATATTATGGATATGTAGAATAGGAACTATCAACTATGAACTATGAATTAAGAACTATAATTGCGGTCTGTGAAATAGGTGCATGGATCAGTGGAGTCTGAAGTGTGAAATAAGTACTATGAAATGTGAAATGTGAAGTAGTAACTTGAAACTATGAATTGTAAATTTGAAATATAAACTGAGAAACGTGACCTATGAATTGTGAAATAGGAACTATAGAGTAGGAATTACGAACAGTGAACTGTGAAGTAAGCACTATAACTGTGAATTGTGCAGAAGGATCTGTCAAGTATGAAGAATTAAGGAACTGTGAAGAAGAAACTATGTACTGTGAAGTAGGAACCAATTAATCTCTGTGATTTGTGAAGTAGAAACTTTAAACCATGAATGGCTAAATAGGTACTAGGAACTATGAAGAACACATAGTAAATATGAGTCTTGAATTGTGATGTGAAGTCCGGTTTGAAGCTTAGTTTAAAATGTAAAGGGAGACCGGGATAGACCGGGATAGACCGTGAAGTATGAGCTGTGGGGAAGGAATTGTGAGCTGTAAAGTAGAAAATAAGTCCAAACCATGAACTATAAAGAAGTAACCAGGAACTGTGAAGTAGGAACTGTGTTCAGTAGGAACTGTGAAGTATGAACTATAAACTGTGAAGTAGGAAATACGAACAGTTACTGTGAAGTACATATTTGAGATATGAAGTATAAAGTATGAAGTCTTTGAGTATAAAGTAGGAACTTTGAACTGTGACTAATGATCTATGATACTTTTTAAAGAGAGTGTGTGGAAAGTATGAATGTCACCGCAGGACTTTCGTAAAGAAGCGTACCTAGTGAAGACTACATGTATCCCATCTACACATCTACATTGAACGATACTCTGTCACTCTTGACAATGGTGTACCTGATGACTAAGAAAAAAGTTGATGAGATGACTGATTGTCAAAAGGAAAAATAGATTTATACTAAGAGTACTGAAATAATAAGAAGTGGTTAGTATACTACCCAGTGGGCACACAACGTTAAAATGACGTCATATCAACGTCGATGCGACGTGATCACGTCGCATTGACGTTGATACGATGTCATTTTGATGTTATGTGCCTGCTGGGTAGAGGTCCAAGGTTCGCTCCACGCTTTTTCTGGGTTTGAAAATGCTTGATGATATTATAGTGCAACCTCCTTTGGACTGATACCTTAAAAGGAGGTGACCTTATGCACAGAGAGGCATCCCCTGTGGAGATAAAATGTCTCACTATTGAGGGGAAGAAAAAAAAAAAACTTAGAACATGGTCCATACCTGTCCTTACTGGTAATTTGATCGACTACAGCCGTCACATTTCGTAGGTTTCAGTAAACATGTATGTATTTTACCCACTTTCGTTTCGTCCAGATATAGATAATTTTGATTTACCCATCAGCACATGACCTGTCATATGACTTATGAGGTCAGACACCGCCATTGGACTCAGAAGGTATCTACTGTAAAATTTTCCGTGTTTAGGTTTTTCTTCTCAAACCGGAGATAAGGTTTCTGTTACAATATCATTTTGTGTTATAGGCTTGTCAACTGAAGTCAGCACATACTTATTTCCAAGTATATACTGCAGGAAAACCATCTGGGGAAGAGAAGCAGAGGACATAGCCATTGAAAATGTTGCGGAATCTGATAATAGTGGTGGTGATATTTGCGTTGGGTAAGTTTGAAAAGAAGGTTTGTTTGGGACCACCCATAATAAAAATAATGAATACAGCCTGCATTAATTTTGGACGTCAGTCACTGCATTCATTCCATGAGTGTGACACAGCAAACTCACTCCTTCCAATCCAAGCATGCATTGCACAATCAAATTTGGAATTATATCACTTTCGAACACTCAACAAGTTATCATGGTTTGATTAAAACTAATTGAATTTGCTCTGGTTTGCTCTCAGGAGATCTCATCAACCAGTCAAACCATGAAACTGAATAGTTCCTAGGTAGTTGTTGGGTTGTTGCTATGGTCCTTGCAATGGTCTGAGACGTCGTCGCTGCTCTCAGGAAATCACATCAACCAGTCAAACCATGAAACACAAGGGACCGAGACGGGTACGTACAAACACCGGATCGGACCGGATCGGGGTCAGTTACCGGATCGGACCGGATCGAACCCGGTTTTCTGTGCTATGGTCATTTTTTCTTCGATATTTTATTTTTTATGCTCAGTTGGAAGAGGTTTACAGCATACAAAACTATTTTTACCTCACACCTTCATTCCAATATAAAAAAAACGGACCAAACATAACTCCACCCATATATATAGCCAAATGGCTAATGTAGGCTATGCTAGGAGTCTGTAGCATTTGCATTAGGTTCGGATGACAAGCCAGCACCAAACAGCGGGACAACGTCGGACCGAAAGCGATACGTTGTTACGTCGTATCGCCGTCAGCCAACACCGGACGTCGGCCCGACGTCGATATGGCATTCTATGTTGACTGTGCAGATTCTAAAGCATGAGATATCTAGCAACAAATCAATGGCCCGTTCTTCTTACCCAGCAGGCACAGTGGATGCTTGATAGTGCAAATGCAATGATAACCAAAAGAATCAAGTCTTTATATATCAAGATTGGTATTCGATGTGATGATTTGTCAAGTGAGTGACTATTTTTTGATTGAGTAACTGCGTGAGCAAGAATCACATTACCAGTAATCAAACACAAAGTTCAAAAAGCTTATCAATCAATCTGTCAAATGTCATCCAAAACACATATCACTTCTAATTGAATGATATGATGAGCTATTTTTTCTTCTTCTAATTAATGCTGGGGATTAAAATTAGTGATTGACTGATATATGGAAATGATGCTGCGAGTGATAAATTAATATAGTGATTGACTGATATATGTAAATGATGCTGCGAGTGAGGCAAAGTGGTGATGGAGTGATAGTATTGAATCCGCTAATGAAATAGCATCACATACATAATTAAAAAACTAACACAGTATTAAAAATAACAACTAGAAAGAAAAAATCAAAAAAAAAGAAAAGAAATCAAAATACTAGTCAAAATAGGGTCTGATCCAGTCCGATCCGGTAATTAAGCCCGATCCGGTCCGATCCGGTGTTTGTACATACCGGACCGAGACAGTTCACTGATAAAATTGGAGAGAGTTCACCGACATATTTGAAGACCGTTCACTGACAAACATGATTTCATATGTTTTGATGTTTATTAGAGATAAATCAGCAAGAATTTTATGAAAACATAATGAAAACAAATGTCTGAAACTATTTTTTTTTTTTTTTTTTTTTTTTTGTCATTCACTTTTCGAAGTTTTGGCAAGAACAAAACCAGACATGACCATTTATTACTAGGACAACTAATTATGTACAAACTGGTGTAGGATTTTCTGAATATAACTTTGGTACAATGTTTCAAATGTAAGAGCTTTAGGTGAAGTAATAGAAAATGTGTTCGGTACATAGAAATACCGGAAAACACCGGAACTCACTGGTATTTACCGGAACGCACTTAACATGTTTATTCCTTTTCCCTACAACTGCTTTTCTTTTGGTCTGTTTTTTTAATTATACAAGTTATTAATAGTGTGAGCAAATCAAGAAATATGACCTTGATAGCGAACAAAGATCAATTTTTATATTTACTCTGTGCCTTTCGGTAGCCATTTATAGCTACGAGAGATCTGAGTAAATGTCATGTCAGACTAAAAAAAGCCCAAGAATGAATACTAATAAACATTATTGTTTGCTTATCACTTTATTAATTTCAAGTGTTTTATTTTTCTGATGTGTGTAGAAAATGAAGTTTTATACATCAGTATGAATTGAAACGCACTTGCAGGTGTAAAGACTGGAACACACTAATCTAAAACACTAAAATGCGGATCGATAATTAAAAAATAAAAAAAATATGTGTGTTCCGGTAATTACCAGTGTGTTCCGGTATTTCTATGTACCGGAAAATGTTTAGCATAACTTTCAATTAATTATCAACATTCATATGCAGACAATGGGTATCTTCCAAGCATATGCAGGTAGCAATGGCCCAGATCAGCCTGCAAATATTGGCAATCCAATCAAAGCCTATCTACGGCCATTTAAACAGTGTAAAGTTGATCAGTCTGCGGACGCAACACTATACAGGTTAGATAATGCGGGTGTGCATGTTAAAACTGAACCTTTGTTGTTCGAATATGATGACAAATTTTCAAATGGGGCAGCTCAGATAAAGAAATACTGATGTGTACTGAAAACACTTCATTCTTATTTGTTAATACTGCATTAAAAAAGAATACATAAATATACTGTTACTTCATTTTGTTGGCTTTATTTTGAATCCCATATTGTATTTACCCTAAGCAGAGGAACTTATTTGCCTGAGCACACAGCATAGACAGATCAAACTGTTACTAAAAGCACTGATCTGATCAGAGGCTACACTTTTTTCTTTTTTTTTTTTTTTTTTTTTTTTTTTGTCACTGCATGAGCACTTTTAGACATCATCAGGTGGAATTTCAAATTTAATTACAAGTTGATGTGTCTAAATATTTTGGGTAATTGAAGAAGACAACTGTCCAGACTGCATAGACAAAAAAGACATTTCCACATGAGAATATCTTTACCGTCCATCAGGTCATGTCACAATCCTCTGTTATGAATTTTTGGCAATTTCATATCAATCATTCTTTATTTTTTACATTCCCATATATTATTTTGTCTGTGAACTGTCCCGGAACCAAACTCAATAGGTAGTTGCAGTTAGGTTGTTGCTATGGTCCTGGCTATGGTCTGAGACGTCATCGCTTCAGATCCAATAGCCTCTGTGAAGTCACACATCCAGAGCAGGGTTCTCGGGGACGCAGAATCCTGCGTCCCGGGAAGCATTGATCAGGGTCCAGACTCTTAAAAATTCCCAAAGCCGAGTCCGTCGGATGCATTTTTTTTTTGTCCGTTTGACTACTACTAATTATGATCGGATTATTTGACTGAAGTCATAAGTCCTCCACGTGTTAAAAGAACAGTAATAATCCATTGTATGCTTTTCTCGCCTGGGACAGTACTGTTATTTGCAAAGTAAGCAGTAGTTAAACAGGTGTTGGCAGTTCTCACTTCAGCGATCGTTAACTGGCCAAGCAATTAAAGCATGCAACTGACATCAGTAAGCAACCGCTTCACTCATTGTGTATCGCCTGTAGCGACTGACTGATTCATCAAAAATGCACACGCATGTGTCATGATCTTTCATACCTTCTATTGAGGCTGGTGGTGTTTTTTTTTGTTAATTGATCTTTTTTTTTTTCCATTTCAAAATTTCTGGGCGCGGGTTTTTCATCGTTGACATTAGAGACGCACGCTTACTGTTTTCTTAAAATTAATAGACCTTTTTAATGTTGTTTTTATACGTGCTACTGACCATGTGATTACAATGTTATACCACATGACCAAAAATTGGATGGAAAAAACAATTCAGGTTCCATTGATACCAATTGGATTCAAGCCAAATTTTACATGGAAAATAAATGACTTTTAGTTAATATTTAATCGTAAATATTATCTGGTGTTTTGAAATACAGCTTTAAGAAGCAATTTGACTGTTTTTCCTAAGTCAAATACAACTGTTTTAATGATATTTTTCTGATATCGGCAGGCACACACGCAACTGTAATATTGCTTTATGGTGACTATTTTTACGCCTAGTTTAAGCCTTACATGTATGTAGTCAAAATATATAAATATTTCTGGTTATGACATTTAAATGATCACTTGATGAGATTCTCTTCTGAAAAGAAACTTTGACAAATGAAACTGCTTTATTTTTCTGAATAAACATCGGCAATTATACTGTCCGGTAAACGCAAACAACAACTTTCTGCCATCCAAGAGGAACGAGGCTAGAACGTCATCTGCATTTAAGACCGAGAGGTTTCGAATGATGTTTATTGTGTGACTTAGTGTTTGAAAAGGTCTATAGATGACAAACGGCCACAAGTGGAATAGTACCTTATCCCTTTGCGAGATATCAGTCTGCGCATCAAAACGGTTATTCCTGCTTGCCACTAAAAAAAGTTTCTAAGTCCCACCGAATCTATCCCATAAACCCTGTGTAGAGTCTAATGGGACTGCTCAGATGTACCAGGGGCGACAGTACACAATTCTGGACTGTTCTATTTTAAGTTACATTTTCCATTGCTCCTGCATAAAGAAAGCATGTGCTTGTAAGGGTAACGCATGCTCGTAAGGGTAACGTCATACGAGAGCGTGTCGGGAAATCGTGTGGGAGAAAAACGAACTATTACCATGTTGGATTGTAGAGCATTTTCTTATCAAACATGCATATGAAACACACATATTAAACATGTTAAAAATAGAACTAAATTATCAAGACTTTTTCAGCAAATCAAAGTTTCAGCAAGTAAAGAAGTCCAGGACATTTTTTTTTTCATTTTCGGCGCAAATATAAACATTGAAATGTCGTTTTGCGGGAAGCTCAAAACAGGTGTTCATGATCAGAATGTGCGGATATATTGCATATTTAAGTTTGCGATAGCGTATAACAGAGCTTTAATTGATTTTGGTTAAGATGTGTTTCACTTAACATTCATAACACTCAGGATCATGTACATGTACTTAAAGTGAAATTGAACTGTACAAATTTAAGTGTAGATATGGTAAGATGCTATAGTACGATGGTTACTCATCAAAAAGTAACAGAATGGAACTATTCAAGTTATAGGGTCAGATACATGTATGGTAAGGTGATAAACTGTCTGAATACTTAGGGTAAGCCAGCCTCGATGGCTCAGTTGGATGCATGTCTGACTGGTGATCAGGAGGTTGCTGGTTCAACCTGCCGGGTCGGCAACTTTCTTTCATGGAGATTTGATCATGAAATATTTTCTACGGTCATTTTCTTCCACTGATTCAGGGAGGGCAGTTGTCAGGCTCTGGCGAAAGACTGTGCACAGTATTGGTTAACCGCTTAGACTAAGGCTGGCCAGTAAAAGTGTGGTTATATAAACTGACCACGCTCAACATGACCTCGTTGGGTTGACTGGGCTGTGAAAACCTTAACACAAGCACATACTTAGGGTAAATACTGTAACATTTGTGTCCCAACAGTGTATATTCTAGTATTGTACCTATTAATCGAAATAATCAGAAACTAATTGGATGACCCACTGTCGGCAACTATCGATAATTTTTTTCAATATCGATTATGTGAAATTTTATTTTTTAGAAACGTGGGCCAAAGGTCACATAATAAAACCTGCAAATAAAGAGTAATATGAGACTCATTGACTAGAAACATGGTTGCAAAATCTGCTTTGTCTTGAAACAATCTATTCCTTAAATTACCCTAGTTATGTTATTACATGTATATGCAGTTTCATTTTAAGTTATTTAGAAACATAAAGTGCATACCGGTACACTATAATGATTTATTATTTGACTCCAGTGGGATATCCAATTGTATAATCGATAATCAATCAGTTTTACTTTCCTGATAATCGATTGTGAGTTTCCTCTCTGATTCCCAACACTAGTATATTCTACAAAATGTAGATAACAGTGTTTGCCTATCAATTATCTCAGCAAACACAATGTCCCAACAATGTGGTTGCAACGTCGCGGTGTTGAAACGATGTTGTAATGACGCTGTTGGGATGTGTGTACTAGTAACATCCCAACAACTTGGTTACAGCGTCGCTGCAACGTCACGATGTTGAGCGATGTTGTAATGATATTGTTGGAATGTTATGTGTTTGCTAGAATGTCTGTCTGTCTTGAATGCCTGTTTGCATATGTAGTAGCCATCATACTCCTACATGTAGCTCCAGACAAGGCACCTTTCTTCAACTTAGGTTAATATCCCTCTTATCTGGAGCTGTGAGCTAAGGCTGGCTAATCAGAGCTGAAAAGATAATCGATTAGTAATCACTGAAGATTTGGACATAATTTTACCATATGTTGTACTTTACTGTATGTATTTGATCTGACGGCCTGAGCAAACAGTGCAGACCCAGATGAGATGCCTCAAATGCGGCGTCTCATCAGGGTCTACACTGTTTGCCACTCATCCAGCTATTTTTAGACATAACATTGGGTAGTGTTGTTCTTGTTCAAATTTTAGATTAAGTATGGTAAGGAATTGAGGTGTCTGAGTACTAAGGGTAAATACGGTAAAGTAAAGAGACACAGAAATTAAGGGATTGATTATTAGCAAATCTGTAACGATACTCATTTTTGTGGAATTTATCAATCAGTTTATCGATAATCGGATTAATTGTGCCAGCCTTACTGTGAGCCATTTTCTGTTTATTTACAGTGGAGTCCTATCACATCCAGTTTGGACCAAACAATCAGTCCTGTATCATCGCAGACATCGAAACCAGCAATACCTTGACAAGAACAGATTTAAAGACCAATAAGACAGAGGTAAACTCGCAGTTTCTTCTATCGTCATGACAACATATAAGTACAAATGTGAATACCCCACTCGTTAGAGTCCTCTGGTTAATTATATGAGTAAACAGAATGTATGTTTTTGTTAGGAGAAATAATATAGCTCTAGATGAGAATGGTATCTCTGTGAGTTCTGTATGTTGTAGGTACTCATTAGCAATGCCTCGCTGAAAAAGTGCTTCATAGAAGAATAAGAAAATACATCTGAGCCCAGTTGTTCAAAACTAATAATGTCGTTAGTTAACATATCATTAAATCTTTGATTATTAAATATGGCATATATGCTAATATTTTTGCTGAAAAAATGTGAGTAGCTTTTACAAATGCAAAAGCTACTCACATTTTTTCAGCAAAAGTAACTGAGTTAGATACTGTACGTACTAGAACAGTTAACATTTTGACCACTAACGAGCTTGTTAAGCTAACGATGCTTTGAACAACTGGGCCCAGTACTTTCAGTTGGGAAAAAAGGTATCTTTTCTGAAGCTCTGAAATAATGCAGCATAGTTATAGTATTCTGAATCTCCTATATGAGCAAGAGCACGACACAACATACAATAAGATCTGCGTGACCAGCAAAGACTCGTATCAATCTGTACATCCACTTAGGGTGGCATGGGTTCTCGTTTATCCTTCTTTGAATAGCCTGGATGCTGTATAAAGCACACCTGATCAACGAAGTTGAAGACTGATCAGACTGGGTAGATGGCTAATCCAAGTCTTCGGTGGTCACACAGGTCTTAAATGTAAATGTAGGTTTTGTCTTGCGATGGCTTATATGTTTTTTATTGTGTTGTTCACTGATAAGATAAAGATTCTCTAAGCAGACTGAACCCTTATTTGAAAGTTTGAAGATACAGTCAACTAAATGAGTAAGCGAATTATCAAAATGAATGAGTATCAAAGGTCCTTGACCTTGGCCCAAGGTCAGTAAAGTTTCAGATTTAAAATTTGTTCTTCTTTATCTTCTGAAAGCATTGTGTGGATTGAAGCCAAGTTTTATATAGAGCCTCTATGTGATGGGGCATGTAAAGTTTGTTCAAATGGTCCTAGTCACATGACCAAAATGGTCACTATGACCAAACATGTATGGTAAAATCCTTTAAAACTCTTCTTATACAGAACTGATTGCCCAATTGCATCTTGGTATGTACCATTGGGGACTCCAGCCATTCATATCTCATTGAAATGATGACCCTTGGTTGACCTAGACCTAGGTTAAGCCAAGGTCTAATGTGGGCACTTGAAAACAATGGATTTTTCAAAAACTATTGCAGCGTATGATCTTAAAGTTGGTAGATGCAGTCAATTAAATGAGTAAATGAATAATCAAAATGAGTATCAAAGTCAAGGTCATTCCTTGGTCACTAGAACTTGTTTTTCTCTTCTCCTCTGAAACCAATTGGTGGACCTTTACCAAGATTGTTCACATTTCAGTCTGTGGGTCAAAAATGGCCCCACCCCATGGGTCACTTGTTTTACAAAGACTCCCTTCCGCTGATTCAAGAAGGGCAGTTGTCAGTTTCTGGCAAAAGAATGCACACAATACTGGTTAACTGCTTAGAGGACTAAGCCTGCCCAGTAAACGTGTGGTTAGGTAAACTGACCACGCTCGACATGACCACATTGGGTTGACTGGGCCATAAAACCTCAACACAAACAAACATTTACAAAGACTTATATGGGAAAAACTTTAAAAATCTTCTTGTGTGAAACTAGAAAGCAGAGGCCTTTGATATTTGATATGTCACTTTATCAAAGCCATATTTTATGCGAAGTTTCTGTTTGGCCAAATTACAGAGACCAAAGGTTTTTCAAACTGTACAGGCCACCATACCCATAGGTTTCATTCCTTATTAGTGTTACCATAAGCTTGCTCAGCACAATATTCTGAGGTGAGCTACAGCACCATTGGTCCTCTGGTTTGTTTTGAGTTCAGATGGTCAATACTTGGTACTTGCTGGACAGCAGCCCCTCTAAAATATTTAGACAAGAAAGGGAATCATGAATAGCACTAGTTAAGGCATTTTTTTCAGTCCAAAAGTATTGATATTTTTCTTATTTCTCCACAAAAACATACATTGTGGGTACTCATTAGAAGCGCTTCGCCGAGGCACTTCTAATGAGTACCACAACATGTTTTCGTGGAGAAATCAGAAAAAAATATCTTATTTCTCAACAAAAACATATGTTGTGGGTACTCATTAGAAGCGCCTCGCTGAAGCGCTTCTAATGAGTACCACAACATATGTTTTCATGGAGAAATAAGAAAAATATTTACCCTTATCTAGACCTATGGGAATGGTAGGTTATATCTTGCATGTAATGAAACTCTGCCTCTTCGTAGGTCTAGATAAGAGTGGGTATCAGGTAAATATTTTTCTTATTTCCCCACGAAAAGATACGTTGTGGGTACTCATTAGAAGCGCTTTGGCGAGGCTTTTAGAGTACCCACAACATACATTGTATGCTTTTTTGGAGAGATAAGAAAAATATCAATACTTTTGGATTGAAAAAAGCAGCTTATCTAGATCTATGCTCTTCCCAGTGACAAAGATCTTGTATAATGTCACAACAGGTGTAAGGTTAATTTGTATCCCAGATGATTTTCTGCTTTCATATTCAAAGCCAAATTATACAATTCTGCTTATGTGTACTGTAGAATTGCCCACGTTATACATTTAATAAATTCGGGCATCAAAGCATAAAAAAAAAAAACACTTCAGAAAAAGGCAAAACTTTTGGAACTATCATTATGGGTCTCATAAGTCTAGATAAGGGAGGGTATCTGGTAAATATTTTTCTTATTTCTCCACGAAAACATATGTTGTGGGTACTCATTAGAAGTGCATCGAGGCACTTCTAATGAGTACCCCACAAAATATGTTTTTTTGGAGAGATAAGATAAATATCAATACTTTTGGATTGAAAAAAGAGCCTTAACTAGTGCTGTGGATCTGTATTCATTTACCTGGTACTCTGTTGTAAATTTTAGCTGTCTGTGACCTTTGACCCATTGTAGACTGACTGAACCCTACTCTATATATTGGAAGATTCTAATTTTGATTTTGGGTATGTCAGGCTATGTGATTTAGTTATTCCTAGAGAAAAATAGTTGAACTATTTGCAAACATTGGATACCCTGATCAGATGCTGTGTTCTGCGGCGTCTGATCTAGGTCTGCACTGTTTGCCAATTACCTTTTTAGGGGTCTCCAGACTACAATGGGTTAATGCTGAAATGGATTATATTACCTTGCCTAAATATCTAAATATTTTTATATCTCTCCACTACAAAACATGCCTATTCAAATGTACTGAAAACTTTATCACGAAAAATGAAAATTTTCAGATGAAAAATTCTGATAATTTTCATATTTCTGCTCAAAACATGGATTGTGGATACTTGTTAGAACTGCCTCGGTGAGGCAGTTCTAAGGAGTACCCACAATCTGTGTTTTTGAGCAGAAATAAGAAAAATAATGTATACCCCTGTAAACCCGTTTTACTATATAAAAGTGGGGTTTAAGGGGGTCAAAATTATATAGGCATGTGTTCGTGATGCACCCTAACTTATTTTACTTTAACCATTCTCTGGGCTATTTCAGCAGATGGCAAATTTGTGATATTTTTTCTTATTTTTTCCCAGAAAACAGGATTAGACATTTCATGCAAATTGTTTACATTGCAGACAGTTTGCATGATTTTCAAAACTTGTTTTCTGGGGAAAATAAGAAAAATACTCAGAGGTAAATGGAGACAGATTACTTGAAATGTCAAATCCTGTTTTCTGTGAAAAATAAAAAAAAAAAAAAAATAAATAAAAAAAAAAAAATACTTACATGTAAATGGTGACAGATTGGTTGAAATGTCTAGTCCTGTTTTCTGTGAAAAATAAGAAAAAATAAAACAATTTCAAAAATGTTATCTGCTGAAGTTTTTACTCAGAGTGGAATTGTTAAAAGGATTTTTATGGGATTCCAGTGTTCAACCCTGTTGTTTCCACAATGTCTCTGAATACGATTTTCATTAAAAAATCCAGCTTTTCATGATATCTCAAAATTTGAACATACCTTTTTATGGAGAAATTACAATATGTAAGTACTTTTTTGTTGAAAGAAGTGCTTCATCTGGAGCTGTGAGCAGTCCTAAAAGGATCAGGGGACAACAGGCAAGATAACAGTCATCATGATTGTTATTAGTACATGTATTCTTTATCTGTTATAATCAGTAGCTTCAGATAAGAATTCACATATGTTTTTTTATTTCTCCTTGAAAATGTATGTTGCGGGTACTTATTAGATGTGCCTTGGTGAGGAGTTTCAAATGAATACCCACAACATATGTTTTGCTGGAGATATAAGAAAAAATATTAAACGGATACTCCCTTTTAACTATATGTCTTTATCATATCATTTATAATATTAATACATATTAATAATATTAATGCACCTCACAAAAGCTCTTATTCTGGCGCACAAGTCAAGGCCCAGTGTAGCAGAGGCTTCTTTCAAGAAATAGAATCACCAAGGGGTGTAAGTCCAACATGAAACTGCAAAGGTAAGGTGGTGCACCATTCTGCTGAAACTTTCAGATGGTTAGCCTTGTTGTAATTGGCCCCCCCCCCCACCCCTGCCCCCCCAAATTTTGATGTAATATCTTGGGGCAGGGCCAGGGGCGGGGGTTGAGGGGGGGGGGGTCCAAAATCTATTTTGTACAAAGATACTCATGTTGCATATCAAATCAAAGGTAATGAAGAGTACAGGCCTCCTAGCAAAACCTATAAAACCTATAATAACCTATAATTTTGTGTCAAACCTATAAAACCTTTATTTTGTTCATAAAACTTATGAAAAGCCTGTATTTTCATGAAAAAACCTATATTTTTCACATTTTGAACCTTCTCGCGACTCAACCCTAACTTTTCTTCAAAATGCCCTACTATTTTTACATTTTAGTCCCAAAAAAGTGATGAAAACTGTCAAGAAATTGTAATTTTTTTCCTCGCTCGCTTTGCTCGCTCGGACTTTGTAAAATTCAGATCAACCTTATCAGAATAATTTTGGCCCAAAAATTCATCGAATATTTTTTCTTCAGTTTTAAATCTAATTGTGAGTTTGGAAGAACCTTTCTTTAACCTATATTTTTTATTGAAAAACCTGTAAATAACCTATATTTTGAGGAAGAAGAACCTGTATAAAAACCTATATTTTCAAAGTGGGCCACTAGGAGGCCTGAGAGTAGAATATAGTGGTGCAGAAATTTTGCCCCAGGGACATGACTGGGGGTCATCAGAGGTCAAAAAGTAGGATTTTGATGACTACTCCAAAACCACTGAGGCAGTAGGATTCTATAATTTGGTACAAATGTTAAATGAATAAGGGATTCAAGAAGGGCAGTTGTCAGTTTCTGGCGAAAGAATGTGCACAATACTGGTTAACCGCTTAGAGGACTAAGCCTGCCCAGTAAAGGTGTGGTTAGGTAAACTGACCGCGCTCGACATGACCCCATTGGGTTGACTGGGCCGTAAAACCTCAACACAAACAAAAACAAACAAATAAATGAATAAGGGCAATTGAAAATAGCTAAACGTCTGCCAATCTGCCTCTTGGTTTGGTTGCCATGGCAATAGAAAACTCCCATAGACTTATAATTAGAAAATGGTTTAATTGCATTTTCTCCATAACCAGTGAAGTGATGTGAACCATATTTGGCAGTTATGATCATTGGATGATTGTCTACCCAGTTTATGTATTTTATGACTAGTGATCATATTCTTTGGTGCCATGGCAACATTTAATTTTAAAATATGAATATTTTAAATGTCAGCTCCTCCATAACCACAGTAAGTAGTGTTGCAAACTTCATTACTGCTTATGAAGAGTCAGTAAAACTGAGACTCCCATTTTCTAATCCATAGTGAGTTTTTTTGTTTCCAAAGGTAATTGTTTTGACATTTATTATATTTCCCTGCTCCTGCGCTGTTTACATATATAAAATCATGATATTGTTAAAAAACTCTTCAGAAACCACTTAGCAAATTTCCACCATTTCACATTGATCCTAATGTTGAAATGTGATTGAGAGTTTGTTCAGATGATCACACTCCATTGACTGTCATGCCCATATATTCTTTTTCAAAACTAAGAACTGCTTAAATGATGATCCTTTCATTAGCTGCAATGATAGGATTGGAAAAATGTTGCATAACATTTGAATATATGCAGTGGCTATGTCACTCATGTGAGCGAGTCATGGCCCGTGGGCCTCTTGTTTATATAATTTCTCTCGGTAACCAGGAAGAGTTGAGGTTTTTTCAGACAACACACCTGTCTTAACAAAAAAGGTTAATTATTCAAGATTTAAAGGCCTGAATATTGAATACATGTAAGCATGAATTCATATGCTTTTATTGTTTTCTTCTAAAGATCATTTGTGTCGCTGCTTCATTTGATGTTATTTCTGGTTTTGAATTGATCTAATTTTAGAGTAGGAAAATTTATTCGACCAAATTTAGCTCATTAGTGCTTCTGGTCGTTGTTTAATAAAATGATCTTTTAACATGCCCCAGTGTGTCTTAGAAGTTCAAATTGAACATATGGAGGCAATTTCAGGAAGCAATTTATGCCATACTTGTACATCTGCTGAGTTCACAATTTCTGGTATGTGTTCTGTATATTGAGATTAAACAATTGGGTTGTTGATTTACATGCATATTTTATATACGGGAGTTTCACCATAGATGGTGCATGCAGTCTTTGCAAAAACTTTTGAAGTGCTACAGGACGGTTGTCAGTCAGACAGAAATTTTCTCCAGGACAGAGGGAAAATCTATAGGACAGACAAATTTTGATTTCAAATGATAACAATTTTGGATTAAAAAATATAACTTTAGTGTTCAGGTGATACTGTTTTAGTGCCCTTAAGCCAAAAACATGAAGGCAAAAGCAAATGAAATTTTAAATAAATGGAGAAAAAAAATGTCCATTATTAAAATTTGGCAATTGTCAGCTGTCAGACAGGCCGAAAATTTTAGCAAGACAAAATGAAAATTTGCCGGTTTTGTCAGACAGTCCTGCAGTTTTCGCAAAGACTACATGTATTAATCTTTAATTTCTTTTGCCATTTAATTGTGTTACTTTTCTTGTATTTTTTTTTTTTTTTTTTTTTTTTTGGAAGTGGCTATTGACAACTGGCTGTCACCAGCAAAAGTTTGCTGGTGACAGCCAGCAAAAATATATAGATGGTTTATTGACCAGCAACAAATAATAAAGTCATATATTGAGTTTTCTTTTATTTGTATAACTTATATTAATATCTTAATTCAGAATACTGTGACAGCCAGCAAAAACATTAAGGCTTGCTCATCAGAGCTGAAAAGATAATCGATTGTCAGTCCTGCCATTGTGATAGATAATTGATCAGTAATCATTGAGGATATGGTCATTTTACCTGTCTGTGTAAGCATGATTCTTACCATATAATATACTTGACTGTATGTATTTGGTCTGACAGGCCTGAGAAAACAGTGTAGACCCAGATGAGACGCCCTTAAATGCGGCTTCTCATCCAGCTACTGTTAGACACAACATTGGGAGGTAAATTGTACTTGTTCAGATTTAAGATAAAGTATTGTAAGGAGTTGAGGTGTTTGAATACTAAGGGTAAGTACAGTAAACTAACAGACACAGAAATCAAATGATCGATTATCAGCAAATCTGTAACAATAAATTTTTTTTGGAATTTATCGATCACTTAATCAATTATCTGATTAATTGTGCCAGCCTTAAAAATATATAGATTATTTATTTTGTATTTGTTTAATGTTTGTATTTTGTAACATTATGGTTTGTTTGTTAAAGAATATCTACATCTACAAATTAGCATAATTGAGATCTTTTGTTCAGACACATGAGTGTTTGCACTTAAAAGTTTATATAGCTATATTATCCTTTAATGAATTTCATGTATATTTGTCATGATGGAAGATGTAGGTCTAGAGTTTAACCCAGTTTGATCTCCACCCCGGGATATGACATTAAAGGTCACAGACAGACTTTTCATATAAAAGTCAGAATGTTTGCATTTAAGTTTATATATAGCTATATCATCAAGATGTTTTGATGAATTTCATTTATATTTGGCTTGATGGTAGATATAGGTTGAAAGTTTTACTCAGAGAAATTCCCATCCCGGGGCATGACCTTGAGGTTAAGGTCACAGAATTTTCATATAAAAGTCAAACTTTTTGATTAAAGTTTACATAGCCTTATGTATACCCCCACCATACAAAGTATGTTGAAGGGTATACAGTTTTCACCTTTCTGTTTATTTGTATGTACGTTCAATCATTCGCTGGTCTTTCGGACACATTCAAGAAAAACTAGGGCCAAAGTTTTTGTGTCAGAGTTTATAAGACCTTACATTATAAAGATCCTTTGATGGATTTCATTTTTATTTGCTGTGATGGTAGATATAGGTTGAAAGTTTTACTCAAAGCCTACCCACCATAGGGCCTAACCAGACTAACCTTGAGGTCAAGGTTACAGACTTAGAATTTTCATATCAAATTTTTTGCACTTAAAGTTTATACGGCTATTTTGTCAAGACCTTTTAGTGAATTTCATGTATATTTGGCATGATGGTAGATATAGGTCTAGAGTTTTACTCAGCATGATCCCCACTCTTGGGTGTGACCCTGAGGTCAAGGTCACAGACTTAAAATTGTCATATAAAAGTCAAAATGTTTGCATTTAAGTTTATATAGCTACATCAGCAAGACCTTTTGATGAATTTCATTTATACTTGGCATGATGGTAGATATAGATTGCAAGTTTTACTCAGAGAAATTTGGGATGAAACCTTGGTCTCGGTAACGGGCTTAGAATTTTATATAAAAGTCAAACTTTTTGCATTAAGCTTACATAGCTATATTATCAAGACCCTTTGATTGACTTCATTAATACTTGGCATAATGGTACATGTATACGGAGGTCTAAAGTTTTTCTCAGCACCATCCCCAAGCTGGGGCCTGGCTTTGAGGTCAAAGTCACAAACTTTTGTTTGTATTTGTTTTGGTGATAGTTATAGGTCTAAAGTTTTATTTACATGATCCCTGCACCCTTGCCTTATATTTGAGGTGAAGGTCATGGGCTTCATATAATGTATGACTAAAATCTTTCAATGTTGTATGAATATTGCATATACAAACTGTAACTGCTATCTCCAGCATCAAAGCTACATACTCTGCACTTTTTAAAAAGAGGCAGTAGCACTGGTCGGGGGTATAGGTGCCCCCACTGGGCACTTTGTCTAGTAGTCAAATTCAGAATGGATGAGATATCCAACAGAAATATTCATTATTCATCTTTTCTTTATGTTTTTTTGTTCGTTTTTTTTCCCCCAAGTGAGATGTTCATAATGCTGAACTTACACAATACTTAGACAAGCAATGATCAGGAACTGATTTAATCAGATATAAACCCTGCCCTCAACATCCAAAGGGAAAGAAGGAATACACATATGACAAAAAATGTATGATAAAAAGAATTTTTCCTAGATAGGTGTTGTTTCAGTTATCTGAACCTTACCAAATATACTACTCAAAGTTTGCTAAGGATCACATTTTATAATGTCTACTACTTTTAATAGATTGAAACGACATGAGAAATTAGATCATTTTTGGAAGTGTTATTCATTTAAGAATTCATTTTTAATAAAGTAATGGCCAAGTAAGTGTTCATTGATGCGTGAATATGGCGGATGGAACGTAAGGGTCAAAAATCAACATTTTTAGGATTGCTGGCGGAAATCTGAAAATCAGGAAAACCACTAGTCTGTGAGTTTTAGCTTAGTTAATATCGTGTATGGTGCCCGTGGGCATTGATTTCGGCTCTGAGCTCCCGGACAGTTGCTGGTGGGACCTGGCGAGAAGAAATGGCTTTCTGCAGCATATCCCATGCATGTTCTATGGGATTTAAATCAGGGGATCTCGCTGGCCAATCCAGTCGCACAATTGCAGCTTGCTCAAGGTATCGGTTGGTGATGCGGGCCCTATGTGCACGGGCATTATCATCCATCAGAATGAAATCAGGACCTATAGCACCTGCATATGGGCGAACATGAACATCCAAAATTTCATTGATGTACCTCTCTGCCGTCAGTGTGCTGTTATCGATGACGTGCAGGTCCGTTTTCCCCTGAGCGCTAATTCCCGCCCACACCATAACTGAACCCCCGCCATAGCGATCATGCTTTGCAATACAAACTTCAGCAAAACGTTCATTTCACATCCTCCAGACCCTAGCCTGCCTATCTGTGAAGTCCACACAAAACCTGGACTCATCAGTGAAAAGAATGGGTTCCAGTCATTAAGGGCCCACGTAACATGATCTTGTGCCCATTCTAAACGCTCCTGAACATGGTGTCGTGTCAATGGGATGCGTATTGCAGGTCGTCGTGACCTCAAGCCAGCTTCATGCAACCGATTTCTAATGGTCTGCGTACTTAAACGAACACCGGTAGCGTTCTGCAATTCACTACGTAACGTTGTTGCGTTGTTGAACCAGTGACGTCGGGCTTGTAGAGCGATAAATCGGTCTTGAGCTCGAGTTGTTGAGCGTTCACGACCTCCGGCGTGCTGATGCATTACGTTTACAGTCAAATGGAATCGAGTCCACATTCTTGAGACAACGCTCTGGGACACCCCAAGAACACGAGCAACCTCCCACTGTGACAACCCAGCCTCAAGCATTCCAATGTCCCTATTCATCTCTTCTTCGCTTAGACGACGCCTAACTTGTCAGTCTGCCATACCTTATGTTAAATTCGATCAAAATTTGACGATAACACAAGCAAAACCTTGTTTGTACATGAAGGCAAATGGCCATAAATCAACGATTTTCACGGGTAGGCCTCTTCCCATGCTTCTCGTGCAAAATGTACATGTCAAATCAATAACTGCATTACACGTTTATGAGGCCCGAACATTGATTTACCTTTAGTAGCAATTTGATTATATATGGTGATAATATGAACAAAATATCTGACGTCAAAAAAAGTGATCCTTAGTAAACTTTGAGTAGTATAATAGTCACACATAATAGGAAAAGGTAATCATTACACAGACAAACAAACAGAGCAATAAAGAACCCCTACAGAAGCACCTTCCTGGAATGATCAGTAATAAATAACTGGTGGACATAAGCACACTTCACTGTATGATATCCAAACCTAACACGGCTACAATTTTGTTTAGTTGTTGCTTAACACCACCTCATACAATGCAGTCAAATGCTCTTCCGAATAAGGTACATAGCCCTAAGCAAGAATTCAGTACACACACTATACCCGATCTGTTTAACAGCTGTTTTAACAGCCTTTCAGTCTCATTATAATAGCATAGATCTGCATAAGAAGAGATACTAAGTGTTCACTTTAAAATGCAACTCCAAAGACTCCAAACATCAACAGTATATCACCTTTAATAATAGCTTCAGAATGATTAGACCCACCTCTACCCTATGTGGCTAAAATTAATAATGTTTTTTCTTGAATTCTTGCCAAAAAATACTTATTTAAAAAGAGTGACAGAAATTGACACAAAAAGAAAAGGAATATACACATGAACAAAAATACCATCTTCTGATTCAATAATCAAAAATAACGTACAAATATTTAAAAATGATAAAATTCATGTATTAATATTCAAAAACATATATAAATATTTATTCTTAAATGTATCAATAAAATAAAAATCAGTAAATTACTTATATATTTATTTTTTTGTCAATATACCATCCATATATTTTAGCCTGGCTGTCACTAGTGAAAGTTCGCTGGAGACAGCCGGCTGTCTCCAGTGAACTTTTGCTGGTGACAGCCGGCTGTCAGTAGCAACCGCCTTTTTTTTTTTTTTTTTTTTTTAGTCTGTGTAAATTTACATGCAGGCTGGATTATTCTTGAAGATATCCTTAGACATTATTATGGTTTTTGTTACTGCACATGTAAATAACATGGATATCCGCAAGTTTATTTTTCTTATTTCTCTACAAAAACATGTTGTGGATACTCATTAAAAGTGTGTCAGTGAGAAGTAATAAAAATGTCAATACTTTTCTGCTGCTCCAAATATCAGGAGGTTATTTTCTTATTTTGACACAAAAACCAAGAACATATATTGTGGGTACTCAGCAGAAGTGCCTTGGTGAGGTACTTCTAACAAGTACCGTATTAATCCGCCTATAAGACGATTCGTTTATAAGACGGGGGCTGTTTTTGGGCCCTTTCCAGGCAGGATTTTGCTTTTACTTAATTATAAGACGGGTTAAAAAAAGTCGCCTGTCGGAGATATTCCCTGCCACTCAGAAAATCCTAAAGTACAATTAAAAAAAACTTCCAACACCACTTACAAGCATGCATACCGTATTTAACTGTGTATAACAAGCACCTTATTTACCCAGAAAACGTTTACAAAAATCTGATGTGTATTATTTATAGGAACACCAAAATCGGGACAGAAATCGCCAAGATAATCGGTCGCGAAAACTCATGACATTCACGATCGCCCGGTAAAAATGCGAAATAGAATGATTGCTATGAGATATTCATGATTTTTTATATCTATCTCGCCCATACCATGGTTCTGTCAGCTCAAAACAAGCAACTCCATCTGATTTGCAGTAATTTGATATCCTTTTCATGTCCATGCTCTTTTTGTTTACGCTTTTTTATTTTGCTGATCATGTGATCTCTTCAAAGGGAAACTACTCAAACAGGCATATGCATATGAATCTGTATTGATTACCGGACTTTGACAAGTCTCACACCGTAACTTGAATAAATCAGCCTGCACAACTGATTTATTGTAGTTCAAAATAGGAAATAAATTTGGTAGAACATAAATATTGGCACAAACGATCATACATTGAAAAAATAAAAAAGTATTTAATTTTTTGCAATTATTAAAATTATTGATAATAAACAAAACCAACTGGGCTTTTGAGGTAGGTAGATCGGTCATTTGCATTTTATCTTTTATTTTCTTACCATATGTTTATCTTTTTTTTTTTTTTTTTTTACATTTTCTTCCAACTTACCAAAAAAATTGTTTGAAATAAACAATGTTTATGATAAAGAAAAAAACAAAACAAAAAAACTACCAGCATACATCTGTGCACTTAATTGGTTAATTGGCAGTCAGAATGACAACTAGTCGACTTTAGTTGTTGTTTGCATTGCCCTGAGGCACTGAGTTGATAATTTCACGTCTCAGTTAAGAAAGTGACACAAAGAAGGTGTTAATTATGAGAACACAAAAGAAATAACTACATTTTTATTGTCATAGCGTCTGCAGTGGGGAAGCAAAGAAATGCCTACACTACATCAAGTTGCCTGAGGCCCATGGTAACAGAGCTGCACAATGAAAATTCAGTTAGCATTATCGTAAATTCGGCCTGTTTCTACTCTAAACCTTCCGAATTCGGCCATTTTCAACTCAATCCTAGTGAAATTTGACACACTTAGTATCTGGTAACTTAGTAAATAATGCATGGATAAATTCTTTGTGTTTTACATAGGAACATTTTTTTTTTTATTTCAAAACTATTTAGCAAATATTCAGTGCGTGTTATACACGGGTGCGAGTAATACACAGAAAAATTCGGTACTTTACCTAAAAAATTACCTTGCTGCTATTTCTATCAAGGGACGAAGGTAAACATTATATCCTTCTACCGGTTTCGAAGATCGGCATTTTCCGTGACCACGTGGCACCACCGGACTTTGCCGAAAATACCGATATGGCCAAAGACCTCGATTATAAGACGGGTCTGGATTTTTGGGGGCTTTTTTTTGGGAAAAATCCCCGTCTTATAGGCGGATTAATACGGGTAACCACAAAACATGTTTTCATGGAGAAATACAGAGTAATTAAATTATCAATACTTTTCTCTTAAAAAAATAAAGCACCTTATCTCGAGCTATGAGTTATGGTGTCCCAATATAAAGATAAAATATAGTAACTTATTTTGTTGTCTTTCAGTCCGTTAAGCCTTACTCACTTGATGGTACGAGTATCATTGGCGGGTCTTGTAATGCTGAAGATCGGGAAGTGATTCTAAGGTGGTTGATTGATAGTGCTACAGTGTCGGTCAAGTTCACTAATAATAATGACAGTGTTGGTGTAAATATGGTGTTCACGTTTGTTCCCTCCAAAACCTTTGGAAATGGATCGAATAGTATGTAGCATTTCTTGTTTTTCACAGCTCCGGATAAAACACTTGTATATGGATAGTGGATAGTTTCTTATTTCTCAACTAAATAGAGTCGGCCCTCAGTGGCTCAAACATCTTTAGGATCATGGAAACTTGTTTCAGATCTGGGTAGTTCGAGCCACTGAGGGTTAATTATAGCGCCAGGTTAGGAGACAAATGAGAGTAATATAGGGATGTCTTTTCGATCTTATTTACAGTAATTGTATGTTGAGTGTACTTTTAAGAATTGCCTTGATGAGGTGATTCAAAGGAGTACACTCAACATACAATTTCATAATAAGATGAGAAAAATGCCCTAAATATTTGTTCTCTTGAAAAGTGAGTTCGAATCAGCCATGGTAAACGAGCCAAAAGTGTTCGTGCTATCGAGTTCCGACTGTATATTTGGTGCTTGTAGTGAGTACCGACAAAATGTGCTTTTTGGAGAAAAAGAAAATTTTTTATGGATACCTGTATACCTGGAGCTGTGAATGTTCAGTATTTGATCTGAACCCTTGAGGGGAAGTGTAGAGTTCATTTTGCATCAGTTTTTCTGCCCCAGCATCCTCATGATGCCGGGGGCATATAGTGTTTATGTTGTGTGTATGTTATTCCATAAGTAATTTCATGTACGTATGTGATCCTGTTAAACTCAGGTTAAGATTTTTCTAAGCAGTAGAGTTCAGGGTTCCTATCATTCAGGGCTCTTGATCACCGAAATCTTGGTCCGAAATTTGGACCCATTCCCAATGCCAATAGTATGTTTTTTCCCAATTCCAGAAAGAAAATCCCCAATCAGACCAAGTCTACTTGGTCCGAGAAAATTGAAGTTGTGTCATTTGCAAAAATTCATTAGTAAAACATCTAGTAAACATAATATAATTTCTTATTTTAACCAGCAAACGTTTATTTACATCATTAGTTTTATTCCTAATTTCTGTCATTTCCACAACAGCCAAAATAAAAATCGGTACATTATATTCAGGTACCAAAGCAAAACTGAAAGATCGTTTTGGGAGGAAGTCGGACCCGAAATCAGAATATAATACATGTAAATAAATTGGAACACATGTTCCTGTACCAAAGCAAAATAAAAAGATCATGTTGGAAAGAAGTTGGGGCCGAAATTCGGAACAAAATTAAAAATCTGAACACTTTTCTTTCTGTCCCCAACTTCCTTCCGAATGACAAAAAGAATATGTGAAAATTGCTGTAAGTCTACAGTCCTACAATCAGAAGGTAAAAAAAAAAGCACAAATTAAAAAATAACTGAAACAAGTTAATTCCACAAACTAAAGCAAAATTGTTAAGTATTGAGTTAAAAAGTTAACTTGTAGAAGTTATGCTCTTGACTGGCAAAGTAACCAACTCACTTTTCCCAAAGAAGGTGATCACAACGCTAGACAGGACCCGCCAAACACAACAATAGGACAACAAAAAAGGACAAACAATGAAAAAGGCCTCCAGAGAGCAATCGCAAGGCCACACAAAGAGTAAACAACACAGGAACCACAGCCTTAGACAGGTTAATAGTAAAAGCTACCAGGGATTTAAATTGATTTTACTGGTACTATACTTAGGCCAAATAAAAAATTGTGTGTGTTTTGGAGATTAAAATAGGCAGCATTCCCACTCACATTTTGATTTAGGGGTACATGTACCCCTTGGGTTTAGCATTTGGGGGTACAGATCACTTTTTGAGGGTACACATATTTTGGGGTAATTTAATGCATTGTTAAGCACTGGGAAGACTTTATACTTTAAATGTCATTGTAGTCAGTTTTAGGTACTTTGTCTTAGTATTTTAAATAAAAGGAAAACTGTGCTTCAATCATATTAAGATGTCACTTTTCCAAAACATATTCTTCAGTCAAAAGAACCTAATACTAACAGCCAAGTTCAAGTACTATTAAAGCTTCCTAGATATACAATGTTTGAAAACAGGTAAAACAGGTTCTGTCCAGAATGTTGTTCCTTTCATTCAGTGTGAGCCGGACATACTGATTTTATAGAAAATTGCTACTGCAAAATGGCATGAAAGATTGGAAATTCTATGAAAGAGTGCATGACATTTTCCTGGGAGTTCTGAGCGCTTTTAATATTCATAACAGTGTTTATTGACTGAATAATTAAACGTTTTCGGGAAATTAGGATGTCGCGAAAACTTATGACATGTAGATTTTACGGCAATAAGTACATGTTTTTGTTGATAACAGTCATTAAAAACTTGGCTAAAGTAGTCATGCAGCGGTACAACTATCCTAAATTAATGTAAATGAAATAAAATATTTCTTTTGCATGCAGTAATTACCGATCTAATTGGCAACTTTTGTATACACTTGAGCGAAACGAGCCATATCGAAACTCGGAGAAAAAGAGGTGTCCACTGAACCGCAATACAATGTAATGGTCGTCAGTGATTGGATAATGCAAAAAAGATCATACACAATAACCAATGAACAATACTCTTATCCCTCTCGGTAAGAATACATTCCGGGGTTTCCGTCCGTTTAAATGCACTGGTCGAACGTATTCGTTATTGTCCGCCAGCAACCGCAGTGTTTCATGCTATTGAGCGAAAACTGACTCAGTAGGACGTACGCATGTTGCAATTTATACGTGCACCAAAGTTTTGGTACGTTTATGTACGTAGATACCAACAGATCTGTACACTCATGGCAGATTCTCTACGTGAATTACGTACTGCAGTACGTGAATGGGAATGCTGATAGGTAGGGTAGGTAGGATTTTTTTTTTTTTTTTTTTTACATTTATTTATTAGCTCACCTGAGCTATGCTCAGGATGAGCTTTTGTGATCATTTTTCGTCTGTTGACATTTTCAAATGACTTCTCCTCTGAAGCCACTTAGCCAATTGTGCTCAGATTTCATACGGAGCCTCCTTAGGTTGGGGGAACGAAAAATTGCTAAAATGGTTGCGGTCCATTGACCAAGATGGCTGCCATGCCCATATATGGTAAAAACCTTTAGAAATCTTTTTCTCCAGAACCAAATAAGTCCTGGGGCCTTATCTTTGCACAAATCCTCGGGGACAGGAGATCAACAAAAATTGATAAAATAAAGGAAGTGTCTGGTGACAACCGGCTGTCAGCAGACTTTTAGGTCTGGTGACAACCGGTTGTCACTAGACCAAAAAGTCTGCTGACAACCAGCTGTATTTTTCCAATAATCCTGTGTAATAATTATTGGTTTCACAGTTAATTCTACATTTTCAGGCATTTATTTTCCTATTTTTTTTCTTTTATATAAGATTTCACATCAGTGTTCCTCTTATGCCCCTTTGCCAACATTGCTAAAATGGTTCTGCTCTGCTGAACAAAATGGTTGCCAGAGCTAAAAAATACATATGTAGGAAAGAAAACCTTTAAAGGACAGGATTAGTAGGTGAAACAAATGACTTCTGAAAAATATCTGAACTTTTTTTTATTTATGGCGTTTTGAAAATTTCAGCATTTTAACCTTAAAAGCAAGATATCTCAAAAACTGTTAAAGCCATTGCCTTGTCATAAGAGTATTGGAAAAATGTTGCATGCCGTCTGCATATCTGCAGTGGTGGTTTTACTCAGGTGAGTGAGTTGTGGCCCATGGGCCTGTTGTTATTATTAGCTTGCCTGAACAACATTCAAGGAGAGCTATTGTTATACCTTTGGGGGCGGCGTTGGAGTTGACGTCCACAAATGTCAAACTTTTCGTTAAAGTTTTTAGGACCTCGTTATTAACTCGCCAGTACGAAGTACAGGGGGAGCTATTGTAGTCAGCCCGGTCATGCGCCTTTGCGTTCCCGTTCCTGTCACACTGTGTTAAAGTTTTTCAAATGCTTATATTTCAAAGCCACTTACTACAGACCATTCATATTTGGAACATGGGTGTTTGGGAGGGTTGTCTGTAATTTAATAAGAACAGACCACTCGGTTCATGCCTGGGGGTGGGGCTAGGGGTCAAAATCTAGGACACCTTAGTTAAATGCTCCATTACTGTGTTACATTTTTTCATATGCTTATATCTTAGTACACCACGACCTCTTTATAACACGATTGTTGGGGTCCATAGCATAAACCATGTTAGTTAAACAACTGTGTTATATCCAAACAAAAATATATAGATTACATGTATATTGAAAAATGACCATTTTTGGTCATTTTTCAATATAATCTATACATTTTTGGGTCCATCTTTGAACCGTATTATATCCAAACCCGTGTTATAACGAAGCGTGTCATAAAGAGGTTGTAGTATAGTCAGTTGTCAATAAGCATTCATATTTGGAACATGAGTGCCTAGAAAGGTCCTCTAAGTGTCCATAGGTATCGGCCAGTGAGTTCATGCACTGGGGTGGGTCTAGGGTTCAAAATCTAGGATACCATTGTAAAATGCTCTTTTGCTGTGTTTAAGTTTCTCTTATGCTTATATCTTAGTAATCAGTTGTCAACAAGCATTCATATTTGGAACATGGGTGCCTGGAAGGGTCGTCTAAGTGTTCAAAGGTATCAGCCCCTGGGTTCATGTCCTGGAGTGGGGCTAGGTTTCAAAAGTTTAAGTTCGTTCGTACGTTCGTTCGTTCGTAGTTTAGAAGACCTCATATTTTGAAGACCCTTTGATGGATTTCGTTCATATTTGGCATGTTGGTAGATATAGGTTTAAAGTTTTTATCAGCACCATCCCCACCCCGGGGATGACCTTGGGGTCAAGGTCACGGACTTAGAATTTTCATAAAAAAGTCACAGGGTCAAAGTTTTTGTGTTAAAGTTTATAAGACCTCATATTTTGAAGATCCTTTGATGGATTTCGTTCATATATGGCATGATGGTAGATACAGGTCTAAAGTTTTTATCGGCACCATCCCCACCCCGGGGGTGACCTTGGGGTCAAGGTCACAGACTTAGAATTTTTGTGAAAAAAGTCAAAGTTTTTTGTGTTTAAGTTTATAAAGCTATATCATCAAGACCCTTGAGGAATTTCATTTCTATTTGACATGTTGGTAGATATCTGCCTAGCTTATTACTCAGCATGATCCCCACCCTGGATGCGACCGAGGTCAAGGCCACGAACTTAGAATTTTCATATAAAAGTAAAAATTTTTGCGTTTAAGTTTATATAGCCATATCATCAAGACCTTTTATTAAATTTCATTATCCCCTAACTGAAAGGTTGAGCTGATATAGCTATCAGCAAGGAATCTGTTTGTCTGTCCATTAGTCTGTTGAAGTATTATTCGTTTATACTTTATTTTTGTCTTAGGGTCAAAGTTTTTGTGCTAAAGTTTATAAGACCTCATATTTTGAGACCCTTTGATGGATTTCATTCATATTTGGCATGATGGTAGATATAGGTCTTAAGTTTATATCAACACCATCCCCACCCCGGGGGTGACCTTGGGGTCAAGGTCACGGACTTAGAATTTTCATAAAAAAGTCAAAGTTTTTTGTGTTGAAGTTTATATAGCCATATCATCAAGACCCTTGAGGAATTTCATTTATATTTGACATGTTGGTAGATATCGGCCTAGCGTCTTAGTCTGCATGATCCCCACACGGGTGTGACCGAGGTCATTTAAAAGTAAAAATTTTGCGTTTAAGTTTAGATAGCCATATCATCAAGACCTTTTATTAAATTTCATTATCCCCTAACTGAACGGTTGAGCAGATATAGCTATCAGCAAGAAATCTGTTCGTCTGTCCATCCGTCCTTTGAAGCATTATTTGTTCATACTTTATTTTTGTCTTTGGGTCAAAGTTTATGCGTTAAAGTTTATAAGACCTCATATTTTGAAGACCCTTTGATGGATTTCATTCATATTTGGCATGATGGTAGATATAGGTCGAAAGTTTTTATCAGCACCATCCCACCCCGGAGGTGACCTTGGGGTCAAGGTCACAGATTTAGAATTTTTATAAAAAAGTCAAAGTTTTTGTGTTTAAGTTTATATAGCTATACCATCAAGACCCTTTGAGGAATTTCATCTATATTTGACATGTTGGTAGATATAGGTCTAGAGTTTTACTCAGCATCATCCCTATCCCAGGGTATGACCTTGAGGTCAAGGTCACAGACTTAGAAATTTCATATAAAAGTAAAAAAATTTGCATCTAAGTTTTTGTAGCTATACCATCAAGACCTTTTGTTGAATTTCGTTATCCTCCTACCGAGAGGTTTAGGAGATATAGCTATCAGCATGGAATTCATCCATCTATCCATCTGTCTGTCCATAAACGCATTATTATGCACCCCATAACTCCTAACTACCCTTTGAGCTATTTTCAGGAAACTGTCAGGTTGTAGAGGGCATTTGGTAGGGTGTCAGGTACAAGAAAGACAACTCTAACTGACTTGGTCCATGAGTCTCCAGAATTGTAAAAATTTTGTGCAAACCATAACTTTAAAACATGTTAAGATATTTTCATGATACTTCACCAGTATGTATAGGACATTGAGTAGGCATATCACATTCAAGAATGACTTTCTGACTCCATTCTGCAGTTTTCTCTCTTGGTTATTAACTCTTGTGCAGGCAATGACTCTAAAAATTCTTTAAGATATTTTTGTGATACTTTACCGATATGTAGAGGGCATTGAGTAGGCAGGTGACCTTAAAATTTTTTATTAAAATTTATATAGCTATATTATGAAGACCCTTTTGTTGGTTTCATTAATATTAAGCATGATGGTATATATACACTGTAGGTCTAAAGTTTTTCTCGGCACCATCCCCAAGCTGGGGCATGGCTTTTAAGTCAAGGTCACAGACTTTTCATACAAATGTCATTTTTGCTTATATTATAAAGACTGTTTGATTTCACTAGTATATGGTGATAGTTATAGGGCTATAGTTTTATTAAGCTCAATCCCTGCACCTGTGCCTGATCTTTGAGGTCAAGGGCTTCATATTATGTGTGATTGAAGTTTTTCAATGTTATAACATAAGGCATATAACTGCCATCTCCAGAGTCAAAGCTACATACTTTGTGCTCTTTAAAAACTGGCGGTAGCGCTGGTCGGGGGGTATACGTGCCCCACTGGGCACTTTGTCTAGTTTATCTTTGGTATGATGAATACGTATTGGACCAAAAGTTTGTGCAATACCATCTCCACCACCCTATGTCATGATCATGTCAAGGTCACAGGCTTAGAATTTTCATCTGAAAATTTTACGTCAAAGCTTTTAGGATCTCATTTCTTCTATACTAAATGATGGATTTAGTTCCTATTTTGTATCATTATACATGTAGGTATTGGTCAAAAGTTCTTACCAGCACCATCAGCACTCATGACAGTGACCTGGAGGCTGAAGGTAACAGACTTAGAATTTAAAAATGTTAAAGTTTTTAACACCCCATTATGTCCTAACCTTATCACCGATTTGATTCATCTTTGGTATGATGATACATATTGGACCAAAATTTTGTGCTGTACCATCCCCTCCACCCTAGGTCATGTCAAGGTCAAGGTCATAGACTTAGAATTTCATGTTAAAATTTAACGTCCAAAGTTTTTAGGATCTCATTACTTCTAAACTGAATGATGGATTTAGTTCCTATTTGGTATCATGATAGATACTGGACAAAAGTTTTTATCAGCACCATCAACTCTCATGACTGTGACCTTGAGGTCGAGGTCACAGACTGAGAATTTAAAAGAAGTTTTCATTAAAGTTTTTAACATCTCTTTATTTCCTAACCTTAGAATTTAAAAATGTCACCAATTTGATTCATCTTTGGTATGATAATACATGTTGGTCCAAAATTTTGCACAGGTCCATACCCACCCCCCTAGTTCATGTTAAAGTCAAGGTCACATGTCAAAATTTTCATGTTAAAATTTTATGTCAAAGTTTTTAGGACCTCATTACTTCTAAACCAAATGATGGATTTAATTTATATTTGGTATCATGATATATACTGGTCCAAAGTTTTTATCAGCACCATGATCACTCATGACCTTGAAGTTGAGGTCTCAGACTTAGCATTTTAAAAATGTTTAAGTTTTTGTTTAAGTTTTTATGATCTCATTATTTCCTAATCTTATCACCAATTTCATTCATCTATGGTTTGATAAAAATCCCCCTACCACACCCCAGGTCATGTCAAAATCAAGGTCATGGACTTAGAATTTTCCAGAAACAAAATGTGCAGTATCAGGCGAGCTATCCTGTCTGGCGACAGGTCTTGTTTATGAAGAATTATACCATAATTTTCAAATATATTTGAATTAGCACCATAATTCACAAGAAATTTTATGAGGTCTGTTTGACTACCCTTTGATATGTCTAAAAGTACTGATAGAATGGCAAACAGTGCAGACCCTGATCAAACTGCTCCTGTAGGAGCAGTTTGATCTGGGTCTACACTGTTTGCTCGGACCTGCTTGTCTGAATAATTTGCATAAATAGTTTATTCCAGTAACACCTAATTTTCATGTGTTTTTTTTTTTCCTGTCAGAAAACATGAAAAAATTGCTAGATTTCACCAGGAAAGTTAAATAGGATAGTGTTACCCTAAACAAACATATTTTTTTTATTTGGGCTAAGTATCGTGACAGACAAGCCAGTACGAACATTGTACCATAGATCCATATTCTGCCCCATCTGATCAGGGTTTACTCTGTTTCCACTAAGCCAGCAATAGGTAGTAAAATATACTTAACCCTTAAACTGTCAGTCACAACAGTTGTCGTCTGCTTTGTCATCTGCTTGTGATTTTAAATGTCATTTCTGCAAACAGTGTGGACCCAGATCAGACTGCTCCTAAAGGAGCAGTCTGATCTGGGTCCGCACTGTTTGCCTGTATGCAAAAATAGGTTTGAAAAGTTTGCAAGAATATTCAGCAGATGACATAAACAGAGGACATTTTCAGATGCAGGATTTCTTGGCATTTTAAGGGTTAAAGGGGAATGCAATATAAGTTGTAAGTATATCTTGGAGTAACATACTTAACAAGCCATTTATTTTAATGCAAGAGTTTTCAAAATAAGCCAAGATATAAGGAAGTTATGGTGGTTTGAATATATTTAAAATGGCTGTCATGGATGCCGCCATATTGTAGGCTTTGTGACGTCACACAGTCCAAATTAAAAATGCAAAACCAATTATAAAGGGTTTTTAAGAATAATTTTGCTTCAAAATGTTTTCATGATCTATAATTCTAGTGACAAGCAATCATTTCCCCCAAAATAAATCAACATAATGAGAATAACTACTTTTAGGAAATGAATTTTAATTTTTATGAAACCTCATTAAATATTCATAATGGCGGCACCTATTCCACCAATGTTAAAATATTTAATTATACCCCCGGCATACAAAGTATGCCTAAGGGGTATATAGTTTCGTCCATCCCGCAAGTCTGTTCGTCTGTCCATCGGTCCCTCTGTTCGTCTGTCCAGGTGTCTGTTAACCTTTTCTATAACCAAGTTTTACTTCGAAATATTTTTGATTACTTAGAACTCTGCAGCCACTGGTCAAAAACGTTTCATATTTAGTATGGGGGTACCTGGAAGGGTTCTCTTCCATTCTACATCTATGGACCCCTGGGTCATGCCCCTGGGTGAGGCAAGAGGTCAAAATCTAGGACACCCAAATAAAGTGTATATTGCAGTTTGTTTATTCAAACAACCTTTTATTAAAAAAGGATGGGCATCAGACATGTTTATCACATCAACATTCAGTGTAATAAGGTCAAGGTCATTGTGATCATATTTTCATGCTCCAGTGATTTTGCCGTATATCTTGAAGACTATTTCATGGAGTAATGTGTTACTTGGAATATTGGTTCTTTATGACCACAATTGACAGCATAACAAATGTAGGTCACCTTGACTTATATTTCATGGTCCAGTAATTTTGCGCATATCTTGAATGTTAATTGATGAAAGAACATCATTATTTGGGATTATGAATTAGTAATATCCAACAGTTGACCTAAAAGTAAATGTAGGTCACTGTGACCTATATTTCATAGTCCAGTGATTTTATAATACATCTTGAGGACAATTTGATGTATTACTATCATATTTTTGGATTATGGGACCTATATTTCATAGCCCTGTGATTTTGTCTTATCTTTCCCACTGTTTAATACCTAAATGTCATATTTACATATAATGACACAGTGTGACCCAAACTTTCACCTCAAAGTAAATATAAATCAGTATGACCTATATTTCATGGTCTAGTGATTTTGCTTAATATCTTTTAGATTATTTAATGGATTAACATCCTACTGTGACCATCAGATTAATTTCTCAAGTATATGTAGGTCAGTGACCTATATTTTATGGCCCAGCAAATTTGCTTCATGTCTTGAAGACTATTTACTCCAGGGAAGTTGTACTTGGGATGATAGATCAGTGTCACACAGAGAATGATATTGTAAACTATAGCTTGCCTTATATCATTGTCATTAGCTTAAAAATATTTTATGATTAAGAAATGGTGCCGGCGGGGGGTATTCGTGACCCTCTAGGCACTTGTTCTAGTTGTCTATAACTTACTTAATTTTCCACTGATTTTGATCTTATTTGTGTAAAAATCCATCGTTTGTACAGTTCTTTACTTTAAAGCACAGTACCTTTTAAGGTTGTGTTCCCCTTTAATAGAATTTTAGAACATGTATGGTAATAAGTTAAAGTATCCCAGTATATAGGGCAGATACAGTTGTCTGTACTGAAGTCATTGCTCTGTTGGCATCTGGAAGTGGCATGGTGGCTGAGTAGTTGGCATTCCTGACTTAAAGATGAGGTCTTGTGTTATTTGCACAGAGCCTTTTACTTTTGCCCTTACATTTTTATGCCCCGGCCATTTGAAGAATGGTGGAAAGATTATATAATGTTACTCCTGTCTGTCCATCTCTGTCTGCTTCTGGTGCTAGCAATTTATGTTTAAGTTTTTCAGGCAAAGACATCCGTCTCCTTTGGACACATTTTAAATATGTTAATATAATATTGAAAGGAAAATAAAAACCCGATCATCATCATCTGTTGGCCTCTGAATGGTTTTTGGGTTGATAGTTTACAGTTGAGCCAAAGTATACATTCACCAAAATTTCCTCAAGATTGTTGTCCACATGATTATCTATGACCAATTAATACAAACAGTTATTTATAGCTGTCAGAGTGCAGTGTAAAGCCTGTCTGACTTGTCAGCTTAAATTACAGGAAGTTAAGGCTTAAATGAAACAGTCTTAAGTTCTGTTCAGGACCATTTTCCTAGCCTGTATTCAGAGACAAAGGACCCACCAATGCTGTCAGTACTTTAATTGTTCTCATACTGTTACAGCATCAGTTACCATGAGTACAGCATTAGGTATTCAATATACAGACCCAGAAAAGGCTTACTTGTGTCATTCTCCTCCAGTCGGGAAGTTCAGTAAAAAAGTGAACGACATATTATACGAAGCTGACTGGAAGTTCACTGACATCCATCTACAGGCCTTTGGAGTTAAAGATAACAAGTTTAGTGCAGGTTAGTATGGTTTGCACCTTGAAACAGTTGTGTTCATTTCTTTGCAGTGAATGTAAGTATGGAGTCCTTTCTAGAAGTTGGTCATACAGCAACATCGTACGTGTGTCATTCACTGCAGACAGTTCGCTTTAGTACTGAGGAAGGTGGATTTAGTTATAGGGCAGACTGGCGTATTACCGACATCCACCTGCAGGCATTCAATGTTCAGAATAATACATACAGTCAAGGTGGGTGGCTCTCACAGACAACATGATGCTTTGCAGTTATGACTAAAGGCTTAGCACTCTGGGTAAAATTTTCAGCAGATGGCATTTCTTAAACATATTTTTCCCCAAAACAAGATTTGATGTTTTATGCAAAGTGCAGTTGGAGACAGTTTGTCTTAAATGTTGTATCTCTTTTTTGAGGGGGTGGTGGGGGGAGGGGAGGATGGGGAATAAAAATACACTGTTACCCCTGGTTACAACGACAGCATTGGTTACCAAGGATGTTGCCGTTAAAATGAATTTGCTGCTGTAAAGAATCCTTTTACGCAGCGGAATGGTATATGAGAAAGAGTCTGCTTTATTCATATTTCTCACAGACCATATGATTTGGATATTTGTTAGAATCACCTCACTAAGGCGATTCTAACAAATATCCAAATCCTATGTTTCTTGAATTATTAAATACATTATTCTTACGTAAAAACTGATTAATTGTCACCTTTTGAGCGAAGGTTTTGTGTCCGTCAAATAATCATTATAATGAATTTTGTCGTCGTATCAGGTGTTGGTATAAAGAGGGTTGACTGTACCACAGTGTGTTATCTGCTGAATTAGCCAAGAGAATGGTAAAGGGCTAGCCCCCATAGCCTAGTGGATAGGAGAGTTAACTCCTAATCCATTAGGTTTCTCACCACTGTGGTACGAACCTCCCTCAGGTCACATGTGGGAAAGCGAAGTTCTGCGGATGGTCAGGTGGTTTTTCTGCGGGTTCTCCAGTTTTCGCCCACCTTTGATGAACAATTGGCTCGACATAAATGAAATATTCTTGAAAGGGCCGTAAAACCCAAATAAAAAAAAAAAAAGAAAAAAAAAAAAGGATGATACAGGTTAAGATACTTGGACAACTTATTTGAATGAAGACACTGTCAGGGGAGGCAACTCTATCAAAATTGGTTTGCCTTCCTTCTGAAAAGGGGGTTTACTCTGAAAAAGAAAGAATTTGTTATTTTTTTTGCAGCAGGGTGATTTGAATTAGTACTCACGTTTGTATGGGCCTATTTGAAAAACGGGACATATTATGTTACGGGATATGGCGTCAGTCCGTAAACTTTTGCATTTCCGGCTAACTCCTCCTACAGTGTACATCTGAAAATTCCAGAAAATTTTTCGTTTCCGGCTAACTCCTCCTACATTTTATATCCGATCAGACTGAAACTTCATTTATACTTAGACCAAGATTAAACTTTTTGTTTCCAGCTAACTCCTCCTTCAATTTACATCGGATCAAGCTGAACTTCCATTTGTAGTTAGACCATGATATGGAGCAGCACATTATGTTTGGAGGTTACAATATACCAAATATTAGCAGAGTTACACCCCTTTGAAAATTTCTGTAAAATTTTTGTTTCCGGCTAACTCCGCCTACAGTTTACATCCAATCAAGCTGAAACTTTTTAAATTGTTACATGATGATGTGGAGCAGGGCGTATCGAGGTTACAGTACACCAAATATTGGCAGAGTTATGCCCCTTTTCATAATTTTTTAAACTTTTTGCAGCATATAGTTAAGAGGAAAAAGTGTGCAGTTTTTATTCTATAATAGGTATATTTTTGGTAAATAACTAAAGTTATGGCTGTATGGGCAAGTTATTGATGTTTTTTGTTGTTTTTTTTCATCTTTTTCTCTTTGTTTGCATGGAAATTTTGCCATTATGAAATCTTATTAAATAAAATTATTCATAACAATGATAGCTTGACTAATATCAAAACTTATAAACATAATTCTTTTTGGATTTTTTTTTTTTTTTTTTAATACTTTTCTGAGTTCTGAGTTGCCTCCCTTGAGGTACAAAAATAAAATATCAGTATAAAACAAGTTAAAGCTTTACAAAAATTTTCCTTGCAGCACTTTTTTTTTTTTTTTTTGGTTGTTTAGTTTTGTTTTGTTATTGTTTGGTCAGATATTGAATATAGGAAAATCAAAACAGCCAAAGGCTCATATGAGCTTATAGTATATTCATGCTTCTGTCATCCGTGCTGAATTATGCAGGCGTCAGTTTATGTGCTACATCTTATTACTTGCCAAAAATAACAGAAAAAAAAAGAAAAAAAGAAAACTGGACATGTATTCAAAGTACAAAGTTGTCCCTCACCTTGCATGCCCATACAGCTCCACCCATACACACCTTTACCTCTGCCCTTAACCCACTAGGGCCAGATCCTGTTATAGTAAATACAAATAAAGTTATTTTTGGTGGCTAGCACTACCGGATATAATCTCAAAAACAGTTTGTTTGTGAGTTCATTTGAAGAATAAACCTCCCAAAAAACGTGCACTGGTCAGGAGTTGAAGAGTATCATTTTGCTGGAAAAAAAGTGGCTGATTCCCCCTGGGGAAAAGCTAAATCTTGTTGATTCTTTTTGCATTTCTGATGCAAGCATGGCTGAACAAAGCAGAAAAATGTAATCTCTGGCTGAATCATGAAAGTGAGAAATAAAAACATAGCTCCGGACAAGATGCTCATCATGAAAAACATACCTATATAATCTTGACCCCGTCTTAAACCCCACTTTTATATAGTAAAACTGGGGTTTTCAGGGGTATACAGTATTTTTCTTGTTTCTGCTCAGAAACATAGATTGAGGGTACTGGTTATAACCGCCTCAGCAAGGCAGTTCTAACGAGTACCACAATCTATGTTTTGAGCAGAAATATAAAAAATCATAATTTTATATGAAAATTTTCAGTTTTTGCTGGTAAAATTTTCAGTATATTTGAATAGGCATGTTTTCATAATGTTTTTCAACCAAATGGTATGGATTTATGGACATATTGTTTTTAGTGCAGATCCTGTCAGCGTTGGCATAGCCACTTGTCTGCACTCTGTCTCCTTATTGAATGGACGGATTTTGTCCAAACTTACACAAATATATCATTGGGAGGGGGAAAATGCTGATTAGATTTTGGTGACCTTGATCCCATTTTCAAGGTCACAGGAGGGCTTAGATTGATGGAAAATGGGGGGGTAGCCTCTTGTCTCATTGATTGGACAGATTTTAGCCAAACTTACACAAATATATCTTTGGGAGGGGGAAAAATGCTGATGACAAAGTACACTTTGATGACCTTGACCCCATTTTCAAGGTCACAGGAGGGCTTCGGGGGTGGTCGAAGGTGCTGTGTATCTTACATCACTGGGGCGTCCAACTTATATTGGCTTACAGTTGGGCAAGGCCTGCTATCCTTGTAGTGGGTAAGGGTAGAGGGGGAATGTTTTTATTTCTTCTGTTTCTTCACTTTCATTCCTGTTCCTCTTTCTTTCCTGTCCCTCTCTTTCATCTCCTCTACTCCCTTCTATCTCTTTTCTCCCTTTCTCTGGGAGACGACACAAAATGACCCTCAAGGGTTGACGTGTCGTTAAACCCCAACACAATCAATCAATCACAGGAGGGCTTGGAAAATGGCTTGTCCTCATGCTATCTCTTGAAGAAATGAATAGATTTTAACCAAACTTGCACATCTATATTGCTGGGACATGTAAAAGAACTGATTGGATTTTGGTGACCTTGACCCCATTTTCAAGGTCACACGAGGACTTAGATTGTTGGAAAATGGCTTGTCCGCATGCTATCTCTTGAAGGAATGATTAGATTTTAACCAAACTTGCACATCTATATTGCTTGGACATGTAAAAGTACTGATTAGATTTTTGTGACCTTGACCCCATTTTCAAGGTCACAGGAGGGCTTAGATTGTTGGAAAATGGCTTGTCCGCACCCTATCTCTTGTAGGAATGAATAGATTTTGACCAAACTTGTACATCTACAATGCTGGGGCATGCATCAGAACTGATTATATTTTGGTGACCTTGACTTCATTTTCAAGGTCACGGGAGGGCTTAGATCTGTTGGAAAATTGTTTGTGTGCACCCTATCTCCTGAATGAATAAATGGATTTGACGAAACTTGTACAGCTATATTGTTGAGACATGGAAAAGAACTGATTATATTTTGGTGACCTTGAATCCATTGTCAAGGTCACAGTAAGGCTTAAATTGTTAGACAATTGCTTGTCTGCACCCTACCTCCTAAATAAATGAATGGATTTTGACCAAACTTCTACATCTTAATTGTTGAGACATGGAAAAGAACTAATTAGATTTTGATGACCTTGACCCCATTTTCAAGGTCACAAAAAGGCTTAGATTGGTGGAAAATGGCTTGTCTGTACCTTGTTTCCTGAAGGAATGAGTAGATTTCGACCAGACTTGCACAGCTATATTTTTGGGACAGGCTTCGGAACTGATTTTATTTTGGCGACCTTCACCACATTTTCAAGGTCAGACTAGGGCTTAGATTGTTGGTAAATGGCTTGTCTGCACCCTATTTCTTAAAGGAATGGATTGATTTTGACCTAACTTGTACATCTATATTGTTGTGACATGGAAAAGAATTGATTAGATTTTGGTGACCTTGATCCCATTTTTAAGGTCACACTAGGGCTTAGATTGTTGGAAAATGGCTTGTCTGCACTGTATCTCTTGAAGGAATGGATGGATGTTAACTAAATGTGCACAGCCAAATTGTTGTGGCATGGAAAGTAACTAATTTTATTTTGGTGACCTTGACACTGTTTTCAAGGTCACAGGAGGGCTCAGATTGTTGGATAATGGCTTGTCTGCACGCTGTCTGCTGAATGAATGGATGGATTTTGACCCAAGCTTGCACAGCTATATTGTTGAGACAGACAAGAACTGATTAGATTTTTTGTGACCTTGATCCCATTTTCAAGGTTACACAAGGGCTATGATTTTAGAAAATGGCTTGTCAGCACCCCATCTCATGGAGGAATGGATGAATTTTGACCAAACTTACATATAGGTATATTGTGACCTTGAGTTTATTATAGATACAATCTATTTTAACAATATGTCTGTTCAAACTGGTGGGGAGACATACGTTTTCCTCCGAAAACACTGTTCTAGTTCTTTTTTATTTCTGCATGAAAAAAAGTATTACTACTCATAAGAAACACCCATTGGTACTCATTAGAAGCTCTTCATTCAGGTGCGTCTAATGAGTACAAACGGTGTATGTTTTTTGTGCAGAAATAAGAAAACTATTCACCATATACCCCTCTTATATGGAGGTCTGAATAAAAGTAGGGAGTAGAATACTAAGATCTTTGTTGTAAAATTGCATGGTATTCATGACTTAAAGTCTTGCTTTTTAGCTCGCTGGGACTGTGTCCCTGGAGAGCTTATGTTGTCACCCAGTCGTTGGCGTCGGCGTCTGTCGGTGTCGGCATCCGCTTTAGCACAACGTTTAAGTTTTCAAAAGTGTGCATAGTTTTTTGATTTTTTATGGTACTGCTTTCATATTTGGCCTACACCTACCTTAGGGTAAGACCTTTCAATAGCATACACCCCCATCCCCAAGTTAGACCCTTTATGTAGGTCAAGGTCAGTTCTTACTTTGTCATTTACACCCATGTTTAAGTTTTGCATTTAAGTTTTAAAAAGTGTACATAACTGCAGATGTATTCAAGATAGAGCTTTAATATTTGGCCCACACCAGCCTTAGGCTTAGACCTTTCAATAGCACACATCTCTTCCTCAGATTGACCTTCTGCTTAGGTCAAGGTCAGGTCATACTTGGTCATTTAAACCCATGTTTGATTTCTACGTTTAAGTTTTGAAAAGTGTTTGTAACTGCTGAAGTATTCAAGATACTTCTTTAATATTTGGCCCACAACTACCTTAGGGTAAGACTTTTCAATAGCACACACCCCTTACTCAGGTTGACCTTCTGCCTAAGTCAAGGTCAGATCATACTTTGTCATTTAAACCCATGTTAGAGTTCTGTGTTTAAGTTTTTAAAAGTAAATGTTTCAATGGCATATACCCCATCCCTCAGTTTTACATTCTTCAGACATCAAAATCAGGTCATATTCTGTCATTTATAGCTATGTTTAAATTCTGCATTTAATCTTTAATATTTTAAAATATTTATTTCTGTGTATTTATTTTGATGCCAAGCATAAATAATTTAAAGTAAAATATTTTTGCTAAATTATTTAGAACATACTTTATTAAGATGTGTCCAAGCAGGAGAAACAAGCACTTCAACTGCCCTACCCCATAAAACTGAGACATAAAAATGGTGGCAATTCGCAAAATGAGGTCAGATTTTCAAAATATATACATTCAGCAGTGATTCTTGTCATTTTATTTTGTTCTAACAGACAAATGATGCTGCCTGAACATGATCCTGGTATTATTGTAAAACTTAAATTACCATCTTGCAAGAAGAAAAAGCAGCCTGTTAGATGCGTCATTTCATATGAGTGTGAACCAAAATGGCAGTCACCATAGTGGTCCTATTTCACTTGAAATTTTTATGAAGGTAGTTGATGCAAATTTATATTAATGATATTAAATAATGTTCTAGAAGTGAATGATTGTCTTAGACAAAACAAATGTACTGGGAGTTGTCTGTGAAATTAATGACATCAAATAATGCTTAAGTGCGTAAAAAAATGATGACTTACTGTACTTTGCAGATGAAGAATGTTCTCAGGATTCACATACAACAACAGAGGAACCTACAACGGAACACACTACTAATCACACCACAGAATCCACCACAGAACCCACTACTAAACATACTACAGAATCCACCACTGAATCCACAACAGAGCCAAGTAACCACACAACTGAACCAACAAACCACACCACATCGCATACCACTGAGGCACCAACTACACATTCCACTCAGCCTGTGACAACCACCGTGTCGCCTAGTGATCACCCCCAAAACACATATACCTTCAATGATACTGACCATAAGAACACTGTGTGTGTAAGAATGCAAGCGGAAATCTCCTTTACTATTCCTTACCAAGATAAGGATGGAAAAGATAAAGTAAGTAAAATGAAGATTGTCAAATCATAGCTCCAGATAGGGTACCTTTAACTGCAAAGTTATGATATTTTTCTTATTTCTTTATGAAAACATGTTGTGGGTACTCATCAAAAGTGCTGAGGCACTTCTGATGAGTTCCCACAACATAGGTTTTCTTGTAAGAAAAATATTAATGTGGATACAACCCCTTATCTAGAGGTATGTCTAATAACTAGAGGTATGTCTGATAACTGGGGTTAGGTCTGAGTTTCACCTCTTCAGAACTTTGCCCATCCTCAGAATCCCTGGGTCAGGGGCTCTGATCTGAAGAGTATGCTTAGACCCCTCGGTACTTATGTATTTTTTTGTGTTTTTTTTTTGTCATTTTGAGTTGTGAGTTAGATGATCGGATCACCTCCTATGTTTACTCTTGCATTAGAACCTTTGTTTTGGAAAACAAAATGCCTGCTTTTTAGCCCACCTGAGCTGGTGAGACATTTATGAACAGCTTAAGTAAACTGGGCGTCCAACTGATTACAGTTGGGCAAGGCTTGCTGTCCTTGTAGCCTGTAAGGGTAGAGGGCCTGGGAATGTTTTTATTTCCTCTTTCTTTCCATTCGTTTCTGTTCCTCTTTCTTCCCTGCCCCTGTCTTTCATCTCCTCTACTATCTCTTCTGTCTGTTTTCTCCCGTTCTCTGGGAGACAACACAAAATAACCCACAAGGGATGACATGTTGTTATTATAACCCCAACACAATCAATCAGTCAATAGATACAGCTATGTCCATCGTTGTGCGGTGTCCGGCATCAATTTATTTAAATGACTTCTTCTCCAAAACTGGTGAATAGATTTTGAAATAATTTCACAGGAATGTCTTTGGGTCACCATCTACCAAAATTGCTCAAACCCTCCAATCTACCTTATCTTACATACCATTTCTTTTGTACAATATGGATCAGGTGAGTGATCCAGGGCCATCATGGCCCTCTTGTCTTCATGCTCAGGTGAGCTATTGTGATCACCCAGCATCTGTCCATCTTCAACAATTTATTTAGACTACATCTTCACTTAAACTACTGTACCAATTTCTCCCAAACTTAATAGAATTGTTCCACTCATGGCCCTTTACAAAACAGTTCAGCTCCAGCCAGAGCTAAAAACACAAAAATCTTTAAACGACATCTCTGAACAGGCCAGTGGCCCAATTTCAAAATAATTCTACAGTCCTGTTTGTTGTCTACAATATTTAGTACATTAAACCTTAAAGCACTTATCACAACTGCAGCAGACAACAAATTTTGATTTATATGCCTCCGCTTGCTGAAGGCAACAGTGGGCATATAGATTTTATACACCTGTTTGAAAAACAGGACATAATGTGTTACGGGGTATGGCGTCCGTCCTTAAACTTTTTCGTTTCCGGCTAACTCCTCCTACAGTTTACATCCGATCCAGCTGAAACTTGGTATATAGTTAAACCATGATGTGGTGCAGTGCATATTGTTTCAGGGTTACAGTCCACCAAATGTTTGCAGTTATGCCCCTTTGAAAATTTCTGTAAACTTTTCATTTCCGGTTAACTCCTCCTACATTTTATATCCGACCAAGCTGAAACTTCATTTATAGTCAGACCATGATGTGGAGCAGCGCATATTGTTTCGAGGTTACAGTCCACCAAATATTAACAGAGTTATGCCCCTTTGAAAATTTCTGTAAACTTTGTTTCCGGCTAACTCCTCCTACATTTTACATCCAATCAAGCTGAAACTTCATTTATAGTTAGACCATGATGTGGAGCAGCGCATATTATTTCAGAGTTACAGTCCACCAAATGTTTGCAGAGTAGTGCCCCTTTGAAAATATCTGTAAACTTTTCATTTCCAGTTAACTCCTCCGACATTTTACATGCGATCAAGCTGAAACTTCATTTATAGTTAGACCATGATGTGGAGCAGCGCATTTTCTTTCGAGGTTACAGTCCACCAAATATTAGCAGAGTTATGCCCCTTCGAAAGTTTCTGTAAACTTTTTGTTTCGGCTAACTCCTCCTACAGTTTACATCCGATCAAGCAGAAACTTGATTTGTAGTTAGACCTTGATGTGGAGCAGCACATATTATTTCAAGATTACAGTCCACAAAATATTAGCAGAGTAATTCCCCTTTGAAAATTTCTATTAATTTTTCATTCTGGCTATTATCCTCCTACAGTTTACATCCAATCAAGCTGAAACTTAATAAATAGTTACATGATGATGTGGAGCAGCGCATATTGTTTCGAGGTTACACTGCACCAAATATTGGCAGAGTTATGCCCCTTTGAAAATTTCTGTAAACTTTTCATTTCTGGCTATCTCCTACTGTTTACATCCTATCAAGCTTAAACTTGATTTGTAGTTAGACCATGATGTGGAGCAGCGCATATTGTTTCAAGGTTACAGTCCACCAAATATTAGCAGAGTTAAACCCCTTTGAAAATTTCTATTAATTTTTCGTTTCCTGCTAAATCCTACAGTTTACATCTGATCAAGCTGAAACTTCATAAATAGTTACATGATGATGTGGAGCAGCACATATTATTTCAAGGTTACAGTGCACCAAATATTGGTAGAGTTATGCCCTGGATGCAGCAAACTTCTCCCTATTTTCTCAGAAGGGAGAATTCACTTCTCCCTTAATTTCAGGGCCAGCTTGGACCCTTAGGTTACAGTTCACCAAATATCAGCAGAACTATGCCCCAATGAAATTTTTAAAAAAAATTTTTTTTGTAATTCCACTTAAAGTTTATATCCGGAGCACTGAATTATACAGGAGCCAGTTTATGTGCTACATCTTATTACTTGCCACGGGCGTATAATGCTCCACTTGGCGGAGCTCTTGTTCACTCTGATGTTACATCCATGTGTGCGTATGTCAGGTTAGTAACCAGAGTCTAACAAATGTTTAAGTTTACATTTAAATTTACATTGACATTTAAATCCATATTTCTCTTGGAGGTAATAACGTGGGTATCTTTTATGCTAGGAAGTTGAAATTTGGTATGCTACGAGGGTGAGTCAATAAGTAACCAGCCTAACTTATTTCCGGTTGAGATCACTTCTTCTTTTTCGATGTAATTGCCCTCTAGTGTAATGCACTTAGACCGGCAGTGTTCAAGTGCCATCAGCCCAGAACTGAAAAAGTCAGGGTCCTTTCCATTGACCCACTCCTCAGCTGCCGTCATGACTTCTTCATCAGACTGGAAATGAAGTCCACGGATATTCTTTTTCAAGTTTGGGAATAGGAAGAAGTCGCTAGGAGCTAGGTCAGGCGAATAGGGTGGTATTAATTCATACCCGTTTCATTCTACAGCATCCATTGCAACTTTGCAAGTGTGGACTCTCACTTTGTCCTGTTGTAGCAAAACACCTTTAGAGAGTTTACCTCGGGATTTTCTATGGATGGTGGTTCTCAGCTGGTCTAACAGGTTTGCATAGTACACTCCAGTTATTATACTTCTCTCCAACATAACACCTTTTGCGTCCCAAAATACTGTGGCCATCACCTTGCCAGCAGATGGTTGCGTCTTGAACTTCTTTGGCCTAGGGGACCAAGGCCCTACTCACTGACGACTCTGAGCTTTATTCTCTGGCTCATAATAATGAACCCAAGTCTCATCTACAGTCACCAGACATAAAAAAAAATCATCTTTTGAGCTAAAACACTTTAACAAGGCGCTGCATACTGATGCTGTGGTTGCCATTTGCTCATCGCTAAGGGATTTGGGGACCCAGCGGGCTGTTAGCTTGCGCATACCTAAACGATCATGTAAGATTGTTGAAACGCTACCATGTGAAATGTCTAATGCCTGCGCTATTTCTTCCACCTGAATTCGCCTATCAGAGTATACCAGATCCCGAATTTTCTTACACATTTCTTCATCATTGGCATCCAGTGGGCGTCCAGACCTGGCTTGATCTTCTAAAGACATTCAACCGCGTTTGAATTCCCCTACCTAGAATTTAACCTGAGCATAAGATGGTGCAGAAGACCCATAAACAACGGCTAACTTGCCTTGTATTTCCTTGCCTGTTTTACCTTTTAAATACAAGTACTGAATTGCAGCATGGTACTCAACTTTAGATGAAAAGCATGCCTTTGCATCACTAGCCATGTTTGACATTCACTATCTTAATAAAGAATGACTCGATACGTGTGTAATTTTGTACCCATGTGTATAAAACATATATTGAAACAAAGCATGAAAATCGTGACCATCTCGGTCCATCGGAAATGAAATAGGCTGGTTACTTATTGACTCACCCTCGTACTTATCCAGGACTACTCCTTCACTCTGTGCTAGACCTGTCCCTTGGTCCAGCCCTGGTGTGGGGCTGGGGGTCAGAATGTATATCAGATCAAATTAAGCATTTGGAAATAGGTGTTGAAATTTATGCATCCAAATGTTAACGTTTTTTCCATATGGACAAAGACCAAAGGGTGGGGGCATTTGTGTACTTGAGACACGTCTACTTCTATTATTTTAACTTTATAATACATTAACCTATGGATAATGTTCTATTCCGTTCCATACTTAAACCTCCCGCAGAAAAAATGGTTTAAGTCTTAATCCAGAAGGTCCCTTGAAGGCGTACCTGTGATGTGACCTTGATCACTTGTTCACTCTCTTTTCTGTGGATAAAGAAATAAATCCAGGAATTTTTCATCTGGTGAAAAAAATTCTAATTTTCTTTCTTTTCTCCTGGATATTTCTTATTTTTCTTGTATAATTATGTTTATTTCTTATTCCTTTCACAAATGACTCTTTCTCTTTTCATATTTCGATCTTGCGATATTATTGATTTTTGCCGATGTCATACATTTTCAGGCCTATTTATGTCGACCATTACAGGTGATTGTGGTCATCTCAAAGCTTTGTAGGACAGTCATACTGTCTTTCTCCTTCTTTTTCTAGATATTCTACGTGTCTGGTGTGTAGAAATTGGCCTGGTTTTACATGAGAATTAGCAGATAAAAGATTGTACAGCTCTAGACGTATGACCATGACAAAGACGAAAACTTCATCTAAGAAGAAGAAGGATAATGTCAACTCAGAATTCTCTGAGGACATCGCTTCAAAGAATAATGGGATCACCACCCAGCATAGCTTTACTGCCAGGGGTAAGACTCATTTAGGTGGTAGCTCTAAGAATGGATGAAACATTCAGAGCATAAGTCCACCAGGTACCAGTCACTAGTCACCATTCACCAGGCAGTCGACTTTACCAGGGACCGGTCACAAGTAACCGGTCATCAGTCACCGGTCATTGAGTGTGAGGGCACCAGTCAGTGAGTATGGACCTACAGGCACCAGGTGGTTGACTTCTTCATTGGTCACCAGTCACCAGACATGGGTCACCAGTCACTAGGCATGGGACATCGATCACCAGGCATCAGTGTACCAGGTGGCTAATTGTAGACTTACTTTGAGCTTGGAGCAATCAGTCGCTAATGAACCTCAGAGCTCTGTGAATAAACAGAGACTTCTCGTTTTGGAGCCAGATTTCAATACTCTTTCTGATTCAAGTTTTGTTATTGAACCTCCTACAAATACTTGGAAATCTCATAGATCTGCTTCTCATAAGCGTTCCAGTAGAAGAGATCTAACTAAATCTAAACACAGAAAGAGGAGGAGATAAGTTCTGCTTCATCTTCCTCCTCTTCTTCTCCTTTATTGTCTTCACCTAAAAGAAGTTGAAAATCAAAGAAGTCAAAACATTCTCACAAGAAGAGGAGACACCAAACTCCCTCTTCTTCCTCTAGTGATTCTGTTAGAGACTATGGTGGATATAAAAGATCTAAATGTCCCTCTCCTCAGGCTTCTGACATTCATATAACCATACTGCCTGATAAGGTTTTAGAGGAATCACAGAATTTATTACTTGACCTTCTGAAGATCACACTCCCTCCAAACCTTTATTGGGAATTGAACTTCTAATGCAGTCTCATACTACTTCATCACCAGTTCTCCCTCAATCTAAGTTCATTGAAAATACTACCAAGTATATTCAAAGCAAGCTAGATAGGGATAAACCTGGTCAGGATTGGACATGTCCTCAACAGTTTGTCAAATCTTTGGCTCCTCTCAACTATTACAAGAGTAAATCACAGTATTTTCTTACTGAAAATATTCCCCCTCTAGATGCTGTCACTTTGCAAATAGATATTTCTAGCAGGGGTTACATATTCTGTTCCAATTAAGAACATGGACATATGAGAAAAAAAGAGCTTGTAGTTTAGTAGCAATAAATTCCCATGCTGATATATTTTCTTATGCAGCTTACCAATGTCTGCACCAAGAGTCTACATCAGTAAGTGCTTTGTCCAGACTCTTGGAAGCGGTTGTCAAGTCTATCAAACATGCTACAGCTATGTCCAATAACGGCCATAGAGTTGTTTCAGGTTCGACATGACGCAGCTTTAAGCTCTTCAAAAATTCTGTTGGATCATTCTAGTCTTGCACTGAGAAATGCCTCTATTAATTCCCAATTACTCTTTGACAAAAAAAATCTAATCTTAAGAAATCTAATCTTGAGGCACAACAACATAGATTCTTGGCCTCTCCCGCCAATAACAGATCTATGCAACCTCAGAAACCATCTTATACGGCTACAGGTTCTTTCAGGAAACCTAGACAGCCTATTAAATCTTTAAGGCCTAAACAGAATCATCCATATAGATCTGAGAATCAGCCACAGTCCTCTATGTCTAATACTAGAACTGACTTTCCTAAGGGGGTGGTCGGATTTGGTGAAGGTGTCCTGTATCTTATGTCACCGGGGTGTCCAACTGATACTGGCTTGCCGGCCTCGGTGGCTCAGTTGGATGCGTCGTCCGACTGGAGACCAGGAGGTCGCGGGTTCAACCCCCGCCAAGGTCGGCAACATTCTTTCGTGGAGATTGATCATGAAATATTTTCTACGGTCATTCTCTCCCTTCCGCTGATTCAAGAAGGGCAGTTGTCAGTTTCTGGCGAAAGAATGTGCACAATACTGGTTAACCGCTTAGAGGTCTAAGCCTGCCCAGTAAACATGTGGTTAGGTAAACTGACCGCGCTCGACATGACCCCATTGGGTTGACTGGGCCGTAAAACCTCAACACAAACACAAACAACTGATACTGGCTTACAGTTGGGCAAGGCCTGCTATCCTTGTAGCAGGTAAGGGTAGAGGGGGAATGTTTCTATTTCTTTTGTTTCTTCACTTTCATTCCTGTTCCACTTTCTTCCCTGTCCATCTCTTTCATCTCCTCTACTATCTCTTCTATCTCTTTTCTCTCTTCCTCTGGAAGACGACACCAGAATGAACCACAAGAGTTGACTTGTTAAAACCCAACACAATCAATCAAACCTAAGAGGAGTAGTAATGTAAGACAGTTCCCCTCCTCTAAACCTGCCTTGTCTTCCACAAAGTTCTGAAAGCCAACCATTTCCACTGCCTATCTTACCACATCCAGCTATTCCAGTGGGAGAAAGATTTGCCCACTTTGTGCAACATTGGGGAGAATTAACTCAAAACAAATAGTCCTCTCTATCATTCAAGAAGGTTTCAGGATCCCATTTCATTTGCATCCCCCTCTATCTACAGTTGGATAGTTCTGAGTTAGTCTTCCTCCCCGTTATTAGGAGAAGAAATAATGCAACTTCTCCATAAATGGGCAGTGGAAAGGATACCTGATCCGGGAACTCCCGGCTTTTAGTCCCGGTGATTTCTTGTACCCCAAAAGAACGGAAAGTTACAGCCCGTGATAGATCTCTCCACCTTAAAAATATTTCTATACGACCACAGCCTTTCAAGATGGAGACAACCAAGTCAATTCATTAATTAATATTGGTCAACGACTGGGTTGTCTCCATACATCTAACGGATTCCTATCTACATGTTCCAAATCATCTGTAATCAAGGAAATACATCCGCTTCACTTTTGGCAATCAGGTCGTCCAATTGAGTGCACTACCTTTTGGAATGTCCCTAAAATCTGTGGATTTTCACTAAATTGATGGACATAATCCGTGCTCATCTGCATCAAAGTGCCATCTCATCTTTTCCTTTCCTAGACGATAAGAGATATTATATGCGGCAGTCTAATATCTGAGACAGTATACCGTCTCCAAACTATGCAAAGTCGAGAATTTATTCCAAATCTAGAAAAGTCAGATTTGAACTCAGCTCAGCAATTCACCTTTACAGGTATGGAATTTCTGAAACAAAACAGTACAGTCAGAGTGCCACTAGATTGTATGGAATCCATACTCTTTGAAAGTCAAATCAAACAATTTCTAACTCAGACTCGAGTTTTGGCTCAAACTTACCTCTCTCTTTTGGGGAAACTCAGTGCTGCAGCAGACTTAGTACACTGCAATACCAGTATAGCGTGGCCTGTGGGGTCCAAAGCTGACGGTGTTATAAGTGATTACACGTTATAGTGGACAAACTTAAACTCAGTCCTCACACCCCACCCATTTCTATACTTTTTAAGTTCCATGTGCAGTCTGATAGAGCAAGAAAGTGTTACACATGAATTGTACCAGATAAATAAACTTTATTTAATGAGGAAAGCTGGTCAGTTCTTCTTTTACACCCAAGAAGCCCACTTCTTTTCAGAGTAAATAAATAAATTTGTCCTTTCTGTCTGTTGAAACAAAAAGACCCGCAGAGAAGAGAGGGAGACCAGAATGTACTGAAAAGCAGGGAATCACTGTATTAGCGCTTTATAATTGTCACTGACGCAGTCACCTGTACAGAAGGCATGCGCTAGATTGGATATTAAATGAAGTTGCGCTTTACACTCTCTGGTATTTTTTTTTTAGCAGACGACAAAATACAGCTCATCTTTGTATCTGTTAACTCTTAAACCACCAGCCACAACTGCAGCAGACAACAATTTTGACTTTTTTTTTTTTTTTTTTTGCCAGAGAAAAGAAGTCCTGACATTATATATGAATTGTTTGCCAAGCAGACAGACAGTTCACATGAAATGTCAAGACTTATTTTCTCTGAAAATCGAAAAAAAATAAAGATTGTTCTCTGCTACAAATTTTGCTTGGCACTTTATGTGTTAAATGTGTTCACAACCTACCATAACATCAGAGCAGCCAGCCTTAGTGGCTCAGTTGGATGTGCATACGACTGGTGATCAGGAGGTTGGCACTTTATGTGTTAAATGTGTTCACAACCTACCATAACATCAGAGCAGCCAGCCTTAGTGGCTCAGTTGGATGCGCGTACCACTGGTTAACTGCTTAGAGGACTAAGCCTGCCCTGTAAAAGTGTGGTTAGGTAAATTGAGTGCGCTCGACATGATCCCCTTGGGTTGACTGGGCCATAAAACCTCAACACAAACAAACAAATATCAGAGCGCTTTTAGGCATTTTTTTGTTTTGCTCATATTTCACTCATTAATAACACAAGGGCATTTACCAGTATTGCAGCTAGATCAAAGCTGATAGACAGCTACAGTTTTAACTTTAACCCTTAATGTGCCAAGCAAAAATTTGTAGTGGACAACATTTTGAATTTTTTACTTATTATTATTTTATTTTCAGAGAAAATAAGTCTTCACATTTAATGTGAATCATCTGCTTGGCAGATGATTCACATGAAATGTCAAGATTTTATTTTCTGAAAAAAAAATGAATTATTTAATAAAATGTTTTCTGCTTCAGTTGTGATTGGCGCCTTAAGGGTTAATCCTTTATTGGTTACCAGGTAGATGAATGAAAAAAAAAAATGACACATGTAAATTGTTTGTGTTGAGGTTTTATGGCCCAGTCGACCCAATGGGGTCATGTCCAGAGCGGTCAGTTTACCTAACCCACTTTTACTGGGCAGGCTTAGTCCTCTAAGCGGTTAACCAGTATTGTGCACATTCTTTTGCCAGAAACTGACAACTGCCCTTCTTGAATCAGTGGAAGGGAGAGAATGACCGTAGAAAATATTTCATGATCAAATCTCCATGAAAGAATGTTGCCATCCCGTCGGGGGGTCAAACCCACAACCTCCTGATCATCAGTCGGACGCGCATCCAACTGATGAGCCACCGAGGCCGGCAACACATGTAAAGTGCTTTGAAATAGCCAAAAGACAAAATACTGATGACAACTTTGGTAAAACAGAATGTGTAAATCAGTGAGTATACAGTCATGGCTAATGATTTTCTTTACTGCTGAGTTCTGCGGATAAAGGGCAAAAAATCGAAACTGGGAAAAAAAAAAATGGGAGCCACAGACCAACCACATTATAACAGTTTCTGCGTTACAAGGGACAGTGTTATAATGGCATTCCAGTGTACTTCTAGGCAGGCTCTATTTACGTCCACTTCAGGTATACCTGCTGTCAGTTTGAAGACCTCATGTACTTCCTTTGGATCATCAAATGTCAATCACGAATATGATCCAATTTCATTTGAAGTGGTGGCTGGATCCCAATCACTTCATTCAGGGAATATACATCCATCCTCAAGATTCCAATGCATTTCTTTTTAGGGATGCCACCATTATGGATCGGGTGTTTATCTCGAACCGATGAGACTGTCCTTTCATGGTCGCTGGACAGAAGACCAATCTCAGCTCTACATCAATATTCTAGAAATAATGGCCATTTGTTTAGCATTGAAAAAGGCCATACAGTACATACACCACTCTTGTGTCATGATATCCATCAACAACACAGCAGTAGTCGCTTAATCAACAAACAAGGAGGAATGCATTCTCCTAATCTATGTATAGAAGTCCTCCATTGGTGCCTGGAACACATTATCATTCTCAGAATTTGTCACATTCCAGGGAAATTAAACATTCTTGCTGACCGTCTCTCGACATTAGACAGGCCTCTCAATACGGAATGGTCCTTGGATCAAATGGTGGCAAATTGCATTTTTCAAATGCTCAGATTTCACAATGTGGATTTGTTTGCGACTCGATTCAGTCACAGCCTCCCATTGTATGTTTGTCAGGACAATCAAACCTTTGCGATAGACGCCTTACCCATGAACTGGAACAATCTTTTCACCAACAGTTCTGATGCCACATATTCTCACCAAAGTTCATTAATCTTGATGCAGAATAGTTCTGATTGCTCCTCTTTGGTTCAACATTCTCAGCGGTGTTGCAGCTTCTAGTATCAGCCCAGATTCGACTTCCATACTTTTCAAATTTACTAACGCAATCATTTGGAAAGTTTCAACATCAAAACTCTTGCCTTTCATGCTTGGGAGTTATCAAGCAAACAATTAGAGATAAAAAAATTTAGCAAAATGTTGCAGAGTTTGTCTCAAAATCAAGAAGAGCATCTACTCAGAACGTCTATGATGTGAAATGGGTCATATATTCCAATTGGTGTAATACAAAGTAAGTTAATCCAGTCACGGCCTTTCATACTGTCATAACTGATTAACGTATATACCTTTCTTCTTAGAAAAAAATGTCAGATCAGTACATCAAGGGCTATTGATGTATGATTTCAGATACACTTAAATATAAGTCTGGTAATAGAACGGTTCTAACCCGGTCTTGTCTGAGTTTATTTGATCGTTTGAATTGCAATGTCCTGTCCAAAGATCTCTTACCCAAAAATGGGACTTATCTTGGGTCTTAATTCGTCTGAAAAAAGCTCTTATGAACCTTTACACAAGGCTTCCGAACTTCACATTACTATGAAAACAGCCTTTTGGCCCTTGCCTCGGCTGAAAGATCCAGCAAAATTCATGCTCTAGCAATAGATTCAAATCATCTAAGGTTCATTCAATCATATGGTTCAGTCTCATTGATATTACAGACTGGGTTTTTGGCAAAGAGTCGGCTTCCGTTCATTTGCCCAGAACCTAGTCATCCCTAATTTAGCTGGAAATTGCAAAAGGGAACATTTAGATAGACTTTTATGCCCAATTAGAGCATTAACACTTGTCATGCTGAATAAATTAAGATGCTCCGCCCACTTTTAATTTTCAGCCAATCAGATTACTTGATCCAGGTTGTTTATACAAATTCACCATCTAAATGACAAACAGTGCAGATCCAGATCAGTTGGCTTCTTCAGAAGCCAACTGATCTGGATCTACTCTGTTTGCAAAGGCAGGATGTATCCCGGTTCAGCAGGACAAGGGTTAAAGTTTTTACCTCAAAATGACTAGTTCTTATCCACAAAATACGAGGGTCCTGCAAAAAATTTGTCACTGGGTTCGATAATTTTTTATCACTTTTTCCGCATTTTTAACTTAGACATTATTGAGTTCTAATATTACAGAAGTGTATAGGGAGCCGGTACCTTGTCCCCTTAACTCCTCCCACAGTTTTTGGTTGATCCTTTTGAAACTTTACTTGGGCTTTTAGGATGGCCTGAAGATATGCATGTGGTTTTTTCAGAATCCTGAAATAATTTTTTTTCACTTTTTCCGCATTTTTAACTTAGACAATTTTTGAGTTCTAATACTAAGACAATTTTTGAGTTCTAATACTACAGAAGCGTATAGGGAGTAGGTACCTTGTCCCCGTAACTCCTACCACAGTTTTAAGCCGATCCTTTTGAAACTTTATAGGTGCTTTAAGGATGGTCTGAAGATATGCATGTGTTTTTTTCAGAATCCTGAAATTATTTTTTATCACTTTTTACACATTTTGAACTTAGACATTTTTTGAGTTCTAATATTACAGAAGTCTATAGGGAATAGGTACCTTGTCCCCTTAACTCCTCCCACAGTTTTGGGTCGGTCCTTTTGAAACTTTACATGGACTTTTAAATGGCCTGAAGATATGCATGTGGATTTTTCAGAATCCTGAAATTATTTTTTATCACTTTTTCCTCATTTTTAACTTAGATATTTTTTGAGTTCTAATATTACAGAAGTGTATAGGGAGTAGGTACCTTGTCCCCTCAACTCCTCCCACAGTTTATGGCCGATCCTTTTGAAACTTTACATGGGCTTTTAGGATGGCCTGAAGATATGCATGTGTTTTTTTCAGAATCCTGAAATAATTTTTTATCACTTTTTCCACATTTTTAACTTGGACATTTTTTGAGTTCTAATACTACAGAAGCGTATAGGGAGTAGGTACCTTGTCCCCGTAACTCCTACCATAGTTTTAAGCCGATCCTTATGAAACTTTACAGGTTGTTTAAGGATGGTCTGAAGATATGCATGTGTTTTTTTCAGAATCTTGAAATTATTTTTTATCACTGGTTTCCTGCTTTAATAAGGTAAGTGATACAGGACCAATGGTCCTCTGGTTAACTTACCCATTTTTAACAGCTGAAATAAAAATAAGGCGGGGGACATGAATTCCCTATGGAATTTGCTTGTTTTATTTCTCCAGGGCCCATTTTTTCAAAGCATCGTCAACTTACCTAGCTCGTTAGTGGTCAAAATTTTAATTGTTCTAGAAAGTACAATATCTAATTCACAGGTATTTTTGCTAAAAAAAATATGAGTAGCCTAAGTGATCAAAGGTTTAATGATAGGTTAACTAAATACATAAGCTATTGAACAACTTGGCCCAGGAAAAGTATCAGTTTTTCAGTGGCCAAGTGGTTAGTGCTCCAGACTTTGGGTCATAAGGCCTCAGGGTTGAATCCTGCTTAAGGTGGAATTCGGCTTAGGACTGTTCAGTGCTTTATTGCACAGAGCCTTCCACTTCACTCTTCCATCATTCCAATACGACTTGAATAATGTTGTCCTTTAAAACACCAAAATCATTATCATCTTATTACTGCTGGAAAGTATCAGTTTTTGGTTGAAAATAAAAGCGTCTTATTTTGAGTGATGTGGCGGGCTCACATTATGCTCCCAACTTTGAAGGAGTTGGAGGGGGGAGCTGGGTGTGGCAAAGGTGTCATGTATCTTAGGTCACTCGGGTCCAGCTAATATTGGCTTACATTTGGGCAAGACCTGCTATCCTTGTAGCAAGTAGGGGGGGGGGGGGGGTGTCCCTCTCTTTCGTCTCTAGTATCTCTTCTATCTCTTTTCTCCCTTTTTCTGGGACGACACAAAATGACCCACAAGGGTTGATGTGTCGTTAAACCCCAACACAGTCAAATAAATGAGTGGAAGGAGTTGGAGGGGCATATTACTTTTGAATCCTTCTTGTGTTCATCACACTTTTCTTGTCAACAAGATCTCTCCATAACTATAAGAGCAAGGTCCTGAAACTTGGTGAATTTATTTGGGCTGAGGAGTAGATCATCTGATAAACTTCTGTAAAATATTGAGTAAATTTTATGAAAGTTATGCCCCATTTTTAGCTAGCCTGTACGAAAGTAGAGGAAGAGCTGTTGCACTACCCACTATGTTGGTGGCGGCCGCTGCTTTAACAAAAATGTTAAAGTTTTAAGTTAAAGTTTTTAAGATCTTATAAGCTCACAAAGCACAAAGTGCTGAAGGTGAGCTATTGTGATTCGTCAGTGTCTGTCATGCGTCATCCATCGCAAACAATTTGCTTTAAATGCCTACTGGTCAGTGAACTTGGTAGGAAGCATCAGGGTGACTTGTAGAGCAAAAATTACTAAAATTGTTCTGATCGGAAATCCAAGCTGGCCGCTATGGACGCCATCTTGAAACTCTATTTGTCGCCTCTGCTCCTGAACAGAAAGACTAACTGGAAACTTCGTAGGAAGCATTGGGGTAACTTGTAGATCACACATAGCTAAAATTGTTCTGAGGAAATCCAATGTGGCTGTTTTGGCTGCCATCATGAAAATCTATTGTTCGCATCTGATGAACCGAAAGGCCAATTGGTTGAAACTCGGTAGGAAGTATCAGGGTGACTTGTAGGTCAAGAATAGCTAAAATCATTCTGATCGGAAATCCAAGATGACCGCCAGTTTGAAAACCTACTCTTCTTTCTCCTGAAATGAAAGGCAACTTGAAACTTGGTAGGAAGCATCAGGGTGACTTGTAGATCAATGTAGTTGGCATGGATATGGATATTGGTCCAAATTTTATTAGGCACTATCCCCTCTCCTGCTTATGACCTAGAGGTCAAGGTCACAGACTTAAAGTTGAGCGTCAAAGTTTATAAGATTTCTTATTTCTAAATCCTTGCACGGATTTACTTGGCATATATTTGGCACGATTATAGATATTGATCCAAAATTTTACTAGCACAATCTCCACCCTTTGACTTAGAGGTCAAGGTCACATAGAAATTTTATGTTTAAGTTTTACTTCCAAGTTCTTAAGATCTTCTTTACATCAAAGTGTTCATATTTTCTAAGTTTTTTGATGGAAGAGTGACATTAAAAAATTAGCTAGGGAAGATATTCTTCATCCAAAATCATATTCAGTACCATGTTTCTCTGACCTCTTCCCCCCTCCCCACCCCTGCAAGCGAAAGCTCAGGTGAGCTGTCCTGTCTGGCAACAGGTCTTACCTTTTGTACTTTGTAGGGACAAACATATACATTATAGTTAGGAGCACAGTGTTTTACAAATACATCTCTTCTTATATTTAGACAGTGGCCATCGGGGTTCCAAGCCGTGCTGATGTCTCTGTCAGTGGAAGCTGTAATTACACCGGTGCTGGAGAAGACTTGCTAGCCCTAAAGTTTCGAGGTGGTTGGTCTTTGAGTTTCATCTTTTCCAGTTCCGATGTTGGATCAATGCTCAAGGCAGACAACAAGAAAAAGTTTTGGTGGAAGCAAGTGAATTTAAACTTCACATACGATGCTGACCTTTTCCCAAATATTAATCAGAGTTATGGTAAGAACAATTCTGTAGAATTCTGTTAAAGGGGTGTAAAAACACCAATGTAGATTATTTTATTTTTTTATCTTTTTGTTCACCATGTATGTGTTGTGAATACTCATTAGAAGCGCTTCTTATGAGTACCCACAACATGATTTCATGCAAAAATGATGATTTCTTGCAAAAATGAGGAAAGTATCAATGCATTTTGGATGAAAAATAAATGCTTATCTGGAGCTAATAATGAGAAATTATATAGTTTGGTAAACAACCATTTCATAACTATGATATTTAGTATTGTAAATAGTCAGATATTTTAACTCTATCTTATTTGAAGTGTCTTGGTGACTGAGTGGTTGGTGCTTCAGACTTAAATTTGAATCTCGCTAGAGACGGAATTCAGCTTGCAACTGTATATCACTTCATTGCATAGCCTGAGAGCCTTTCATTATCACCCTTTCATTCTCTCTAAATGACTCAAAATAATGTTTAAAGGGGTGTAAAAACACCAAATCTTCATTTTTACCTTTACTTATCCTAAAATTTGAACATGCTCATTTGACTTTCTATTCAGTACTGCCTTCATCCCTGTTAAAGTATTCAGACACTGAATAAGTGGCATTCAGAAAATGTTGAAATAAATGTTGACATAAAATGTCATACTTTATTTTGGTAGGAAAAGTATCAAAAATGTCTCAAAATAGTGCCTGGTGAAAGTTTTATGCAAATGTTGTTGGAACATGTTAGAATTACATGATTATCGTTACAGATGTTCTAATAATCGATCATTTGATTTCTCTGTCTGTTACTTTACCGTATTTACCCTTAGACACCTCAACTCCTTACCATGCTTTATCTAAAATTTGAACAAGTACAGTTTACTACCCAGTGATGTGTCTAATGAGTGGAAAACAGTGTAGACCCTGATGAGATGCCGCATTTTGCAGCATCTCATCTGGGTTTACACTGTTTGTTCAGGCCAGTCTGACCAAATACATACAGTAAAGTATAACTAATGGTCATGTTCAGACATACATGTACAGTTAAATTAATACCAAATTTTCAGTGATTACTAATGGATTATCGATCACAATGGCAGGGCCGGCCTCGGTGGCTCAGTTGAATGTGCTGTCCGACTGGAAACCAGGAGGTCGCGGGGTCAACCCCTGCCGAGGTCGGCAATATTCTTTCGTGGAGATTGATCATGAAATATTTTCTACGGTCATTCTTTCCCTTCCGCTGATTCAAGAAGGGCAGTTGTCAGTTTCTGGCAAAAGAATGTGCACAATACTGGTTAACCGCTTAGAGGACTAAGCCTGCCCAGTTAACGTGTGATTAGGTAAACTGACTGCGCTCGACATGACCCCATTGGGTTGACTGGGCCGTAAAACCTCAACACAAACACAAAATCACAATGGCAGGACTGAAAAATGAATATCTTTTCAGCTCTGATTAGCCAGCTTTACTACTTGCCCCATCGTTTGATTGCATATACTTTATCAATTTTTCACTTGAAGAGTGCCCGGTAAGGGAGATAACAATGTGAAATTACTCTTTTGGTTTAGGATTGACTCCCTTTCAGAAGTCTGAAAAGGAGTCTGCTCTAAAAGGAAAGAATTTGCTTCATTTCAGAGTAGACTCCTTTTCAGAAGGGAGGCAAAACAATTTTTTATTTCTTTGTCTTTCCGTCCCAGTCTGTTTTAATTCACTACCAAATTCATATGTAACTTTCAATCGTCAGTACAGGAGAAGATATATACTTATATACACCACAACCTCTTTATAACACTATTGTTGGGGTCCATACGTAAACCGTGTTAGTTAAACAACCATGTTATATCCAAACAAAAATGTATAGATTATATTGAAAAATGACCATTTATGGTCATTATAAGCCCGTTTGAAAAACGGGACGTATTATGTTACGGGGTATGGCATTTGTCCGTCCGTAAACTTTTTCGTTTCCGGCTAACTCCTCCTACAGTTTACATCCGATCAAGCTGAAACTTGGTATATAGTTAGACCATGATGTGGCGCAGTGCATATTGTTTCTAGGTTACAGTCCACCTAATGTTTGCAGAGTTATGCCCCTTAGAAAAATTCTGTAAACTTTTCATTTCAGGTTAACTCCTCCTACATTTTACATCCGATCAAGCTGAAACTTCATGTATAGTTAGACCATGATGTGGAGCAGCGCGTATTGTTTCGAGGTTACAGTCCACCAAATATTAGCAGAGTTATGCCCCTTTGAAAATTTCAGTAGACTTTTCGTTTCCGGCTAACTCCGATACAGTTTACATCCGATCAAGCTAAAACTTGATTTATAGTTAGACCATGATGTGGAGCACTGCATATTATTTCAAGGTTACAGTCCACCAATTATTAGCAGAGTTATACCCCTATGAAAATTTCTATTATTTTTTTCATTTCTGGCTAAATCCTCCTACAGTTTACATCTAATCAAGCGTATTGTTTCGAGGTTACAGTCCACCAAATATTAGCAGAGTTATGCCCCTTTGAAAATTTCTGTAAACTTTTTGTTTCCGGCTAACTCCTCCTACAGTTTACATCCTATCAAGCTGAAACTTGATTTGTAGTTGGACCATGATGTGGAGCAGCGCATATTGTTTCAAGGTTACAGTCCACCAAATATTAGCAGAGTTAAACCCCTTTGAAAGTTTCTATTAATTTTTGGTTTCCTGCTAAATCCTCCTACAGTTTACATCCGATCAAGCTGAAACTTCATAGTTACACGATGATGTGGAGCAGCACATATTATTTTGAGGTTACAGTGCACCAAATATTTGCAGATTTATGCCCTTTTGAAAGTTTTTGTAAACTTTTCGCAGCGTATTGTTTAGATGTAATAGTGTGCAAATTTTATTTTATAATAGGTATATTTTTTGCAAATAACTAAAAGTTTTGGTCATATGGGCAAGATATTGATTTTTTTTTTTAACATCTTCTTTTATTAGATTTGCAAGGAAAGGTTGCCATTATTAACCCTTTATAAATACATTGTTCTTTTTGGATTTTTTTTTTTTGTCCCCCGCCTTTTCGAAGAAAAGCGGAGGGACACTGTTTTTGGCTTTCTGTGGTGCGTGGCGCATGGTATGTGGTGCGTGGTTCCAAATTTTTAGTAGGTACCTTGTCCCCTTAACTCCTCCCACAGTTTTTGTCCGATCCTTTTGAAACTTTACAGGTGCTTTTAGGATGGTCTGAAAATATGCATGTGTTTTTTTCAGAATCCTGAAATTATTTTTTTATCACTTTTTACACATTTTGATCTTAGACATTTTTTGAGTTCTAATATTACAGAAGTCTATAGGGAGTAGGTACCTTGTTCCCTTAACTCCTCCAATAGTTTTAAGCTGATCCTTTTGAAACTTTACATGGGCTTTTAGGATGGCCTGAAGATATGCATGTGGATTTTTTAGATTCCTGAAATAATTTTTTATCACTTTTTCCGCATTTTTAACTTAGATGTTTTTTGAGTTCTAATACTACAGAAGTGTATAGGGAGTAGGTACCTTGTCCCCGTAACTATTACCACAGTTTTAAGCCGATCCTTTTGAAACTTTATAGGTGCTTTAAGGATGGTCTGAAGATATGCATGTGGTTTTTTCAGAATCCTGAAATTATTTTTTATCACTTTTTACACATTTTGAACATAGACATTTTTTGAGTTCTAATATTACAGAAGTCTATAGGGAGTAGGTACCTTGTCCCCTTTAACTCCTACCACAGTTTTTGGCCAATCCTTTTGAAACTTTACATGGGCTTTTAGGATGGCCTGAAGATATGCATGTGGATTTTTTAGAATCCTGAAATAATTTTTTATCACTTTTTTTACATTTTTAACTTAGACATTTTTTGAGTTCTGATGTTACAGAAGTGTATAGGGAGTAGGTACCTTGTCCCCTTAACTCCTCCCACATTTTTTTGCCGATCCTTTTGAAACTTTACATGGGCTTTTATGATGGCCTGAAGATATGCATGTGGTTTTTTCAGAATCCTGAAGTAATTTTTTATTACTTTTTCCTCATTTTTAACTTAGACATTTTTTTAGTTCTAATACTACAGACGCATATAGGGAGTAGGTACCTTGTCCCCGTAACTCCTACCACAGTTTTAAGCCGATCCTTTTGAAACTTTACAGGTGCTTTAAGGATGGTCTGAAGATATGCATGTATTTTTTTCAGAATCCTGAAATTATTTTTTATCACTGGTTTCCTGCTTCAATACTTAGGTAAGTGATACACGACCAATGGTCCTCTGGTTAACTTACCCATTTTTAACAGCTCAAATAAAAATAAGGCGGGGGACATAAATTCCCTATGGAATTTGCTAGGTTTTTTTTGTTTTTTTTTTTTAATACTTTTCTGATTTGGCTCCCTTGAAGAACAAAAATAAAATCAGTATTAAACAAGTTTAAGTTTTACAAAAAAAATTCCTTGTAGCATTTTTTTTTTTTTTGGTTGTTTATTTTTGTTTTGTTATTGTTTGGTCAAGTATAGGAAAAACAAATCAGCCAAAGGCTCATATGAGCTTATAATATAACCATGCTTCTGTGGTGTGTCCTCCATCAGAAAGCACTTCTCCCTAGAAGCTATTTTCCCAGGAGGAAAAAGTCACTTCTCCCTTAATTTCTTGGCCAGCTTGGACCTTTAGGTTACAGTTCACCGAATATCAGCAGAGATATGCCCTAATGAATTTTTTTAATTTTTTTTTTTTTTTTGTAATTCCACTTACAGTGTATATCCGGAGCACTGAATTATATACAGGAGCAAGTTTATGTGCTACATCTTATTACTTGCCATGGGCGTATAATGCCCCGCTTGGCTGAGCTCTTGTTTTTCAATATAATCTATACATTTTTGGGATCCATCTTTGAACCGTGTTATATCCAGTAACGAACCGTGTTATAAAGAGGTTGTGGTGTATTAACCCTTAAACTGCCAATCACAACAATTGTTGTCTGCTTTGTCAGCTGCTTGTGATTTTAAAAGTCATTTTTGCAAACTGTGGACCCAGATCAGACTGCTCCTCTAGGAGCAGTCTGATCTGGGTCAACACTGTTTGCCTTTATGCAAAAAGGTTTGAAAAGTTTGCAAGAATATTCAGCAGACGACATAAACAGACAACATTTTCAGATGCAGGTTTTCTTGGCGTTTTAAGGATTAAGCGTTATGCTTCTTTTCACATTCTATTACTTGAATGTGTTTATTAGCTCACTTGTCACATAGTGACAAGTTGAGCTTTTGTGATTAGATTTTTCTGTTGTCCATTGTGTGTGCATCCCTGCATCTGTCCATAAACAATTTCTTCAAACAACATCTCCTAAAACACTGATTAGATTTTGACCAAACTTCACAGGAATGATCTTTGGTTGGTCCTCTTTCAAAGTCGCTCTTCAAGGTTGTTCAAACCATCATGTTTCCTCAAAATACTTGTTTGGGACCATCATGTCACTCTTGAACACAAGATTTATACAAAAATCTGAAAGCAGTGAACTTGGGTGAAACTTCAATAGTAAGTATGTAAATGTGTTTGCTTAGGTGAGTGATATAGGACCATCATGGTCCTCTTGTTTTTATGTATGCGACTAAATGAATTAATAAAATATTGTTTAAACAAATCATTTTACAGTTGGTGAAACAGTCACAATTTTAAAGAACTACTCAGCTGAGCATCAGTACGAAGTAACTATGGGTGGCTACTATATGTGTGGTGCACAGACCACCCTTGATCTGGGCGAGAACGTGAAGATGGATACATGGAATTTGAAGTACTTTGCTTTCCAGAACAATACAAAATTTGATGACAACAATAACGGTATGTAATAAAGTGCACAAGACACTTTTTTTTTTCAACCAAAAAGTATTGATAAGTTTCTTATTTCTTCATGAAAACATGTTATGGATACTCATTAGAAGTGCCCTAATGAGGCACTTCAAATGAGTACTTACAACATAAGTTTTTATGCAGAAATAAGAAAATATTTGCACAACACCATGTCTTAAAGCTACTCACATTTTTTCTGCAAAAAATATTGATGAATTCGTCATATTTCAAGATAGAAAATTTTACATGAAGTTAGCTGACAACTTCCTGAAGTTGTGATTAACTTGTCACAGGTGGCCAAACAGTTAATGCTAATGAGGTCCTGGGTTTAAATCCCACTGGAGGCGGAATTCATGTCATAATTGTACAATGCTTCATTGCACAGAGCTTTTATCTTAATTCCATCACCTTGGTATGACTTTAATGTTGAAAAGTACACTAAACACCAGGGCCCAGTTGTTCAAAGCGTCGTTAGCTTAACGAGCTCGTTAAGGGTCATTTTGTTAACTGTTTTAGCGGATTCAATACACAATATTCTGATATTTTTTGCTGAAAAAATGTGAGTAGCTTTTGCACTGCAAAAGCTACTCACATTTTTTCAGCAAAAAATTTCAGCATATTTGCGTATCACTCGATGTAAATTTTATCGAATCGTTAACTAACGACGTCGTTAGCTTTGAACAACTGGGCCCTGATCATCACAGGTCTGATCAAACAGTAAAGGTCCAGATCAAACTGCTCCTGTTTCCCATTCCATCACATATTTGAGTCATATCATGCCAGCCTTATCGGCTTAGATGCATGTCTTACTGAAGATCAGGAGGTTGTAGGTTTGATCCCCTCTGATTCAAGAAGGGCAGTTGTCAGTTTCTGGTGAAAGAATGTGCACAAGTACTGGTCATCCACTTTGAGGACTAAAACTGCCGAACAAAATATATGTGGTTAGGTAAACTTGATTGCGCTTGATATGAACTTTTTGGGTTGACTGGGCCGTAAAACCTCAACACCAACACAAATACTTGTTTTGTTACCCTGCAGTGGTGGAGTATCAAGCCGTGTCTGCAATGCTTTTATGATGGACATATAACCCAGCGGGCACATGACGTAAATATAACGTCGCCTCAACGTAGATGCAACGTCATGATGTTGCATCGACGTTGAGGCGACGTTATATTTACATCATGTGCCTACCGGGAAATGGGGTATAACAAAGAACTGATGAGATTTTGTTGACTTTGAACTAGTTTTCAAGGTCACAGCAGTAGAAAAAACAAAAAAAAAAAAATCACAGTGGGGGGACATCTGTTTTTGTGAAAACATTGTTCTTCTTTAGTTAATATCTTAACAGCAGCCACCCTTTGGAATGCATAAAATCGGCCGTTGTTAGGAGGTGACTGTTTGTAGAGGATTAAAATGGGCCACATCAAGCAAAAAAGTGCCTTTGAACATGTGCAAATGGGCTGATTCAGATCATCCTGGGCATGCACTGAGTATCATCCAGGCCTTTGCTCTCCATTTATACATTCTGTAGCATCCAATGATTGTGTTAGTGGACAGTGAAGGCCCTGATCAGACTGCGCGGATGCGCAGTCATCCGCGCAGTCTGATCTGGGCCTTCACTGTCCACTTATACCGGAAGACCTGTTTTCCCATGGTGCGGTCTAGAATTATAGGAGAGTTGACTCTTAATCCATTAGGTTTCTCACCGCTGTGGTTTGAGCGATGCTTGGGTCACATGTGGGAAAGCCATTTTGCTTAGGGATGGTCCAGTGGTTTTTCCCAGGGTTCTCCAGTTTTCGCCCACCTTTGGTAAACGATTGGCTCGATATAAGTGAAATAGTCGTGAAAGGGCCATAAAACTCAAATAAAAAAAAAAAAAAAAAATAGAATTATGGTAAAACAAGTGTCTGCAAATCAGAAAAAATGGCTGCAATAGGAAGATGGCTTTTATTGAAAGGTGACCATTCGATGAAGATTCCACAGCTATTTGTATATGAAGTAAAGGAAAACTGTTTAATCTGTTTTTCAGACATTTCCCAGTGTGCCGCCGATGCAAAAACAAACAGCGTTGTTCCAATAGCAGTTGGTGCAGCTCTAGCCGGACTTGTTGTGATAGTATTGATAGCCTACCTTATTGGCCGAAGAAGAAACAGGAAAGGATACGAGTCTGTATAGAGTGGTTATAAAAGGTCCATATCTCCAGATAAGTTGCCCTTTGTTACAACTGAAAAGCATTGATAGTTTTTTCTTATTTCTCCATAAATACATGTTTGTGGGTACTCATTAGAAAGGCCTTGCTATGGAGGTTCTAATGAGTACCCACAACATGTTTTGTGGAGAAATAAAAAAAAAAAATACCTAATACACCCTCTTATCTGGAGATTTCTAGGTCAAACAGACTAAGGAGTGTAGTCTTTCTATAAAAGCTACCTGCCTCAGATGGCTCCAGAGAAGTTATAATTTGGGGTTTATTTTTTTTTTTTTTCTTATTCCTCCATAAAATGTCATTGATTCTCATTAGAGCAATTTCATCAGCATAAGTCTTTTGATATAGTTCCAGATAAAGTGATAGAATAAATGTCCTAATATTTAAAATGCCGTTCTGACAGATTAGCAAACAGTGTAGTCCCAAATGAGACGCCACATAATGTGGCGTCTCATCTGGGACTACACTGTTTGCTTCTCATCCAGTAGTTTTTAGACACAACATCAGGTAATAAATTGTACTTTTTTCAAATTTTAGAACATGTATGGTAAGGAGTTAGGAGTCTGAATACAAACTTTGGGTGATCAGCTTTTTGCCAAAGTTTTGTATTTTGTGCATTTGCTTAACAAATACTTTGTGAAATGGCAAACAGTGTAAACCCTAATCAGAATACTTTTTCAGTCGGATTTTGGTCTGCACTGGTTGCACATGACATATCACAATCACTGGTAACTAGAACTACTGCTTACATCAAACTAAATGAAAAATTGCAATCTATGTTTAGTTGATGATGGGCCTTACATTTCAGTTCCTTGCATCTCCTCAAGCGGAAAATTCTGGTCCCTTAGAGTTTGAGATAATGAGGATCAGCTTTAACAAAATGGATCTTCTTAGTATTCACTTTATCTGGACCTGTGGCTCCTGATGAGGCACTTTTTTCAACCAAAACCTACAGATATTAATCTCATTTCTCCACAAACAATGTATGTTGTGGGTACTTATTAGAAGCACTCACCAAGGTGCTTCTAATGAGGAACAACAACATACTTTTTGTGGAGAAATAAGATAAATATTATGTGGTTACTTCTCATATCTGGAGTTTGGTATATTAAAATCATGAGGCATGCATTTACTTGGAGAAATAAGAATGAGAATTCATGCAAATACTCTGACTGGAGTCTTGTGTTATCAGATGTGTCCAATAATTTGGCAGTAGCGTTCTGACTGCTTTTGGGTGGCCGGAACTATTTTCTGTGTCCAAAGAAGAAATATGAAATTATTGATTAGATATGAAGCAATTTTAATATGTTGGTTGTGTCCAGTAAAGAGACTAGATAAACAATAATAATATTAATCCATGAATCAACATATTTAACTTGTTTATAAAATTGTTTTTAAAAAATTATTTACCATTGATTAAATGTTTCTCCATGAAGAAAAAGGTTCAAGAAGGATAGTTGAATGATTTTGATTATTTTGGGTTTTTAATTCTTTCATCCCTGCAGACCAATACAGATACCTTTGCAAACAGTGCAGAGCCATCTCATCAGGATCAAATTCAAATTCAGAGATGGAAGAATCCATGTCAGAAACCTCGGGGTCGAAAGGGTTAAATATGTAAAAATTTGAAAGCTCATGGAACTTATAGTTGGGGTAGCACCTGCTTCAGCTATTCTACATAGATGAATTTCATAGCTCTAGGTTAGATGTTTTTTCAACCAAAAATTATTGATAATTTTTGTATATCTCCAGGAAATCATAACATAGTGGTACTCATTAGAAGCACCACATAGAAGTATTTCTAATGAGTATCCACTCAAAGATGCATCTTGGCAAGGTGCTTCTAATAAAAGTGTGTTTCCATGGAAAAGTAGAAAAAAAATATATTAATCCAGATCTTATCTGAGCCACTTATCTAGAGCCATGTAATAATTGATAAACATGCAGTGTTTGAATCATGTCAAATTAAAATTGCTGTATTTACCCTAAATATTTTGAAACCATACTTTTTCCTAAAATTTGAACAAGTCTGGTGCAGGGAATAAACAGCACATATACTGGTCAGACAGCAATGAAAGTATTGATAATTTTTTCCCCATGAAAGCATATGCTGTGGGTACATATTTCCCCATGAAAGCATATGCTGTGGGTATGTATTTCCCCATGAAAGCATATGCCATGGGTATGTATTTCCCCATGAAAGCATATGCTGTGGGTATGTATTTCCCCATGAAAGCATTTGCCATGGGTATGTATTTCCCCATGAAAGCATATGCTGTGGGTATGTATTTCCCCATGAAAGCATATGCTGTGGGTATGTATTTCCCCATGAAAGCATATGCTGTGGGTATGTATTTCCCCATGAAAGCATATGCCATGGGTATGTATTTCCCCATGAAAGCATATGCTGTGGGTATGTATTTCCCCATGAAAGCATATGCCATGGGTATGTATTTCCCCATGAAAGCATATGCTGTGGGTATGTATTTCCCCATGAAAGCATATGCCATGGGTATGTATTTCCCCATGAAAGCATATGCTGTGGGTATGTATTTCCCCATGAAAGCATATGCCATGGGTATGTATTTCCCCATGAAAGCATATGCTGTGGGTATGTATTTCCCCATGAAAGCATATGCTGTGGGTATGTATTTCCCCATGAAAGCATATGCCATGGGTATGTATTTCCCCATGAAAGCATATGCCATGGGTATGTATTTCCCCATGAAAGCATATGCTGTGGGTATGTATTTCCCCATGAAAGCATATGCCGTGGGTATGTATTTCCCCATGAAAGCATATGCTGTGGGTATGTATTTCCCCATGAAAGCATATGCTCAATGAGGCACTAATGAGTACCTTCAGCATATATTTCTTTGGGAAATGAAAAAAAAAGAAAAAAATTGTCTAGATACCTCTTGTATATAGAATGATGTATTTCAGAAGATACTGTAAGGAGGTTGGAAATACCTGCTAGATTTTCTGCATTTTAATTCCTGTCTGTGGTCCAGCACACCAAGTCTCATCTGAGAAGGGATTTACCCTAAAAGAAAAGGATTAGTTCTCCAAGGGAGCAAATTCTTTTCTTTTTAGAATAGACCAGGTTTCAAAAGGGAAGTGAAACAATTTTGATGAATTGCCCTCCTACCCCCCGCCCCCCCCCAACCACCCCCCACCCACCCACACATACACACCTGGAGGTCCTTGGATACTCGCTGTAACAAGTGAAACTGAAACACAGTCATATTTCTATTTGGCATGACTCATTTGCTGTTGATTATTGTAATAAATTAGTGTGTATTCAAGATAAACTAATTTGTTGTAAAAGAATCGTTCACCTGGTGAAACTTAACTTGTATGAATGCTGTCAAGCTACAGAAAAGGCATTTTTTCAACTGAAAAGTATTGATATTTTCTATTTCTCCATAAAAATATATGTTGTGGGTACTCATTAGAAGTGCCTCAGTGAGGCGCTTCTAATGAGTTCCCACAACATAACTTTTTCATGGCGAAATAAGAAAAATATTTTCCTAATACAGCTTTGGGTTGATATATATATAGGATTACATGGTATAAATGTTTTCTACATGGCTGATATAAATGTTCCTTCTGTCTTATATGTATATGTGTTTCAGCTCATCGTATATGAAATAAGGCCTACTTTGAAAAAACAGTTACATGTATTTATTTCCTACAAACTGCTTTTTTTCCCACAAAAAAAAAGTATTGATATGTTTCATGAAAACATATGTTGTGGGTACTCATTAGAAGTGACTCACTGAGGCTCTTCTAATGAGTAATCCTAACATATTTGTGTAGAAATCAGGAGTGTGTTATTGCTCTCAAGGGCAGTCATTTTAGAATATGTTAACCGTTGTCATGTTGAATAAATTGAGATGCCATGCCCTTTTTTAACTGTCAGCCAATCAGATTTATACTTGAGATTGTTTATACAAATTCACATACATAATGTCAAACAGTGCAGATCCTGATCAGTTGGCTTCTATAGAAGCCATCTGATCTGGATCTACACTGTTTGCAAAGACAGGGCATATCCAGGTTCAGCAGGACCAGGGTTAACATATTGACAGAAAATGGCTGGTGGCGTTGTTTAGTTAGAGTCTTGCCATTCTCTTTTGGCAAAAAAAAGTTGCTTTCCCCAGTTGGTCTTAATAAGTTATATGATAAGAGCTTGGGTCTGTCCTTTTTTAGTACATGTTTTGAGAGAATTTGTTGATATGTGTAAATAAACAAACACAAGAATGCATGTTACTGTCACAAGTGCAAGTACCAAATTTATATGACAAGCAATGTTTTGCATAGATACATTTACAAGGGAGGCCAGTTTCACAACATTTTATTTGTGTCCCTTTTGTGATGTCTACTTTAAATGAAAAAAAAAAATGCTCCCATTTGGAGCAATTTCTTTCATTTTAGAGTAGAATCTTCTTCAGGAGTGGTTTGGTTTACAGGAAAGCTAACAAAGTCATTGAAGTTGTCTGACTTCAGGAGTGGTTTGGTTTACAGGAAAGCTAACAAAGTCATTGAAGTTGTCTCAGACAACTTCAATGACTTTGTTTGCTTTCCGGTAAACCAAACCACTCCTGAAGAGGATTCTACTCTAAGTATCCCTTGTAAAATGTGGCCGTAAATGTGTACTAAGTGTATCTGATCATCTTGTCACAGAATACTGATAAATAACCTATATGTTTATCTTACCTTATTCAAATGATGTTGTATGGCCTGTTATGATAATGAATTTATAGCTCCAGATAACATGACTATCCAGATAAATTTTATCTCTTCATGAAAACATATCTTGTGGGTACTGTTTAGCAGGGCCTTGGGGCGCTTCTAAAGAGAACCCTTAACATATGTTTTTATAGAGAAATAAGAAAACATCACGTTATTTACTATATGCATTGCAAGTTTGGCTACAACAGCAATTTGTGTGGTGATTGTGTATAGTTTATTTTGTAAGTATGTAAATAATGGATAAATATTTGATAATATATAATATGCATATGAACAGATAACAAAAAAGTGCTGATAAAAGAATGTGCAATTCCCAGTGTCCAGAAATATTCCTGGTACATTTTCTGATTATGTTACTTAACCCACTGAAGACTGGAGACCCCTAAACGGTAACTGGCAAACAGTGCAGACCCAGATCACATGCCACAGAATATGGCATCTGATTAGGGTCTTCACTGTTTGCAAATAGCTGATCCATTTTTCTTTAGGAATATCTATTTAATATTGCCTGACATACCTGAAATTGAAAATGGACTCTTCCAGTATATTGTGTGGGAGAGTTTATTCAGTCTTTAATGGATTAAGGGGGCCAGATATATGACAATTTATTCTACATTTTATCACAAAGGAGATAACTTTTTTATTTCTTGTTTGTTTTCTTGCACACCAAATGCTTTCTGAAAGGGATTTATTCTAAAAGGAAAGTGCAAATTGGTTCGTTTTAGAGTAGGCTCATTTTCAGATGGAAGGTTAAAAGAATTCTACAAGTTGCCTCCCCTGAAAATGTATCCATTCCCTTCAGGATAGAATGTACAGAACCTGTTTAACTTACAGATCTTTATGGCACTTTAGAACAAATGATCAGAAAAAAATTACAATTTTGTCTGCATAAAAGATATTGACATTTCATGCTGGTTAATTTTGCATGCTTTTTTGTCATCTGTTGTTTTTTGGGTTTTTTTTTTTTATTAAATTAACTGTTTCAAAAAAATCTCTTAAGAATACCATCAGAGTGTCAAACAGTTTGGATCCAGATCAGGCACGACTTCTTGTCGGGCCTGATCTGGCTCAAACTGTTTGCAAAGGTTATCAGCAGACAACAAAAGTCGCCACAAGCGGGGAAAGAGTTAAAACAGCCTTGTGAGATATTTCAAATGATACACCCAGCCAAAACTTCAAAGATTTTTTTGTTTTTGTTAAATAAGTCTTTCTGCTTTTGCCTGCAGTAGAATAGCAGTTAAGATTCTCCTTATCTCTGTAGAAGTTACACATTATGAGTCATGTCAGTCGTATCGTGGGAAAAACTGCCTTTAGGCTACATATGGACTCGCCCAGCAAAGCTGTACGATGTTTCCTCTTCTTAAATGAATGTGATACAACCAGGGGATTATCAGTCCCTTTTAGAGTACAGCACTTTTAAGAAGGGGCAAAGCAAACAGGAAGTTACAAAAATATTATCTCCTTTGTGAAAATGGCTAATGAGCTATCAGATGTATCAACACCCAGTTAAGGCCATGTGTCACCTAGAATGGCTCTTTAATTTTCTGCTTAGAATGTAGGAGTAGGAGTGAAATTGTGGCAGTTTTGCAAGTAAATGCTGTGTGATATTTATGTACATGTATACATAGCGTATTGCGATCAAAGAAATGATGCACCTTATTTATGATTTATGTATTATTTGTATAGTAAAGTTATATTGAAGTTTGTTTTGTTCACATCTTCATTTTGTCACATCTTTGTTTTGTCGCATCTTGTCACAAATTGAAATATATTATGATGAGAAAGATGGACAACTATGGTCCAGTGCAGCAGATATCCAGATAAAAATATTTTTCTTATTTCATTAAAGATATGTTGGGTACCTCACTGCGGTGCGTCTAACGAGTTCCCACAAAGTGTGTTTTCATGGAGAAATGAGAAAAGATGTTAGTTCTTTGCTGATAAAAAATCCTTATCTAGATCTATGAATTCCTGCAGTGGATGTGGTGACCAAGACCCTGGTCAAATGTATTTGAGCTAACTATTTGCATTTGAGGATTTCATAGATTGACTTAAGTTAAGTCCAATTGAACTGTTTGAAAATGGATTTGGGTAATGCCCACCAAGTAATGCCTTTATCTTAATTATTCAGATACTTTTAACTCTTTACCAGACTTACTCTATTATTTGAACAAGTCCATTTAACCCTTGTCCTGCTGAACCTTAATATACACTGCCTATGCAAACATTGTAGATCCAGATTAGTTGGCTTTTGAAAAAGAAGCACTGTTTGCCACTAAGTATATAAATTTATAGCAACAATCCAGATCAATCAATCTGATTGGCTGAAAATTAGAAGTGGGCGTTGCATCTTAATTTATTCAGCATGACAAGGGTTAACTACTGATGGTGTGGCTGGAAACTTCTGGATGAGTGGCAAACAGTGTAGAACCTGATAAGATACAGGGTTTTGTGGTATCTGGTCTGTGTTTACTATCTAAATATGTAGGGTTAATACAGAAAGCCCACTTTTAAATGACTGATCAGTTTCGAAAACAAGCAACAGTAGATTGTTGACGTATGTACAATTTACCAGTGACAAAATGACACAGCTTAAAATGTTAAACCCAGTTGAATTCCCATTATACAGAAGCTTTTCTGTGCGCAAGTTGAGATTTTTTCTGCTCGCACAATATTTCCTTCCAGAGATTCAAAGAGAGATCACACAAAAAAGCCTGTGTACCTACAAGGATGGGGAGTTTTATAGCTGCTGATAAGAGGGTATATCAGGTAAATATATTTTCATTTTTTTCTATGAAAACACCTGTTGCAAGTTCTCATTAGAAAAGCCTCATGGAGGCACTTCTAACGAGTACCCACAACATGTTTCATAAGAAATAAGAAAAAAAGTTTATGCATTTTGGTTGAAAAAAGCACTTTATCTAGAGATATTTGATGATATGCCTCAAAAAAGGCTCTGTTTATGTGTTTATAGGTTGAACAAGGCTAATCTGTCTTAAGATCAACCTAGGGATCACAATTTGGGTAGGGGGTCTGTCACCAGCATTTCCAAGCTACACATAATATGCCGTAATGTTGGTATCATTTTGTTTGATATGATTGTGTTTGTCTTTAGGTAGCAGTATGGATGTAATTTGCTTTTTTGTTTTTGTCCCAAGTTAATAATTTTGTATTGTTCATGTATAACCTGTTTTTAACAATTTTTGTAATAGATAGAGACATTTTTGTATATGTCATATTAAATTAAGTTCCTAATTCCACAGTTGAAAAGACTCAAATGGATTGTTCTGAATGGAAAGAAAGACGTCTTCATGCTTATGAAGAGAAAAACCAAACTAATATTTACTCTAAATATTGGTCCGAGCATACAGTTTAGACCCAGGCCCCGAGGTTATAAAATTTTTCATGCTCAACTGAGTATGAAATATCACTTGGTCATAAAAATAGAAATACCAACAATTAACTTTTTTTTTGCTCAGCTGAGTTGAGCATAAAAGAATTTTTAAAAAATTATCAGTATTTTAAGATTTGTAAGCAAAATAAATTTAAAAAAGTTTTATAACCTCAGGGCCAGATCAGCTGCCATAGAATAGCATGTGGTATCTGAATAGAAACTGCACAGTTTGATCTTGTCCAGCTATCTTTAGACGTATCATCAAAAGTGTACTCAAAGTCATTAAAAATGCAACATTTTCTTTACTACTGGTACTTTCTTCCAGACACCAATGTAAAATAAGAATTCTTTGTTTTGATAATGTTACCATGAGTATGATAGAATGATATAATAAGGTTTGATTTCAGAACCAATTTTACTAGTTTTATAAGCTTAAAATGTGAAAGAGGTCGTTAAAATCGTTTTAAAACGTTGCCATATTTAGCTTTTTTGACAAGGGGTACCAAAAATAAATCTGTCAATAAACAGACACCTTCTAAAGCGGACTTCCCAAAGTGAAAATGATTGCCGGGTTGCTAGTGAAGTTATACTCCTCTCTATCTTTATTTAAAAGTAAAAGGAAAACTGATAATAGTTTGTACAATAAAATGGTAACCCCTGCCACAAAATCGTTAGATGTTTGACATTTGAAATTTGATTTATAGTAAAAACTTTCTCATGAGATATAAATAGTTGATGAGTTCAAATGCAATAAAAAGGGTCAGTTTGTGTCTTAAAGAAATTAGAAGTTGTTAGCCAAGTGTTGTGTGTTTGAAGTCTGTCAGTATATAATGGATTTGTCCAAATTTTAAGACCTGTATGGTTATGAGTGAAGGGCTCAGAATATTTATGGTGAATACAGTATCTTGACAGCCATTCAGTTTTGATCAAACCTGACTGTTTATCAGTGAGTTGTTCTTCTTTAACTTAAACCACCATTATTGCATAATAAGCAGTGCCGCACGTTATTAACAGCCATGCATTAACCAGCGAAAAGTCATGTATTAACAAGGCAATTCACGTGCTGTTAATGCACGGCTACGCAACTTTCAATATGATCATACCAGGGCCACAGATTTGCTGCCGTTACCAGATGTGTACTGCCCGGCCCTAGAACAAGCATAGTCCGTGGAAATTACGTTCGCGAGACATCGGTGAAAAGGCGTAACAAAATAGTGCGAGAAATAACGCGAAATGTAGCAAATGTTTTAAGTTTTTATGCAATATTAGCAATTGAACATGTTTTTTCAACAACTCCCAAGGGACATGGTGAATGTTAATGCATGAAAAACCATGTTTGATCCCTATATTGACAGAACGATCAAACTGTGTAGATTGTAGGTGGCTCTGTGTATTTCTGTTCATATACCCATGAAGACCCCCTTTTCATTAGCACATTCCTAAATATAATCATTCCAATTTGTTTGCTCCTGAAAAAAAATTTGGAGGGCTATCAGACAAAGGTTGGTATTTTCTTCCCTGTCTAAGAATACATGTTGTTATGGAAAAATAACAGAATATAGCTTTTATGGAACCTGGACCAAGATCCTTGTACGCGATTGATAAAAGCAACATAAGCAAGTCTTCTTCGGTGTAGTATTCACAGCTTCTAATTCTTTATGGAAGATAATTATAAATAGCTCCAGATAAGAAGGGTATTGGATAAATACTTCCCCTCTTTATGCTCAAAATGCATGTTGTGGGTACTCATTAGAAGCACCTCTCTGTGGTTTTACTAATAGGTACCCACAGCATACCGTATTCTACCTAATTACCGCACATACCCCTATAAGCGCACAGTCAAGCCATACAGTTGTCTTCGGATTATAGCCAGTGTACCTTTTGTTTACTTCTTTATAAAAACAAATGTTGTGGGTACTCATTTGAATTGCATCGACTTTTCGATGCAATTCAAATGAGCACTCACATCATACCGGTATGCTTTTACAAAGAAAATGAAAAGAAAAAAAATGCAAAAAAAACCACATGAGCATCATTTGATAAGTCCTTCGCTGATCTTTGTTTAAGTGTTCCCTTAGTATATGTGGATACATAAGTTTTCCCAGTAGTTTTGAAAAATCTTAGCTTAGCACACGGTGCGGTAATTAGATCAAGTACGGTATATTTTTGTGCAGAAATAAGAAAAAATTCCATACTTTTGGTTGAAAAAAAGTGTCTTATCTGGAGCTATGAAAATACAGTCGACTCTCATTATCTCAACATTGCTTATCTGGAATAACTGCTTATCTCGAGGTGAAAACCTGGTCCCCGTTTAAACTTGAACATCTACTAATGGGTAACAAAATATTGTGGAAAAGAGGAGAAATTGCTCCTAAGGAGCAATTTCTCCTCTTTTCCACAATATTTTCAATATATCTCAAATTTTAGAAGTCATATTACATATTCTTTTGTAAAATATGGTTCAATTTATTTTTTCCTCAATTCTGTAAATCTGATATCTTGAGGTATGGATATTTCGAAGTATTTCAGAGAGTCCTATTGACTTCGAGATAATGAGAGTTGACTGTAGTTATAAAACTTGCATGAAGTGTTTTTCCATGAAACATGTTTTCTTTTTGAAGAATGACAATTCTTCAGAATTCTGTGTTGTTACTAAGCCTTGACGAAGATCTTTGCACATAACAGTACAAAAGTGAGTCCATGTTGGGCCATTTAAAAAAAAAAAATTGTTTCTCTTTACCCAACCATATCAAAAAGAGAAAGGTTGTTGGCGGGTGGAATATTTCTTTTTGTCTTGGATGAATGAAAACAAATGCCAGATTTGAGAACTATATCAGAAACACCTAACTATTGTTGAATTTAGAACTTCAGCAGAACTAGTATACATTTTAGTATACCATTTTGTTTTTTTTTGTCAAATCCAGACCAAGATTTTTATTTATTTATTTTTTTTTTTTTTTTTTGATTTGGGGCATTTATTTAAAGGTCAGTTGGGTAAGGGGAAACAAAAACTATTTTAATTTTGGCCTTAGTGTAGTATTGTTACTAATAATCAGGCAACAGGCACACATTCATTATTAAAAATATTACAAGAATTTTGTAGAAGTAATAAAACTGATCTCATTTGTTAATGAGTGTCCCATAGATAACTGGGCCTGTCACAGAGATGAAGACATGTCAGCCTGGTCTTCTGTTAACCCTTAAAATGCTAACCACAACTGCAGCAGATGATATTTCTATATTTTTCTTTTAGAAAATAAGACTTGGCATTTAATGTGAATTGTCTGCCTTGCAGACAGTTCACATTAAATGCCAAGTGTTATTTTCTCTAAAAAGTGATAAAAAAAAAAAAATGTTGTTTGTTACAGTCTTGCTAGAATGTCATTTACATGAAATGCAAAGTCTTAATTTCTCTGAAAAATAATGATAAAAAAGTTAGAGTGTTGTCTGCTACAATGTTACTTAGCACATTAAGGGTTAAACATGATTCGGAATGTAATGATAGCATATGGCTGCAATGAGAAAACACACCTTATAAGGAAGCTCAGTCTTTAGTTAGAAATCCAAGAATTCCTCAGATAGGCTGCAAAGACTGATCAGATTGTACAAGAACTGAGCAAAAAAGGATAGAACTTCAAACATAATAGTCAACTTTATAATGTTTTTTAATAATATGTGGGTGTCATATGATTTGATAATTTTCATGGATGTCATCTGGATATGTATTTATTCAGCCAAGACTATACCGGGTAAAAAATACATTATTACAAAAATTGATATTGTAGAAAAACTGAAAAAGCACACATTGTGATTGAAAATTAAAAAAAAAATGACATTGATGGGTTGGCTAAATTAACAGCAGGTAATGATATAAAGGTAAACTTTGTTTATTTTACACAAATTTATGTTTTATATGAGTGCACAGGTCTTAATAAACGTTATTTTTTCTTCTTAATAGTTTATTTTGAACCCATTACAGTATGAGGTAAGATCAAGAAGTTTGCAGCCAGATATACTTAGAATGAATAAATTGAAATGAAACCCCAGGCAGTTGATAATAATGCCCCTGCCATTTTTAATGGGGGAGCATATAGTATCACTGCTGTCCTTACGTACATCCGTCCCCGTCTATTCATCCCATCCCGTATATAACACAAATAGTTTCTGCTTGATATCTTTTGAAAAGATTAGTGTATTGGATTAAAATTTTAAACACAGGTATATAATCATACAATGTAGGTCACGTTCGATTTAGAGTAAAATCCACCAATTATTATGGGAGTCATGACCATTTTTCAACTTTGAAAAATGGTTTCCATTCGATATCTTTTGAAAAGATTAGTATATTGGATTCCAATTTTATACACAGGTTTATAATCATACAATGTACAGGGTTCATACATGTCAGGGAAATTTAAATTTTTTCAAGGTCAGGGAATTGTCAGGGAATTCTGTGATGTGTCAATGAAAAATGAAATTTTGCAAAAATGTCAGGGAATTTTACATTTCAGCCTGGTGAAGCTGGGATGTTTGGTCCCGATGTATCTTTTTTGCTAAATTCATAAAATTTTCCGCTCCAATACTGTCAGGGAAATTTGAATTTGTGTCAGGGATATGTCAGGGAATTGTCAGGGAATTTTGGTTTGTCCTAAATGTATGAACCCTGTCTAAGGTCAAGTTCGATTTAGGGTAAAATCCACCAATTATGGGAGTCCTGGCTATTTTTCAACTTTGAAAAATGGTTTCCGTTCGATATCTTTTGAAAAGATTAGTATATTGGATTCCAATTTTATACACAGGTATATAATCATAAAATGTAGATCAAGTTCAATTTAGGGTAAATACCACCAATTATTTTGGGAGTTATGGCTCTTTTTCAGTTTTGAAAAATGGTTTCCATTTGATATCTTTTGAAAAGATTAGTGTATTGGATTCACATTTTATACAGGGGTATATAATTATAAAATATAGGTCAAGTTCGAGTTAGGGTAAAATCCACCAATTATTTTGGGAGTTATGGCCCTTTTTCAACTTTGAAAAATTGTTTCCGTTCGATTTCAAAAGATAAGATTAGTGTATTGGATTGAAATTTTATACACAGGTATATAATCGTAAAATGTAGGTAAAGTTTGTTTTAGGGTAAAATCCACCAATTATTACGGGAGTTATGGCCCTTTTTCAACTTTGAAAAATGGTTTCCGTTAGATATCTTTTGAAAAGATGAATGTATTGGTTTCAAATTTTATACACGGGTATATAATCAGAAAAGGTAGGTTAAGTACGATTAAGGTAAAATCCACCAATTACTTAGTTATGGCCCTTTTTTCAACTTTGAAAAATGGTTTCCGTCCGATATCATTTGAAAAGATTAGTGTATCGGATTCATATTTTATACACGGGTATATAATTATAAAATATAGGTCAAGTTCGATTTAGGGTAAAATCCACCAATTATTTTGGGAGTTACGGCCTTTTTTAAACGTTAAAAAATAGTTTCCGTTTGATATCTAAAACATTAATGTATCGGATTTATAGTTAATACACAGGTATATAATCATAAAATAGAGATCAAGTTCGATTTAGGGTAAAATCCACCCATTATTATGGGAGTTATGGCCCTTCATGCGTTGGCTCAATAATAATACTGAAAGGACCGTGAAACACCATGACATCATCATCATAAAGAATCAGCGGATACTGTTTTATCAATAGACCATTACGAAAACACACCTATTCAAATATATTGAAAATTTTACAACCAAAAAAGGAAAATTTTTCAGATGAAAAATTCTGATATTTTTTTTATATTTCTGCTCAAAACATAGATTGTGGGTACTCATTAGAACCGCCTCGACGAGGTGGTTCTAACGAGTACCCACAATCTGTTTTTGAGCAGAAATAAGAAAATTAATGTATACCCCTGTAAACCCCAGTTTTACAAAAAAAAGTGGGGTTTATGGGGGTCAAAACTATATAGGCATGTTTTCGTGATGAAGTCCCCGATCAGACTAACTAAATATTGGGGCACCTTTACTACTTACCATACTGGTCCAAAAATCAGCAAGTCGATTTCACTACCTGATCATTTGCTGAAAAACTGCTGGATGACTGACAGATAATTTGAGCAGTCCCTGAGGTTATAAAACCTTTTCATGCTCAGCTCATCTGAGCAAGAAAATTTCTCCACTAATATGAAAATGCTAATTGCAAATTCCTTGCTAAACATGACTGAGCATGAAAATTTCTCAGCTAATAAATATAAAAATCCCAACAAATTGCTAAACATAGCCGAGCATGAAAATTTATCTGCTACTAAATATGAAAATGCCAATAATAATTGGCATTTTCTTATCTATTAGCAGGGAAATTTTCATGCTCAGCTATGTTTAGCTAAAAAAGAATTTGATATTGCTAGTAATTTGAGATTTATTAGCAGAATGAATTTCATACACAATTCAGTTGAGCATGAAAAAGTTTTATAACCACGACCAGGACCGTTGTTGTCTACTTCAGTTAACTGGATTCTTTAGAACATGCCGACGAAAACAAGGTCTTGAGCAGACTGCAATTAGGTGGGCTGATTCTGGGCCTTTCGTCTTTGCATGAACTAAACGCCATTTTCTCAAATCATAGCAGAACATCACCTGGCTTAAAGATATGACCAGCATCAGGCTTTTATCTACTACAGTACGGTATCTCAGATGGTCATCCTGTTTAATGCTTAGCACTCTGGGTAAAATTTTCAGCAGACGACATATTGAAATATTTTATTATTTTTCCCCAGATACAGAATTTGACATTTCATGCAAATTGTCTCCATTGGAGACAATTTGCATGAAATATCAAATCCTTGTTTTCTGGGGAAAAAATAAGGAAAATAACATCAATTTGCCATCTGCTGAATTTGCCCAGAGAGTGGTAAAGGTTAATTGTATATTCAGTATGTGTTGTCTAGAGAGAATAACCAAGCAAATATAAGTTTTGAGCAGATACAAGCCATGGCTACCTGCCTCGCATTCTGCTGATAGGTCTGTATTTTATCAAACACGTATTAGGCTAATTCTGATGCTAACAGTGAAAGGTGACGGCCTGGTACAATGTACCTATATACAAAATTACCTGGCGTTCAGCATGCTCGCTAAAATGGACAGGCAACTATTTCATATTTGTTTTTGCCTCCCTTATGTTAAGTTGTTTATTTACTTTAAAAAGGAAAGCATTTGCTCCCGACTGAGTCAAATTCTTTGCTTTTGGAGAAGACCTCTTTTCAGAAAATGCTTGAAATTGTCTCCATTTGTAATAAAAATGGCTGAAAACATACCAAGTATATTTAGACGCTTTAAGCTTGTCTTTTACGGCATGTTTCAGGAATTTGCTTCCCCAGTGCTTACATGTACATTCTTCCAAAATTAAGTTTACTCTTCAAGGAAAGAATTGTGAAGGTTTCCTTTAACCCATTGATAATGGCGGTACAAGTAAATATATTCCAAATGAACCCCTCAGCAAAGCTCAACCCCCTTTTTTGAAATTCCTGGATCCGACCCTGTTAAACCTGCGGTATTCGAATCTGATCCTTTTTTGCTCGCCTGTACGAAAGTACAGGTAGAGCTGTAGCAGGCAACACGTCGTCAGCGTCGGCGTTGCTTAAAGTTTTTGGTAAACATTTTTTCACGAAGGTGTCATGTATCTTGTGTCACCGGGGCGTCCAACTGATATTGGCCAGTTGGGCAAGGCCTGCTATCCTTGTAGTAGGTAACGGTAGAGGGGGGATATTTTTATTTCTTCTTTTTCCCTTTCATTCCTGTTCCTCTGTCTTCCCTGTTCCTCTCATCTCTTCTACTATCTCTTTTCCCCCTTTCTCTGGGAGACTACACAAAATGACCTACAAGGGTTGGCGTGTCGTTAAACCCCAACACAAAAGTCTGGAGACCCCTAAAAGTGTAATTGGCAAACAGTGCAGACCCAGATCAGACACTGCAGAACGCAGTGTCTGATCAGGGTCTCCACTGTTTGCAAATGGTTTAGCTATTTTTCTGTAGGAATATCTTAATCTCTTAGCCATAAAAGTACCTAAAATTGAAATTGGACTCTTCCAGTATATAGTATTTGAGAGTCTAGTCAGTCTACAATGGGTTAATGTTTTATGGCCCTTTAATAGATATTTTAGATATGTATTTGGCTGATGTTGTGTCTTCATTCATACAATTGCTGTCTTGCTTACATAGATGCACATATAGAGTTGCTGTTTCTCTCTAAATGCCACCCTGTCCATTTTATAATAAATCCAGATCATAACGGGTATGATCTTGTACTAATGGTCCCAAATCATCTGATCAGAGTGAGGATCCAAACCTTTAATAGCAACATCTCAAATCAGTTTCTGGTGAAAGAATGTGCACAAGTATTGGTTAAGTGCTTAAAGGAGTATGCTTGCTGAGGAAAAGTGTGGTAAGGTAAACTGACTGGCTCGTCATTACCTTAAAAATGTCGACTGGGTCATTTAACTCCAAAGCAACCAACCAAGCCATGCTCTCAAATCACTAAGCCATTGAGGCCTGTTTTTGAAAGGCAATTGCTTTAAAGGATTTGATATGCTGTTTAGAAGCAACGCTTGCTTTAATTTAGAAAAATAGTATGGCTGACATTGTGATCTTGTCAATAGCTACACACCTTATCCAGGGCATGGTCAGAGAGTAAGAAAAAGGCCTATGTACCATATGTTGGCAATAAAGTCCTAAATGAGCCTGTTCCCCAAGAATTCAGACTCCTTTCCTTAGTAAACATCGAAAATATGAACAACTCTGTTGGTGGGTTTAAAAACTTGGATGAGTGACGAACAGTGATTTGAGAGCGGATAACTCGGTCTGGATTGTTGCTTTAAATTCACATACTTAATGGCAAACAGAGCAGATCCAGATCAGTTGGCTTCAGAAGCCAACTGATCTGGATCAACACTGTTTGCAAAGGTAGGGTATATCCCGGCTCAGCAGGACAAGGGTTAATTCTGTGAGAGAGCAGTGAGGGCCCTAATCATATGTGTAAATGAACATGCTGACCTGGGACTTTCTTGTCTGCATATATGAAGTGTTGTTTTCTTGCATTATACATCAGTTGTCTGTTTGCAATGCTGTAGTCCTTCACAATAAATTAGAAACATTAGATTTAAAGCATTATGATAAATATGAGGAGAACAGGACAAAAAGAATAGTTCTCTGTAAAAAATAAATTATTGTTAAAAATGTTTGTAATGCTAAAATAAATCTTTAAAAAAAAAAAAAAAAAATTCAAGGCTTAATCTCCTGAACCTCTGGATGGAAGTAGTTCATACTACTGCGGGCCTCGGTGGCTCAGTTGGATGCGCCTTCCGACTGGAGACCAGGAGGTCGCGGGTTCAACCCCGCCGAGGCCGGCAATATTCTTTCGTGGAGATTGATCATGAAATATTTTCTACGGTCATTCTCTCCCTTCCGCTGATTCAAGAATGTGCACAATACTGGTTAACCGCTTAGAGGACTAAGCCTGCCCAGTAAAAGTGTGGTTAGGTAAACTGACAGCGCTCGACATGACCCCATTGGGTTGACTGGGCCGTAAAACCTCAACACAACAGTTCATACTACTGTTACATGCTGGTCTGAGGTTCTATGCTGTACCATCCCGACCCTCATGAGTGACCTGGAGGCTACGGACTTAGAAAGAAAATATGTTAATGTCTTTTGTTAAAGATTTTAGAGGCAAAGTGCGAGCTCCGTTGTCCTGCGACAGATCTTGTTCTGCTGTTGCAGTCTAATTTGTGTATCTTTCTGCTGAGATCAATTTAGAAGCACTTCTCCGCTATCATTCCAAGATACCAATACCATTACCTTTGTCCTCAAACGGAAATGAATTAATCCACAAAGCTTTCATGAATGTATTTAGTTTTATTACTGCAAATCCTTAAATGAGATTCGTCGTACGAAATTCTGTCTTCGGATACACATGCGGGCAGCGAAGACCCAGATCAGACTGCGCATGCGCATGTCGAGCATGCGCGTAGTCTGATCTGGGTCTTGGCTGTCCGCTTACAGAATCATTAGATATTATAGAATATATCCACATAATAGGTTTTGCTCAGACTGCCTCATCGCTGGCTGATCTGGATTTTACTGTTCACATATTCCTCATAAGACTCCTTTTCGCAAAGATGGCTCAGATCTGTAATATAAACGCTTGGATTAAGTGTCCATTTGCGCTGCGTCAGGCGGGAGGAAGGTCCATATAGGACTTAGCATCCGCTGAGTGTGATCAAGCCTTCCGATTTTCACAAGACATTTCAATATTAGGAAGACGTTCTGAAAGCGAAGACACTCACGGATATGACCGAGCGTGTACACAGTTCGCCTGTACGTTAAAGCCGGGCTACATAGCGCAGTCGGTATCACGTCTGACTGCATATCCAGAGGTCGCGAGTTTGACCTAGATCGGCCATATAAAAGAGATAATGCGAGAAGTTTCTCTAATTGGCTCTGGTGTTGAAGACTAGTTTAAGAAATTGCAATATTCATTTTTTTTTATTATATATTCCGGTACCCCGATGTCTGAATCATAGCAGAAAGGAAAATTTATGCTTCTGGTTTATTACGGAGAGACAATTCAGTCCTGTTAACCCCATCCCAAAACTCTTGAATTAATACCATGTTCAAAACGATGGAAATTGCATTTACTTAAAATATGTCAGGTTTAAGAATGACGAGGACTCGGCACTGACTGGAAATTATGGTTAAATGAATACAGTCAGTGCGCGTGTCTATAGTATTTCTGGCTTGAATTCTCTTTCTCATTTCTGGTTAAAATGCAAAATTGAATGCGTTTCATAGTTATTATAAAAATGAATAGACCCAATCTGCCTGTTGGTGAGGATACTTCCCCGGCTTACTTACGTAATATATATGGATAGGAACTTGGGTCCGGGGGAGGCGGGGTGTTGGGGTCATATTTTGTTATAATAACTTTTATGAAACGCATTCCATTGTGCATTTTAATTTCTGAAATCTGGCCTTCAACACCTGAGAAAGTTAGGGAAAACGCTCGCCTTACTGCAATATCTCCTTTCGTGGAGACTGATCATCATTTCTACGGTCAATCTCCCACCTTTACTATTGCAAGAAGGGCACTTGTCAGTTACTGGCGAAAGTATGTGCACAATCACTGAGCCATAGAACTTCAAGGCAATCTGTACGTTACTGATATGACCGCGAAAACACAGTTCACCTACCCTTTCTCTTCCTTTGATTGCTTGGCACGGTTCAATCCAGATCTTATAAATCTCGGTGTAATACATATGTCTGGTGGATTTAGTGGGTGTGCACTTCTTTCGATGTAGTATTTGAACATTGCCTGAGCAGGAGCAGGGCCAAACATGTCAGAAAGACACACATTAGTAATGGTACAGATACTCTTTACCCATTTATGCCTAGCGCCCTTCAAAAGGGATATTGGCAAACAGTGTAGACCCAGAACAGACGCCGCCTTCTGCGGCGTCTGATCAGGGCCTATGCTGTTTGCACTAAGAACAGAAAGCAAACCAGACCCCCTTAAATTGGGAATGAACCTGTTAAAGGAGAGAAATAAAAGAGTCCATTAGGCATAAATGGGTTAAACAGGTAAAAACATCACGATTTGCAGATGTCAACACAAATCACACATTTTTTTTCCAAGATTGTAGACATGTTTATTTCTCACATTTCGACTAGCACTTCTTAAAAAGCACTAATCAACCTTAGCACAATTCATCAGACGACATATGGATATTTCCCCCCAAAATAGGTTTAACATTTTATGCAAACTATCTTGTGGGTACAATTCGCATAGACTGCCAAACAGTATTTTCTGAAAAAAGGGAGAATATTTTAAGATGTCGCCTGCTGAATTTTACCCAGCATGCTATATTTAAGCATTAACCTACATCTACATGAGAGTCTATCACAACCAAGAAGTTTTGCCACTGAAGAAAATGTATTCCTTCTCAACAGTGGTAACAAGAGCAAGATGACGTCCGCAATAGACCGGTTCTTCTTTGATTGGTTCTCATTACGTCACCAGTCTAGTCTTTGTAACACGTAGCTCCGCCTCCCCCCCCCCCCCCGCCCCCCCCCCCCCCCCCCCCCCCATTATATATAGTGGAAACATGACCATGCAGGGTCTACATTACTAGGCAGGTTTGTCAAATTCTGCAGTTTCACCCAGCTTTTCAATTTGCTTATTACTCCTTGCAAACACTTTTGTTGCATAAATCAGTCTTAAAGGCTCCATATTTCTTAAAAATAGACATTTCATTATCCAAGAAAGGGTTAATGAATTGATATTCTGGCACCTGACAGCATGTAAAATCTCATTCTTGAACTGAATCAAAAATGAAATGACTTTTTTTTTTTCATATCTCTGAGTTAATATTGCTAACATTTTTTTCGGAGATACGATAAAACAATCATTTCGTTTCTGATTCAGTTGAAAAACGCGAGACTAACTGAAATTTTACAGGCAGTCAGATGCCATATGTTATGATCGCATTGAAACCATATATCAATTCATTAAACTTTCTTGGATAAAAAAAAGTCTATTTTCTGAGGAATATGGAGCTTTTAATAACCTGATTTCTAATATTATATGGTGAAAATGTGATGACTTATATAGCTCTGGATAAGAGTGTATCTTTTTTTCTCCGCAGTAAAAATACAACATCTGTTATTGGTACTCATTAGAAGCGCCTCTGCGAGGCCTCTTCTAGTGAGTATCCACAACATATGTTTTTGTCGGGAAATGAGAAAAATATCATTACTTTTGTTACGAACTTATGACACTCTTGAGCTATAGCTAATAAATGTGCATTTTACATAGGTGTGTTAACATAATGTTTGTTGGTTTTTTTTTTGCGTCACAGTCTGTATGCAGCAACCACGTGTTTCCGTTTTGGCGCATGGAAGGATAGTACTGTACACATGAGTGTGATACCCGCCCCTACAGCTGTCAGGTAGAAGCACCAAGAGATAGAACATTCACCTGAAAAAAGGAAAGGAGAGAAAGTAACCTTATTTACCCTGTTGTAATAATCATGTAAATGTACTCTGTCCGTTATTCTGAAAAATGATAGTTTCACAAAACTAAACAGAATGACATTGTCACCATGATGACGTGATTCTGTTCGATTACTCCGTCTTGTATCGAATGAGCCTGTAAGTACGTACATGTATATGCTGTACATTGTTAAGGGAAAAGGATCCACATTCAAGAGACAACTTTAAAACTTGTTTTGTTCTCTTTCGAAAAGGGATCTGCTCTAAAAGGAAAGTGTTTGCTCTCAAGAAGATTGATGTACGGGAAAGCGAACAGTAAATCTCAAAAGTTCTCTCACAAGTGTATAATAATAGTAATAATAATAATAATAATAATAATAATAATAATAATAATAATGATACTCATTATCATTATTATTATTATTATTGTTATTATTATTATTCCAGTGCGGTATGGCTTTCTCTGTGCCGATGCACGGTAAAACATCCACCCAGAGTAAATGCGCCCCGAGTTTTCTAATTCCGTTTAGATACAGGTGCGTGCTTCATTTTCACCGCTATGATCACGTTAGCCGATCCACCCAGAGTAAATGCGCCCCGAGTTTTCTAATTACGTTTAGATACAGGTGCATGCTTCATTTTCACCGCTATGATCACGTTAACGATGAAAGTTATATCCGATGATGCTTAAAAATCATTTTTCGATCTTTTATTGGATCGATTGCTCTTATATGCCAGCACAGTAGGATAGTCTAGACACACTGCATTTGCATGTCACATATATTTTGACGGCTGAATATAACGAAAGTAACAGAAGGGACGTAAGTGTTAGTTTGTATGTGCTAAGATTTTACGGCCCAGTCAACCCATTTGGGTCATGTCGAGCGCGGTCAGTTTACCTAACCACACGTTTACTGGACAGGCTTAGTCCTCTAAGCGGTTAACCAGTATTGTGCACATTCTTTCGCCAGAAACTGACAACTGCCCTTTTTGAATCAGAGGAAGGGCGAGAATGACTGTAGAAATTTTTTCATGCTCAATCTCACGGAAGTAATAGAAGAAAACGATAGTGGTTAAAAACAAATGAGCCGTTTTGTGAAAAATTGGGTCTTCAGGCCCCGCGGTTATATAACTTTTTTCGTGCTCAACTCAGCTGAGCATGAAAATTTCTCTGCTAATAAAATGAAAATGCCAACAATAGTTGGCATTTTCATATTTATTAGCAGAGGAATTTTCATGCTCAGCTATGTTTAGCAAGAAAAAAATTGGCATTGTTAGCAATTTGAGATTTATTAGCATGAAACATTTCATGCTCAGCTGAGTTTAGCATGAAAAAAGTTTTATAACCTTGGGGACTGAAGACCTAATATTTCACAAAACGGCTCAATTGTTTTTGACTACTTTCGTTTTCTTCTCAGCTGAGTTGAGCATGAAAAAAGTTGTATAACCTCGGGGCCAGGATTATAAGAACAGTGAAGATGCAGACCAACCAGCTTAATTCATAAAGTCAGATAAGGTTCTTTTCTATACAATGATTATGATACATTCTGCAATATCTTATGATTCACAAGCGGACAGCGAAGACTCTGATTAGATCGCTCGGACTTTTTCTTCCAATATGTCTAGGACACAGACGGTGTACATAGTACACTCCGAGTGTCAGGGAGGACATTACGAAAACACGCCTGTTCAAATATATAGAAATTTTCATCTCCAAAAACTGAACATTTTCAGATAAAAACAAACACTGATATTTTTCATATTTCTGATCAAAACATAGATTGTGGGTACTCGTTAGAACCGCCTCTAATGAGTACCCACAATCTCTGTTTTTGAGCGAAAAATAAGAAAAATAATGTATACCCCTGTAAACCCCAGTTTTACTATATAAAAGTGGGGTTTAAGGGGGTCAAAATTATATAGGCATGTTATCGTTAAGAAGGCCTACACGTAACCATTTTAATTACCGTAGGGTTCTTTAACCTGTACGGGGTGTGATTTTCCCTGCACAGGGGCCCTCCAGTTAACATCCCGATCCGAAGGACCGTGCACTGTTTTCATGGTATGCCTGCAAGTGACACAAAGGAAAACCTGTTCGGACACCAAAAATTTCCTTGCCTAAACCTGGGATCGATCCCGGGACCGCTAGTTCTAGAGGTCAGGGCGCTCACAACTGAGATACCGCGCCCTTCTGGACTTAAATCCTTAAAGCGCCAATCTCAACTGCAGCAGACGACATTTTGAATATCTATCAAAGAAAATGAGTATTGACATTTCATGTGAATCGTCTGCCAAGCAGACGATACACATGAAATGACAACACTTATTTTCTAAATATCCCCTCCCACCCACACAAAATACAATGCCGTCAGCAAATTTTCTTAGCGTTTCATGCGCTTTAAGCGTTAACCCTTAAAGCGCCAGTCACAACTATTGTCGTCTGCTTTGTCATCTGCTTGTGATTTTAAAAGTCATTTTTGCAAACAGTGTGGACCCAGATCAGACTGCTCCTTTAGGAGCAGTCTGATCAGGGTCCACACTGTTTGCCTGTATGCAAAAATTGGTTTGAAAAGTCTGCAAGAATATTCAGCAGACAACATAAACAGACGACATTTTAATATTTTGTTTCATTACATTTTCAGCAGTGATTTACTGAGACTTGTCAATGAAAATTCAAAGGTAAAACATGAATGAAAAAGTAATAAACAGTTTATTTTGTTGTTTTGATCGATTACGAAAAAATAATTCACTCGTGTTCTAAGGTTTGCTTGTAAAAAAACTCATTCGCTTCGCTCACTCGTTTTTTTACGCGCAAGCCTTAGAACACTTGTGAATTGATCCAAACAACCATATAAACTCTATTTACTTTCAACAACGACTGACTTGTACAATTACTAACTGTATTTACCCACAGTGATTTGGACACCTTGCCTAAAATAAAATTTACGACCAAAAATTAGTCTCACCTACAAATTTCTACAGTCATATGACCTTTTGGACTCTTGTTCCCAGAAAAAAACAACAAACTTTTACTGTCTACTGATCTTTAATTTGATTTATTAATATTTCACAACAATATTGTAAAACCTTCAGAAAAATTGAACAAGTGAACCGTACTCTGAGGGACCGTACTATGGAAAAAATGAAAATATTTGAATTTTAATAGAATAAGAAAAAAACACTTTTCATTTGGGTAGTTACAACAAACGATTTTGCATTAAATCGTGGCAAAAGTTTGCGAGTTACTTTTGTGTAAAGCGCTCGGCAAAAAAAGAATTTCTGAAACCTGTCAAAAGTAGAGTGGGTTTTATTTTTCTCTTGGCCTCTTTTCAGCAATATCTATATGCATACATGTATACTCACCCATATTATAAGACTTGGATGTGTAGCCGCAAGCCTGCTGAACCTCTGGACTGTCCCATCCGTTAGGATACATGCCTACCCCAGCACCCATCAGTAACCCTGAAAGAATAAAAAAAAATGGGTATAAGTACAGGGGAAAAGGGACTATATACATATATTAAATGTCAGACAGATTCCGTCTACACTCTCTGTATGTTTGCATAATGGAAGATGTCGGTTTCCCCAAAGCGTTGTCCAAATGTCAGTCAGCAGGCAATGAGTTTCGCTAAGCGAAAAGGGTATACGAAACGCGTTGAATCGGAGCGGCGCGCACTGGCTGTCTGTTAATAATATATTCTATCATATCAAAGATTCTGTAATCGGACAGTATATGGTCCAGGCTGATCAGACTATGCGGATGTGCAGGCTAATCTGGGGCTTCGATGTCAGCGTACTTTTCTGTCCCTAAGGTACAGTTTTGCTTGGCGCGTCTCAATTATAATGTTACTTTAAAGGGCACAATTATTTGTAAGTCATTGGACGGAATAACTACCCATTTTATACTAAAAACGTTTCGCATAATTTGAGACGGAGCAGGCAAGCAAGGAACCTTCTCATATGTATACACGAACGACGAACGCATTCAATATACTGTAACGTTCGTGACTGAACTAAGAGCATTTCTAAGTTGTAGAATCCATTAAACAGCAACGATTCTAAACCATTACGAAAACACGCCTATTCAAACATATCGAAAATTTTACAACCAAACAAGGAAAATTTTCAGATAAAAAATTCTGATATTTTTCATATTTCTACTCAAAACATAGATTGTGATACTCGTTAGAATCGCCTCGGCGAGGCGATTCTAACGAGTACCCACAATGTATGTTGATTAGCAAAATAATAAAAAAAATAATGTATACCCCATTAAACCCCAGTTTTACTATATAAAAGTGGAGTTTAAGAGGGTAAAAATTATATAGGTATGTTTTCGTGATGATTTCGCTTGTTGTGGCCTCCAGGTTGTGTTTAAAATAGGTTTTCGTGATACATAAAATTGAAAGAAAACTGCGATGGTTAAAGCCCACCCACAAAATTGTTGTAATTCATAATTGTTGTAACTCTATAATTATGTTTATAAATTGGCTTAAGAGGCTGTTAATGGGTTGGTTATGATTGCATGTTCATGAAAAACAAGTCTAAAAGGTTAAATTGAAATTTGTAGTTTTTCTTTATATTTGCTCTCAACTTATGATTTGACGCATTCATTGTTCCTTTAATATATTATTTGTTGTAAAATTTTAAACCTTGGTTCGCTGAACGCGAAATGAGCAGACAATAGTCGAGCGTTATCGGACTTTTCTTGACACGGAGGTACCGTACGGAAATACCGTGCACAAGAGTTAATTGTATGTAAAGGGGAATGAAAGGGGGGAGGATGTGTGTCAAAACAGTTTTGGGGATACAGGGTCTGATGACTTTCTTCTGAATCCTATTTGTATATTAGTATAAGTTAGCATTTAATGTAAATTTTGTTTCATATCATTAAAACAAATAACGTGTTTAAACCAAAACAGTGTCTAGTCACCCTTCTGAGAAGAGGTCTACTGTAAAAGGAAAGAATTTGCTACCCCCCCCCCCCCCCCACCATTATTTCCTTTTAGAGTTGGTTCCTTTTCATATGCTTCCGGTCCTTTTAGATAAAATGACAACCACTTTATCAGAGTGGTTGTCATGTTATTTAAGAGGACCAGAATAAATATTTTAAAAAGTCGTGTATAAACTAACTCGCCAGTTTTGTGGACATTTTTTAGATATGCCGTTCGAAACAGAACTTGTGCCATCTATAGACAAGAGAAAAACAAGAAAACAAAATCAATGTATTGACTATTCCTTTATTTCTTTATATGTTTTATAAAAAAACGTTCAGAAAATCACCAAAATATTTTTAGGCGTCATTTTATCTTTTCAGTCTTTGACAATATTAACATGCACTGGTCACTTAATTGTAATCTCAGCATGTTAAATATTGTCTTTATTTTATTTTACTGTCTACATCACGAAAACATGCCTATATAATTTTGACCCCCTTAAATTCCACTTTTATATAGTAAAACTGGGGTTTACAGGGGTATACATTATTTTTCTTATTTCTGCTCAAAAACACAGATTGTGGGTACTCGTAGAACCGCCTCGTCAAGGCGGTTCTAACGAGTACCACAATCTATGCCTTTGAACAGTAATAAGAACGATATCGAGGCTGTTCTAACGAGTACCCACAATCTCTGTTTTTGAGCAGAAATACGAGGGTGAGTCAATAAGTAACCAGCCTATCCCATTTCCGAACGACCGAGACGGTCACGATTTTCATGCTTTGTTTTAATATACGAGCGTATGTTTTATACATGGATACAAAATTGCACGCGTATCGAGTCATTCTTTAATAAGATATTGAATGTAAAACATGGCTAGTGATGCAAAGGCATGCTTTTCATCTAAAGTTGAGTACCGTGCTGTAATTCGGTACTTGTATTTAAAAAGGTAAAACAGGCAAGGAAATACACGGCGAGTTAGCCGGTGTTTATGGGTCTTCTGCACCATCTTATGCTCAGGTTAAATTCTGGGTAGGGGAATTCAAACGCGGTAGAACGTCTTTAGAATATGAAGCCAGGTCTGGACGCCCACTGGATGTGTAAAAAGGTTCGTCATCTGGTATACTCTGATAGGCGAATACAGGTGGAAGAAATAGCGCAGGCATTAGGCATTTCACATGCTAGCGTTTCAACAATCTTACATGATCGTTTAGGTATGCGCAAGCTAACAGCCCGTTGGGTCCCCAAATCCCTTAGCGATGAGCAAATGGCAACCAGAGCAGCAGTATGCAGCGCCTTGTTGAAGCGTTTTAGGTCAAAAGATGATTTTCTTTTGCGTCTGGTGACTGTAGATGAGACTTGAGTTCATTATTATGAGCCAGAGAATAAAGCTCAGAGTCGTCAGTGGGTAAGGCCTGGGTCCCCGAGGCCAAAGAAAGTTCAAGACGCAACCATCTGCTGGCAAGGGGATGGCCACAGTATTTTGGGACGCAAAAGGCGTTATTATGTTGGACTTTTTACCCAATAGAAGTACAATAACTGGAGTGTACTATGCAAACATGTTAGACCAGCTGAGAACCGCCATCCGTGAAAAACGTCGAGGTAAACTCTCTAAAGGTGTTTTGCTGCAACAGGACAACGCGAGAGTCCACACTTGCAAAGTTGCAATGGATGCTGTAGAGCGAAACGGGTATGAATTAATACCACATCCTGCCTATTCGCCTGACCTAGCTCCTAGCGACTTCTTCCTATTCCCAAACTTGAAAAAGGATATCCGTGGACTTCATTTCCGGTCTGATGAAGAAGTCGTGATGGTAGTTGAGGAGTGGGTCAATGGAAAGGACCCTGACTTTTTCAGTTCTGGGCTGATGGCACTTGAACACCGTTGGTCTAAGAGCATCACACTAGAGGGAAATTACATCGAAAAAGAAGAGGTAGATCTCAACCGGAAATAAGTTAGGCTGGTTACTTATTGACTCACCCTCGTAAGAAAAATATCAGATTTTTTTATCTGAAAATTTTCATTTTTTGGTGGTAAGAATTTCAGTATATTTAAATAGGCATGTTTTCGTAATGATAACAAAGGGATTGAAATGACAAAACTTAGTCAGTAGGGACTGATAAACAGTTTTAGTGCTTAACTCTTCCACTGCAACAGGCGATAATAATAGGCTTTTGCAAACGACGTAGATCCAGATGAGACGGCTCATATGAGCCGTCTCATCAGGATCTACGCTGTTTGACAGTCAGTCTTTCAACTTTACATACAAACCTCTTTTCAAGCGATAGTTTGTCAAAAAAGAAAAGCAGATAAATGTGTTCTGAAATTTGGCACCGAAAGAGTTAAAAGACTTATCTAAGAAACTGTTTGTATAATATGTTCATTTACCGTCTTTTTCACATGCAAAAGTTTTGTAGTTTCCTATGAAAATATTGTAGTTTTATTGCTGTTTTATTGTTGTAGCTGTAACAACAACACTAGGAATACTTGTTCAACAATAATGATAATGGTCTGGGCAAAACGAGACTAGCTTTGAGTGTTCAAACACCCTCCTAAATACCTGTTCGAAATTCGCCATGAAAATATACCCAGCTAGTCTATACTTTTTACCATTTATCATTTTTTCTTCGTAATTTACTTGACTTGTGTAGCAAATAAACCATTTCTATAGCTTTCTTCGGAGCGTTTTTTTTTTCGGAGAAGTCTTGTAATTCTATTACATGGAATGTATATCTGATATTATCGTCTTATCGTAACCATTTCTATAGCTTTCCTCGGACTTTTTCGCGTCTAACTCTTGTACTCTAAGGAGTAGTTTGCGTTACATGTAATGTTAAAGTGATATCATCATCTTATCTTAACCTTTACCACTCTCTGGGCTAATTCAACAGAAGAGAATTTGACGATATATATATATAATGTTTTCTTATTTTTCCAAGAAAATAAGTTCTGACGTTTCATGAAGACAGTTTGCATGATATATCAAAGCCTACTATCTAGGAAAAAAAAAGAAAAAAAAAAGAAAGAAAACTGTCGTCTGCTGAAATATGTATCCAGCTACATCTTAAGAGAAAAGGGCCCTTATGATAGGTGCGAACAGCGAAGGCCCGGGTGTGAATCTGACTTCATCGAGGAATAAATGTACATGTGATATCAGACGAGCAGAGAATGGTGTATCTTCATAGTGTGCAGCCATTTGACTCTAAACGTTGAAACAACTCGTAACAACGTCGATTCGTCGTCATGACCCAGCAGGCACACGACGTTGAAACAAAGTAGAATCAACGTTGACTCAACGTTGTATGCCCTCTCGGATTGTCGTATTGAAGTTGTTGCAACGTTTGCTGGTGTGTGTCTGCTGTGCAGTTTGCATGTATCTGTGCTGGCAGATAATTTTTGATGTCTGTGGTCACACATTTCGTCTATCATTGAGTTGCTTGGTTAACTCGAAGCAGACACCTTTTTTTTCCTTGACGTTTGTTCTTTCGATTCAGATTATTTAAGAACATATCCCAGCAAGCACACAACGTTGAAACAATGTCGATTCAACGTCAAGACATTGAATAAACGTTGTGTTGACGTTGTTTTAACGTTATGTGCCCCCTGGGATAGTTCATATTTAACCATTAGCAATCAGTGGGCAAATTCAGTTGACGGCAAATTAATGGTATTTTTTAGTTTTTAACTTGTCCCTGGAAAACAGGGCTTTACATTTCCCGAGAAGTAGATGAAACGTCAAATCCTAAATTTACTGGACAAAATAAAACGTCGCCTGTTGACTTTTGTACCCAGCAAGCAAAAGGCGAAAAGTGTGTAAACGATGATAAATAATAATTATGTAGAATTTATGTCAGGCATAAACTACGAAATACTATGATAGGGCCAACAGAAACGTGAGAAAAATTACTCATAATATTTTGAGGGGTTTATATGAAAAGAATTTACTATAGTATATCGTTCTATAGGTCTTACGAATTTTCCCATCTTAATATATATCCAGCTCACACTCGACAGGCACTGAGGTTGAATATAAGACCAGCGGGCACTTGACGTTTAAAAAACTTTTAAGCAACGTCAAGACGTTTATACAACGTCGCATCAACGTCGATGCAACATGACGTTGCATCGACGTTGAAGTGTCGTTATATAAACGTCATATACCCTCTGGGAAGTTAACATGGAGGCCATTGATAACACTGACCAGCGACATTATACAAACAATTCAACGTCCCAATTTTAATGATAATATAACAGCAAATAGTGTATACCCTGATCTAGCAAAGTCTACGCTGTTTTCCATACAAAGGACATGACTTTTTTTTACATTTTCGTTCCTGTCTTGACGGAATGCACTGAATTTCTTTGGGATATTAATTTACATTGTTCTCTTAAATAAACGGTTTAGGAGATTTCATTTGTGTGGTACAAGGAGGCTAAGCCAAGCAACACTTTTTTCTAAAAATTCAAGTGAAAACGACAAACGCCACTTCAGATATAGCCTCTTCAAATTCCCTCTATTGTTCATTCAAAGGGGAGTAATTTGAGACCGAAAGAAATTTAAATTCAGGTTGACGTCAATAGTATTTCGAAGTGATTTCGAATTAAATAACATTGTAGTTTTTCTCACAGACATTTGTGCAAGACATTTATGAAAAGTAAAATGACATTTGTTTTATACAAAGCGAGTTATGACTGAAAATGCTGTTTTTAATTAGCTCTTAACTCCATAATTTATGGCTGCGTAGAGATGTTTCAGGATGTTTGACAAAAATGACCATGAAAACATTTTAACGAAAAAAAAGTACAACAGTCGGTACTCAAAACACGAAACTGTATACTTTTTATTGCCTTTGAGTATATTTTCCCGACTGGAAGATCTCTCTCTCTCTCTCTCTCTCTCTCTCTCTCCCTCTCTTTACACACGCACTCGCGCGAAAGAAACAGACACACTTCAATGTTATTATATCAAAACCCAGCTTCTGTTATGATGATTGATCAAAATTATAATCTCGGCTCATTAATTAAACGATTGATAACTGTGCAACGCCAAAAGAGAAGGTAATGTAGTTTAAACTCAGGTAAACCGATGCCCCAGTCCGTACCATCTGATCAATGTCTTGACCACGGGTTGTTTTCTAATGCAAACTTCTCGACGCGTTAAAGTCTGCACATTCGGACGCTTATCCCCTGTTACAGTTTTCTTCCGGTACGGGACCTTCTAACAAAATAAAGCTTATTATTCATGTAAGTCGCAACGTCAGAAAACGCACCTTCTAACATGTGCGCCCAGCGAAGATTCAGATCAGACTGCGCATTCAGAATTTTCACTGGACGCATTTTGGATAGCCAATGACGCAAAATTTCTCCGTGCGGATAATGAAGACTGGTCAGACTGCGCGGATATCAGACTGATTTAAACTTCTTTGGGCGCACATGTCAGAAGGTACGTTTTCTCATGTTGAGGCTCGTGTAAGGAAAGACCAGCTGTGTTGATGAATGCAGGAACACAGCTTGTATTACGTGTGACATCAATTGATTCATACAGGCTGGAAGAAATATTTCCAGTTACAGTTACACCGTAAAACTAAATTGTACGTTACAGCGAGATATGCTTCTAACCGAAAGAAATAACGCATGTTACAGCAATACGACTGCTTTTTGGCCGAAGCCATATAAGGTCAGATGTCCTTATAAGTAGTTCTCCAGCTGAAAAGCGCTCGACAAGGGAGACAAAATGTTGCATTCCATACATTTTAAGCTACAGTAGAGAGTCCTTGGTTCGATCACCTGTGACAGGCATGGTTTCTTTTTTTCTTTCTTTCTTTCTTTTTTTTTTTCTCGTTTTATTTGTATTTGATTTTACGTTTTTACTCCAGTCTCTAGTGACAAAATTTGTTTTCTTATAATCCTGTTTGATAAACCACTAAAATGAAACCAAAATAATATCATGACTTTAAAGGCTGGTCACTAGTGACTGTTCAAACAGTATTATAAGAAAAATATTCAGTCACCAGAGACTAGAGCCGGTCTATTTACAGGACGTAGCTACATGTACTCGAACTTGATATTTTTTGATACGTCTGTAAGCAAAATAGATGCGAAAATATTAAACATACTTCTGAAGATATTGTAGCAAACTGGAAGCATAAAATACCCGTTACCTTTAAACAGATTTCTGATAATAATCTAAAGAAACAAGTTATAGGAAAGATAACGGTAAATTATAGGGTTGTTCAGAATAAAACAGTAGCCACCAGCACTGATAGCAAAAACTGATATTACAATTCACAATCTTTATCTCAGGAATCTCACTCCATATCTCTCTTTTTTTTTCAGATGAACTCCTAATTGAATTGTCAGTGCCAAAACTATCTTGTGTCCTAAGCACAGTTTGTTTATGTTTATCATTTAAGCTTTGTTTTCTCGTTTTCAAATACAGTATATACCATATGTATTTGGACAGAAAGGCCGACACAAACAATGCAGAGCTAGATCACAATGTTCAGACAGACAAATAAAGTGTTCAAACTTTAGTATGATAATATGAAGAAATTAGGATGTCGGCATTTTTAGAGTAATTACGGTACCAAATGGTATTAGCTGGGCCTCGGTGGCCGAGTTGTCTAAAATAATGACTAATTATATACCTTTCACTCACGCTGTATAACTCTGGTGACTGTGACATGACATGCCGGAGAGTCAGCATATGACTTGGCTCCTCCCACAAACAGTCATGTGACATGTCGTCATGTGCTTGAAATTTGCTTACATACACACGCAAGCGCGCACATATACATACATACGCACGCACGCACGCTAGCACACGCACGCACGCACACACGCACACAAACAGACACACAAGAAGGGGAACAGGGCTATTGATTTGAACCACGTCAAGCGAAACGGTCTCTTCCAGTATGAGAAATATACAGACTGTTCATCCTGTGCATCAGCATAGCCTATAGCGGGTTTTCGCTGTCCGTTGGTACAGTCTTCCAGTGGCTGTAAGCGGCAAAACGAAATCATTTTATCTGGGAGCGAGGATGTGCAGGTTGGTCCGAGCCTTAGCTGCCCCCATATGTCTCGAAAATACCTTTCGTTAGAAATTATGGTATGGTGTGTTGGTTATCGCCCTCTGTATCAACCTCGACCATTACCCTTGGTGAGGTAATGGATTAAAGATCGCACGTTGTTACAAGTTGTGATAAACACCTTGTTTTAACTTTTAAATACCTAATGGCAATATTATACAAATATTGCCTTTTTGCGCGGGTAATATGACGATGTTGCACCCGAGAAAGGTAATGTTACCCGAGCGAACAAATCGATATTACCATCGTCCAAGGGTAAAGTTCTTTTATTATACCATATTTGTGAATTATTATACCTCACTTATATGCATAAACTATATTAGAAATATCATTGGTCGAGAGCATATCACATGCAGGGTAATATTCAGCAATGTTACCCTCTCTGCAATACAACCCTCGCAAGTGATATTACCCTCTGACTATACTTCGGTAGGCGCATTTCACGTGCAGGGTATTATTCTATCAGGTTTCCCTGCAATATTACCCTCGTAGGTAATATTATCCTCTGGACGTCATTGCTGTCAGGGCAGTTGCACTTGTAAGAATTCGGTATAATAAAAGCATTGTTACCTGCCTCGGGTAAACAAATCGTCATATTACTCTCGCACTAGGGCAATAATTGTACAATATGGTACCTCTTTGCTTGTAGTCTCAATTGTTTTTCATTATTCTCCATAAAACGGAAAATAATGTTCTGACCAGATCCTGTAATTAATTGTCTATGTAGCATGCTGGGTACAAAATTCAACTGGCGAACTTTTGAAATATTTTTTTCTTTTCTCTTATGTTTGCTAGAAGATAGGCTTTGGCATTTCGTGCAAATTCTTCCCTTAGGAGACGACATTTTGATTGTTTTTATTTTTCCCGGAAAACAAGCTTTGACAGCATTTTATGGACATTGTCTCCAAACAGCAGGCGATATTTTGTAAATATATTTCTTATCTTTTTCCCAGGAACTTAGCTTTTACATTTCACGCAACTTGTCTCCTTAGGAGACAATTTGCAAAACATGTCAAGGCCTATTTTCAGGGAAAAAATAAGGAAATATCGTTAATTTGTCATTGCTGAATTAACTCAGAGAGTTGTTAAGGTGAACCATTGACGAGGTCACTTGGTTCGATATACGAGTCGTAGGGTCAGCTGTACGCGAGTATTTGCCATCTTTTCTTATCTAACTATTAAATGAAAATAAAAAAAAGTACAATGACTTGCGGAATGGTGTTGATAATAAATAATAAGCTACAGCATTTTCCCCAAATATTCGGACACGTTTACTACTTGCACACATGTACCAAGATTTAGGCCAATCCGTTTTATTTTATGTTAATGTGTCTACAAACTGAATGTGTGACAAACAGTGCTGAGCCAGATCAGACGCGCACATGCGGCGTCTGATCGGGCTCAGCACTGTTTGCTCAGACCTTTAGGATAAACTATGGTACTATGAATACTCCTGGCAAAAAGTAGTATTCAGTGAGTGTAAAATTTATATAGATGATAGATATCATTCAACGCCACTAATGACATTCAGGTTTAGTTTTTTGTGCGAATTTAGACATTTTTGACATATCAGAGTATGTTTCTACTAAAATGAATGTGGTAAGCAGTAGGTATAGAAAAAAAAAAAATACACCGTCGTCGGTTTTGTTAACCGATTACATGTAGAAGCTGTAGCAGTGAACCGGTCTCTCTCTCTCTCTCTCTCTCTCTCTCTCTCTCTCTCTCTCTCTCTCTCTCTCACACACACACACACACACACACACACACGCACACACACACACACATCCGCGCAGGTGTATTAGAGTCTTTTGGATAGCCAAAGATCAAGAATTTCTTTTTACGGACACCGTAGACTCTAATCGTGCTGAGCGGACGCGCATGCTGATCTGGCGTACGTCCAGAGGTATATTTTCTCACGTAGTACAGTCAAACCTCGTTATCTCGAACTCGCTTATTTCGAATTACCGCTTATCTCGAAGTGAAAATTTGGTCCTTGTATTAACATGAAACTATGACAACAGATTACAAAATAATGTGGAAAAGAGGAGAAATTGCTCCTCAGAGCAATTTCTCCTCTTTTCCACATTATTCTATCTAACTTCAGGAGTCAAATTACATATCCATTTGTTAAATATGGTTGTTCAATTTATTGTTTTCCTCACTCTCTCAACTCTGATATGTCGAGGTACGGATATTTCGAAGTGTTTCAGTGAGTCCTTTAGAATTCGAGATAACGACAGTCGATTGTATATATATTTTCACTTGGCTTTGTAGTTCATACAGTTCCTTTCACATGTAAATTATTTCAAAGTCGCCCAGTTGTATTTGGAAGTCCAAACTGACTATTGCAAACACTATTTACGGAAAAGCAGAGGCACATGCGAGACATAGCGGCGCTTAACTGCCATGATCTAACCGCCCATGAGTTCTGGCAGTGTCGTAGTTGTGTTGGTTTTCAATTTCCCGCAAACTAACCGGGAGAAAGAGCCGAGCGTTTAGCTGGGACTTACCAGGATGTAGTACAGGGTATTCGCAGGGATTTAATTTCTCGCGAGAACCGAAAGTTCGTTTCTGCACAATGTGTGTGTGTGTGTGTGTGTGTGTGTGTGTGTGTGTGTGTGTGTGTGTGTGTGTGTGTGTGTGTGTGTGTGTGTGTGTGTGTGTTCTATGAAACCACCGGGCCAGTCAAAGCTGTATTTCACTAGGAACTTCCTTGGGATGGGGTAAGAAAGTTCATCTAAATGCTGTTCATCGTTGATGACAGGGAGACAGGGGCTTTTAGCAGGCATTTTCCATAAATCTGGCCCCGCAGTCCAGGGCCTTTAGAAGGGCTTTTCAAAGCGAAAAGATAAAAAAAAAAAACACAATTCCCCGGCCCCGTAGGGACCGGAACTACAAATAACGAGTGCATAAGTCCAGCTATATGCTTTGTTGATACTGTTGCTGTTGTTCTTGTGTTATTTTGTGTCAACAGTTATTATTCGTTTACATTAATCTTTGTGTCTTTAAATTCGCTTTTAGTGAAACTACCTTGTTTCTGTAAATTGCTTGCCTAGAGATAATCACAGTCAGTATACATACAAATACGAAAGAGCAAAATGCTTTCAAATCCCATATAATCTGTTGATAAAAAGGACAATTTTAACGATTTAATATGAATACATGAGATAATAACCCGGTGGGAAGTTTGACCTTTTGATGTTTTGGATAAATATTTTGTCACTGAACTGATTAGTACAAACGGGTCAAAGCCAAACAGGGACACCAACGAAGACTCAAGGATCTTTCCGGTTTCTTCTAAATTGTATTTAGACACTACAGCTCTACATGTAATGCATACCTGTGTTACCAGTAATACGAAGTGAAAAATGGCGCCTGCAGTGGGTATACATTCTTAAGCGAATTTCCAGGACGTTTCGGATTTTAGACCTGATTTCAATTCGTTTTGATAATTTCCTCAATCGTTTATGCAACATCTACATAGTACCCATCCCATATTTCCTCCTTTTCTTCATATAAATAGGAAATTCTATTGCCTGCATAACTCCAGTTTTGAAGGATATCGAATTAAACGGATGTGGTAGTAGTAAATTTTCCGATGTTTTTGCTGATACCAGACGTCTGGCAATTGCGTCTTCTTTCCTTATTTCTACACGAAAACATAAAAAAAAAATATGATTCATATTTATTAAGATTCATATTTATTTTTAGGCCGCATTCAAACCTAATAAATGAGCCAACGCACGACAAAACCTACAATAGGACTTGTGCGACCAGCGGAGACTCAGATCAGCCTGCGCATCAGCGCAGTCTGATCAGTCTCCGCTGATCGCATGTTCCTTCTACAGGCCCCGGCTCAAATAATAATGGGAACACACCCGCACTGTCTCGTCTGAATATTCGCTATCGATGTTCCCATATATTTATGATGTACTGGGGCAAGATGCTTAGAGGATAGTGCAAAGTGTTCGGTGTAATTTGGTATAAACTAATGATTTCTATATAAATTCTTTTTATTCAATTTGGTATCTTATGATAAACTACAACATGGACAATAAAGATTTAAATACATGTATGATCATCTGACCCACTCCAAGCACATCTTCCCTCACCGCCGATGCCGCACTGCACAGCTAACACAGATCTACCTTTATACCCGGACAGTCTCATAAGGATCTACAGTCTCCGTTATTCAAAAGACACAGTCCCTGATAAGGTTGACGTTTTTCACGTACGAGTTAAAGGCTTTTTAATTAGTTTCCCGGGGTACAGTTATAGGACACTTTTTAGCGCAAAAGTATTGATATTTGCCTTATATCTCCGTCAGAATATATGTTGTGGGTACGCATTAGAAGCGCCTCGATGAGGCGCTTCTAAAGTGTACCCAAAACATATATTTTCGTGGAGAAATGAGAAAAAATTTTCTTGGCATATACATTTCTGTTACATGTATCTAGACCGCATTTTTTCTTTATGATAAAAAGTCATGCTAAATCGAAATTCTAGAGACATTTTGAAGAACAATTAAATCCTTATTCACATTTCAAAAGTTTTTGCGGATGGTTTATTATTTCAATTTAATTCTTTGGAAGGTTGCTTGGTCTTGTATTATGTGGCAAAGGGTAAGGCTTTTCAAGAAAGTGACTGGTTAAACAATCCCATTGTAAAACCATAAAAAAACTGTAGAGGTAATGTGTCGCCATCTATTAAGGCGAAGAATATGAGTTAGGCAACATATTTTTAAACAATGTATTTTGTCTGAAACAGAATTTAGTGTGGTGACCAACATGTATACGAGAAATGTACAAAAAGCATTATGTGTTCGACAGAATGTCAAAATGATTGTTGTTAAAATTGGAGAGCTACGTTACCGAAATGGTTGTTAGAATATCACTTACAGATATATGCACCTTAGAAGTTTGGTTAGCATATACGCCTAGTTTTAAAATTAAAGAAATGTTAATGAAACTGCTCATTCTTAACATTCTGACAGATACCCAACCAACAGATATGTTACACTGTACCAGTATAATATACTTTTCTTGAAATTTGAGCCGGGGCACAGCATTTCCTTCAAGATTGCTAGTGCGCCCAGCGAAGACCCAGATCAGCCTGCGCATCCGCGCAGTCTGATCAGAGTCTTCGCAGGCCCCTCTGTGGGTAGTGTAGGATGTAAAGCGTCTTTGGGTGGACAATGAAGACTCTGATCAGGGTGCACGGATGCGCAGGCTGTTCTGAGTTTTCGCTGACCGCACAGGTAATCTTGTAGAAAATGCTGTGGCCCAGCTCAGTTGGTAATATTTCTGGATCTTTTACATGTAACACTATACACAGCTTACAGACCGTTAGGAATGTATAGTTTTAAATGCTTTCATAAGTGTCATTGAATTGCAAGCTTCTTATCTCAATATACGTTACTATTCCAATCATGGTTTTCCACATCTAAGGCAGAATTTCGATTGCTAAAACAGCGTTGTTAGCTATCTTGCCTAAAATTGAAGCCACATACATGGACGTACTATAATTCTGTAAGTCTGACCAGACTGCAAGGATGTATAGGCCGATCTGGGCCCTCGCTGTCTGGATATGCTCTGAAGGCACCTTGCGCAAGGTACGGTCCATATTCATTTGTCTTATTTCTTATGGACTCAAATAATACATCACGAAAACACGCCTATATAGTTTTGACCCCCTTAAACCCTACTTTTATACAGTAACATAGGAGTTTATAGGGGTATACATTAATTTTCTAATATCTACTCAAAAACCTAGGTTGTGGGTACCCGTTAGAACCACCTCTCCGAGGCGGTTCTAACAAGTACCCACTATCTATGTTTTGAGCAGAAATATGAAAGCTACCGGAATTTTTCATCTGAAAGTTTTCATTTTTTGGTGGTAAAATTCTACATTCGAATGGGCGTGTTTTCGTAATGAATAATAATTTATAATAAAAGTAAAACACGGGTACGTTACCGCACATGATATGCTGTACATGTATTTACTTTAAAAAAGAGTGCCATTATTAAACGACTTTATTATAATTAGTAGGTTACAATGTACACTGTGCTGTTTGCCTGACAGCTCTTTTGAAAACAAGAGGGCAAAGATGGCCTTATCGCTCACCTGATTACCAGGCAAGTTTCCAGTCAATTGACATTTTGATTCAAGAGAATAAGTTCAATATGGAATTTTCATGATGGCGGCCACGGCGGCCTTCTTTGATATCCAATCAGAACAATTTTAGCCACTATTGATCTACAAGTCACCTCGATATTTCCAATGAAGTTTCCAGTCAGTTGGTCTTTTGGTTCAGGGGAAAAAGTTCAAAATAGATTTACTTCTTGCTCAGGTGAGCTACATGTAACAATAATTTTATATAAGATGATATTTTATGAGAAAGTAGCGATGAAATATTTTACCAACTTGAATACTTGTGAGGTACAAATTAGTCATTCGGACAGACCAAATTCTTTATTGTTTGTATCATTTATTAATTAGCGCATCTGGCGGTTGGCGAGCATTTATACATTTGTAAGCATGTGTGTCTGATGACTAATAATGACTGCAGTTATACTGAGGAGAAGCGTTATGGAGTTGTCCTGATTAGGACCGTCTCTGTTCGTCTGTATCAAGCAAACACACGACGTCGTAATAACGTTGTTTCGACGTTGCTTCGACGTCATAACTTTGAGAAGACGTTTTACGACGTTGTGTAATTACTTGGTATACACATACCAGCGGGCATATAACGTTTATTCAACGTCGCAACAACGTCGATGCGACGTTGTCTCAACGGTGCGTGCTCACTGGGTTGTGCTGTATTCTACAGTATATATGGGTTCTGTGAGCGGTGAATAAAGGTCGTGATGACCGTGTGAAGGAACAGTTTAATCGGAGTCTTCGTGTGGTCGTAACACGTTACCAACTGGATAACGGCGACGTCATGTAATAAATATGACTGTGTAAATCTTTATATTTTTCACAGTTTCTCGCAACTCATTTGCACTAAAGTGGGGAAGGAATGCAAGAAAAACATTGATCCCATATTGCGTAGATGTGGCGGCTGATCTGGGCCTTCGCAGTCAGATCATGTCATGAAGAGGTTTCAGAAGGCGTGGCCCATATGGCTAACATGCCTCATGGGCTTGCTGGATTCCAGTAAGCATTCTTTATAAATCTATAGCGGGCAGTTATCGGCCCGTCAGGGTAGTTGACGGGCCGATAACCGCCCGCTATAGATTTATAAGGAATGCTAGCCGGGATAAATGCAAAATAAATAAATAAAACGACAACACAAAACTACTTCATGTTGATCTTAAAGGATCGGATACATTTGTAGATTTTCCTCCATTGTTTTGCAAGGGAGACAACTTTTACGACTTCCTGTTTGCCTTCATGCACACAACGTCTCTTCAGAAATGATGTCTACACTAAAAGGAAAGAACTGGCCCTAAAGGGAGCAAATTCTTTCCTTTAAGAGTAGACCCTTTTTCAGAAGGGAGCCAAACCAATTCTAACATTTGCACCCCGCCCCTAACTCCCTGAAAGTGCATCCAGTCCCCTTGAAAAGCCCCGGGCCCGATAAAACTTACCTGAACACATTTGTATAATCCCTGCTGTCCTAGCAACAGTTGGAATAATCACACCTTTTACACATAGTCCGAACAGAGCTGTTAATGAGACCAGGAGCGCCAGCGCGCACCCCACCCCTATTGTTAGTGTTGCTATCTGCCATGATGTACTTGGTATATCCGTAAAACTTGTATATCTCCCGCATTCCATTATAATCTTAATTTCTCCGTTTTCATCCAAACTTGGATAATTGCATCTACGGAAGACGCCGAAATACACAGGGGTCGTTATGTCATTGGCCATGTACCCACTCAGCCAGTAAGGTAGATAAAACCCAACACTAGCGGCTATGGAGCCCACAAACGAAGTAAATGCCCAAAACACACCCACACCTGAAAGTCCCGACATATTTATATTTGTTATTCCGTCTGGTTAAAATGATCTGACGAAACGTAACTATTGCACGATGTTTGTGTAGAAATGTAGAAATAACTAAAGTTGTTAGCACAAGCAGCTGTTTTCAAATCTCAAACCGAATTCTTGTCTGTCAGACATTCTGGTTATTTCTATGCAGGAAGTAATTCTCAGTCAAAAGAAGATATTCACTTTTTACTCATATTATCCGTTTACATAATGACAGCTACACTGTATCCTTGATACAGCTGTTACGTGCCTTGGCTAGGAATCAATCTTTACATTAAAAACGACGAGATTATCTTTAGATCAAGAAGTTTCTAAGTGATGTCTGAACACTTGACGCAACTGAGCATTTTCTGGCATTTTATGATATACTTTGGCAAGACATTATTCCACCTGAAACAAAAACAACAACCTTTTTTTACTTGTTTGTTTATCTATTCAGTATCACTTTATAATATTCTACTTATTAAAGACGCAAGCCACTTGAAATATTTTACTTATTAAACACGTAAGCCACTTGACAATATTCTAGTTATAAAAGACGTAAGCCGCTGCTGTCGCGTGCTATAGAACAATGCATCTGCACATGTGTTCCATCGTGTCTATGCTACAACGAGCCGGGGCACAGCTTTTTCTACAAGATTGCGCCCAGCAAAGACTAAGATCAGCCTGTTTTCCCGCGCGGGTTGCCAAGGATCCAAAGTGTCTTCAGACGAACAGCGAAGACTCTGATCAACCTGCGCGGATGCGCAGGTTGATCATCCGCGCAGGTTGATCAGAGTTTTCGCTGGGCGCACATGCAATCTTGTAGGAAATGCGGTACCCCAGTAAAAAATATCCGCCTCAGATATTCAAGGTGTTTGAAAACTATGATATTCTTGTGATAGAATTCTGGCAAAAATCCTCCCATTAGACTAATCAAATCATCTGTTTTCGCAAATACTTCGGGAGCAATTAAACCTAGATCTTAAAGAGAAATCACCAGGCACTGAACATTATAGATGATTTATCTGTCAAATCCGATCGAAAAAACATTGGAACAGCTTGATTTACCTTGGTTTTTCGTTTTATCTGATGACGTGTGTAACAGTTGTTATATTATGTTTAAAGATTAACTTGGAAAATATCTACCGGCAGAAACCTAATCAAGGCTTAAACGCTGTATATTTTTGTTGCATGTAATAATACATATTATTGCTTCAGTGTTCATATTTCCTTCTTTTTCTCAAAATTCGATTTCAACATTTATCCAGTCATTTTTCAGAAAGTTCGATGATTTGTTTTTTCATTCCAAGAATGCAGACTATACGGCGATAGCCTACTGTATTAACTCTAAGTATTGGGACAGACAGGCCTGCGCAAACAATGCAGACACAGATAATCAGGATCACCATTGTTTGCCATTCGTACAGCAGCTTGCAGATAATCCATCACGAAAACATACCTATATAATTTCGACCCCCTCAAACCCCACTTTAATATAGTAAAAACTGGGGTTTACAGGGGTATACACTATTTTTATTATTTCTGCTCAAGTAGCTTGTGGGTACTCGTTAGAACCACCTCGCCGAGGCGGTTCTAAAGAGTACCCACAATCTATGTTTTGAGCAGAAATATGAAAAAAAAAAAATATATCAGAATTTTTATCTGAAAGCTTAGAGTTTTTGGTGGTGTAATTTTATATACACTGTGTATATTTGAACAGGCGTGTTTTCGTAATGAATAGGTGGTAAAATGGATTTGTTCAAATTTTAGGACAAGCATGGTAAGGAGTTTAGGAGTCTTTAACATCTAGTGTAAATACAACTCTAGATCAATTGACGAATGGAAGCAGCCATCAATGACACTTATTTGCAGCAAAGACTCTGATCAACATGCGCACCAAGCCTGGATGTTATGGAATAGAGTTTCGCTGGCATAGAGCGAAAGCCTTTGCTAGAATGCGTCGGTGCGGAGGGCTGGTCTGGGCTTTCTCTATCATATATGTGTAGTCTCATTTTGCGAGACACATAATATATTTATATATATATATATTCCATTTTTGCTATTTTTTTTTTCATTTATGTCCTCATTCCAGTACTATATCGTCCCCACCCCCTTTCACTCGTGATTCCCCTTCAACTAGTACCTTCGTTGATTTATAATTAATGGATATTAATTTTTCTATGTTTAAAGGGGTTGTTTCGTCTCGTTTTTGAATGGAAGTAATGGTATTCCGTCCCAGTCCCATCGGTTGAATAAATACACGACGTACAGATCTGAAATAAAGAAATAATTCTATGTTAACCATTTTGTGCATGGCATCCAATAAAACGGACATTCACAAACAGTGCAGACCCTGATCGTATTTATTGCAGTCGATTTTATTAGTACAATTTGCATAGAGACGATATCAGTTTCTTTATTAATAGAAATAATAAAAACTAACCCAACACCCCTCCAATTGGAAATGGACCTGTCCAAAGAGTTGAGATAGAAAAAAAAAATATTTTAGTGCAAGCAGTGAAATCACTGTTTATCTGAAAATAAAAATGATATTGTCACACAGCGAAAGGATGCGGTATTTTCATTTGTGAAAAATAGCATGGTCATGTTACTATCACTCCTCGTATCGGATTAGTTAGGTTGTCTTCATTGTTTCCCTAAACGATGCAGACCCCGCTTCGGCTTTTTAACTCCCCTAACGTCTCTGTGTCTGAGCAAGTGTTGATATGCATTTTCTCAGTTAGTATGTAAGGAATATATTGGTAACCAGGTTATTTTGATATGCCGAAACGTTTTGCTTTTGTCTCTCCAACTCTTCACATGTTAAGCACTGAACATCGACGACATGACGTTCATGTTTTGTTTGGCAACGTTTGTTATGACGTCAGAAGTGCGCATTAGCGTGTGAACAATAAAATAAAAAGAAAATTTACTCTGTAAATATTTCTGACGGTGAATACCATAAAAGTGTTCATCTCGTGCAATAAAAACATTAAAATTTTCACTCTTGCTTTGCACTCGTGAAAATACTGATGTTCTCATTACACTCGATGAAAATAGTTATGGTATTCGCAGCAAAAGAGTAAATATCCTGTATCTATTCGGCAAAAATGGGTTAAATTCAAAGAAAATAAAATGTAAATGATATAGGGAGATTTGTTCATACCAAAATGGAATTTCCATATAAGCGAGCAAATACACAAGGTCACATTAACGTTCATATCAAGCACGCAGCAACATCCCGACGCCGAGGAAACGCTGTTAATACGTTGTCAATATAGTGTGTATAATGTGCAAAATAATGTGTATACAGAAATATAAATGAAATATTTACTACACAGAATGTCCCTATACTTGTATGGATTGCTGGCTCAGCTCTGCCTGCATGTGTCATTAGAATCTTAAGTTTCACAGACAACCTTCTATGTCGGTGACAGCAGACACATACCATAGTGTTGACGTTGCTATGAGTGTCTCGTACATGTATATGCTGTTTCCAGTTATAACCCACTTTTTTTTCATAGTCGTTTTTTTTTCCTTTAGTATTCGTATATCTTAAAGGGGTTGGATACATTTGGCATTTTTCTACCTGTGTCTATGGGATGGCTTTTATGAAGTCCTGTTTGCGTTACTGTACACGACACCCCTATTTAAAAGGATCTACCTGAATGAAAAGAATTTGATCTCTCTTGGGAGCAAATTCTTTCCTTTAGAATAGACCTTTTATCAGAAAGGAGCGAAAACAATTTGAAAGAGTTGCCTTCCCTGAAGGTTTATTCCCTTAACTCCTTACCATTATAATTAAATAATTATAAATTACAATTTGAATCTTCGTTTTAATACCTTCTGCTTCTAAATTACTGCTAGATTAGTGGCACCGAAGTTCTAAATCAATCTGAACATTCGGCCAGACATCCTTGGCAGAATCCATTATTTCGCACTCTAGCAACTTTTGAATATATTCTTAATATTTCAGACACCTTACTTACCGAAATTATCCAAAAAATACGAATAAGTCCATTTGTCTACATTATACATGTATTTGTACCTGGATGGATATCTAAATGTCTAAAACGGTCTGAAGGATAACATATTAATGTAAACCTTGATCAAAGTTTTCCTTAGGAGCAGTTGATGTGGGTCTACACAGTTAAGCTTTGCTCAGGTCTGCTCGATTATTTAGAGTAAATACGCTACGATATACAATGTACACCTACGCCATTTCGCGTGCTTCGTGTTTTTTGACATGCCAAAACTACATTAATGGAAATGGAGACCCTAGGTGGATTTTCTATCAATACCTACAAGGTAAACAACTTTTGTGACTTCCTGTTTGCCTTTCTGCACATCTATTCCCTTCTAAAAAGGGATCTACTCTAAAAGGAAAGAATTTGCTCCCCTCGGGAGCAAATTCTTACCTTTAAGAATAGACCCCTTTTCAGAAGAATAAATAATTTTAACAGAATAAACCCATTTTCAAAGGGAAACAAAACAATTTTGACAAAATTGCCTCCCCTGAGAATGTATACGTCCCCCTTAAACAGCATCAGAAAATTTATTTCTCTAAGTCACGTTATCTCTAAAATCGGATTGCTTTCAACAAAAGTGAACCGATACTTATCCCTTTTATCTAGTTCCAGATCTTTCCAGTGGATGAAAATGAAAACAGATTAACCTCAAAATAAAACCACGTACAAAACACCGTAATTTTTTCAAACATAGAAAGTGTGACTAACGAGTTTGACCACAATAAAACATGTTTTGCCCACAGGGTTTAATATTCTAACGGGACCATGTCAGTCGTGCAACATAAAAAAGGCGTTTTTTTTTAACTATATGGGCGTAACGTAGACCCGACTGAACTGGTAGCGTCCGCTTTGTTATCAGGTTATGGGTTCTATCCCCAGCCGAGTCATACTAAAGACGTTAAAATGGTACCAGCTGCTCGGCATTGAGAAAGTAGAGCTAAAAATTTGAGCAGATCAGCCCGGTGTCAGTAAAATGTGGCTGGATGAAATATCATGTCTGGAAGTAATATTTAAGTAAGGCAGCACTCTAAAAGTGAGCATTGAGTTCCCTGCCACGTCCAGACACCGTCATGATATGACTTAAAGACTGTTGAAGTGACGCAAAACACGAACACAACACACAAACAAACAAAGCAGACCCTGATCATCCTGTGCATCTTTGCTGTTTGATCAGGGCATTTGTGATTTGCTTACATGTTACTGTTTGATACTGTCGCTCAAGGCAGCGGACAACGAAACCCGGATTTTGCTGTTCGTATATGGCACAAAAACCCCTTTCCCATGCTGTAACTAGTTACACAGCAAACACACAACGTCGCAACAACGTCGCAACAACGTCGCTGCAACGTCGTAACGACGTTGTTACCACGTTGTGTGTTTGCTGGGTAGTATTAATGCACCTGGCCACACTTGGTAGATTTTCTTGGTAGATTTTCTACCCTGTTTTACAAGGGAGACAACTTTTTGTGACTTCCTGATTGCTTTCCTGCACATCAAATCCCCTTTTGAAAAAGGTCCTATCTAAAAAGGAAAGAATTTGCTCCTAAACGGGTCTATTCTAAAAAGAAAGAATTTGCGCACAACGGGAAATTCTTTCCTTTTAACCCATTGAAGACTGGAGATCCCTAAACGGGTAACTGGCAAAAAGTACAGAGTCCATTTTCGATTTTTTTCGGTATGTCAGGCTAAATATTTACATCATGTAGCCTGAAAAAATCGAAAATGGACTCTTTCAATATATAGTGTGGGATAGTTTATTGAATCTTTAATAGGTTAATAAAGACCCATATTTAGAAGGGAGGCAAACAACTTTGAAAGAGTTATCTTTCTTGAAAGCGTATCCATTTCCCTCCTAAACGAGCAGTAATATCACTAGGGCGTCAACTCCCACTAAATCTCATCAAGAGAAAACTAGTCTTCAGGCATCAAGGCATGCATAATGTCCGTACTAGATTGCAAGAACCAAGATATGCCAGTGCGACCTGTATTTGCCATTGTCATGCTAAACAGTTGCGTATTCTGGCTGATCAGGCACGGTTCTCCTACGGGATACAAAAGATTTGACAGTTTAGTTAATTAGAAGTGACAACTAATTCTTGTATCTTTCGCAGAGTTTGTACATACATGTATACATACGTACATGTAGTTTGGCCCTAATGGAGATGTCAGATAGACCTGTATTATCATATCATATTTAACCTTAAGATACGGACATACAGGGCGGAATAAGCAGTGTAGGCCCAGACCGAACTGTTCCAATGTAAATCATTTTGATAAGGGCCTAGAATGTCATTCTGTCACAAGTTAGATACATCCTTTTGTCCAATGGAAATTGTTCGGTTTAAGGAAAAGTATATTCATGCTTTAGCTATCATATATATTTTCGGCACATTTAACCTCACCGCATCTCTCCTAATACATGTACTTGAACAAAGCATTGTACTATCTCTACAGTATGAAAATTTTGGCCGAAAAACAAAGAATATTTTACTAACCGTACAGTATGAAAATTTTGGCCGAATGACAAAGAATAATTTTACTATCCGTACAGTATGAAAATTTTGGCCGAATGACAAAGAGTGCAGACCCTTCTTTAGAGCTGTTTGATATATATTGTAATATTTGTCCCTTTATTTGAGTAAAAGACGGTAAATTTGTAATAATTAACATGACTTTTTTTCTGGCTGGCCTTTTGTTTTAGATGCCAGAATCGTGCATTCCACTGTTTTAAAACTACACACTTTTCGCCAGAATTCGGATTCCTGGTAACCCACTCGACGATTTGCAGTACAACCGTATTTCTCCTAATGATTAGAACAGACAGGCATGCACAAGCACTGTAGACCCAGATCAGACGCCGCAGAACGCGGCGTCTGATCAGGGTCCACACTTCTGCCTCTCATCAGCTGTTCTTAGAAGCATCCACAGGAGCAAAAGAGACTTGTTCAAAGTTTAGGACACGTATGGTAAGGAAGATGTCTGATTTTACAGGGCAAATACGGTGAGTTGTCTGGGTTAAGCTCTTCAGCTTTGATGTTTATTAGCATACCTGACACTTCCAATAATGGGTTTTTATACCAGCTATACAAATATACATTGGAAGCAGCAGGCGATTCTGCAGGGAATTAGAGTCTGGTAATATATAGTTTGATTTTATCTATTCACTTCAATAACTCTAGCATAAGCATAAAATATAGCATAAACTTGCCACGAGGGAACAAAATCAAAACTTGCCACGAGGGAACAAAATCAGTTCGCAACAAACTGACAAAAAAGAAAAAAAAAAAAAAAAAACATATTTGAGCTGATTATAAAACCTCGTACCAACTTATATGTATTTTTTCAGGTGTTCAAAATGAAAGAATATTGATTTTTTTTTCATACTGGTAACTTTGTTTTTTCGAACTGGTTACTTTTTTCCAGACTAGTAACAGTTTTTCAAACTGGTAACTTTTTCAGACTGGTAACATTTTTTTTTGAGACAAGTAACTTTTTTTTTTTTTTTTTTTTTCAAATAGGTAACTTTTATTACTGGAGGTTTAGACGTGAGATCGGTCCCTAAAGTTACCGTACGTGTGTTTAAGTATTTGGACAAATTAAGCGCCCAGACCATATAGTGTACAGTCAAGTCAGACTCCATAGAATGCGACGTCGGATCACGATTGACATTGTTAGACACGTATTAATTAGGACAGATCAACAAGTAGTAACCCGGGGTTGTTCAAATTTAAGGATAAATATGGTAAGTTGGACAATTAGTTAAAGATGTCCGACTATTTAGGATAAATACCGCCTGAACACAGTTCATCTATGAATGACAAAATTAGCATACCTCGCGTTTAATATATCCGCCTATTCCATGTACATGTATAATACAAAATCAGCAACGTGAGAAGACGTACATTTTGACACGTGCGCCAAATAAATACTTAAAAAACGCATGCGCATGCGCATGCACGCATCATGCGCATCTTTGTTGTCCGCATAAAGAAACTTTGATTCCCTGGTTATCCAAAATGCGCCCAGTGAAGATTCTGATCAGACCGCGCGAATGCGCGGGCTGATCTGAATCTTCGCTGGGCGAACATGTCCAAAAGTACCTTTTCTAATGTTGAGGTTCCCATATACACACACAAACTACCATAAAGATAATTTCCATAAAATAAATATTTTCCATTAACAGCTACATAAAAACATATTGTTTCTAAGCCAGTCGATACAATCAAATCTGAAATCAGCTAGTGTACATATAAAATCACAGAACTAACAAAGATTATCGTTCTAACTCCCTCATTGACAGCATCTGTGTAACTATGGAAACAGACAAATGTCATATTATATATCAAAAGCAAACGCGACAACTCGTTGGTATCGACACGCCATATGCGATCTACGTCAAGCAAAATGACAGCAATTTCGAAGACAATTTAAAGAAAAAAAAAAAAAAAAAATAGATTACGAATAATATGAACCACAATGTGAAATTAAGAAAAAAGTGCGATTCAAAAGAACGCCAAACCGACATATTATGATAAATGACCAACGACATGGATAATCATGCGAGCGAGTCATAAATACATATTTGTGACATCGATATGGCGCTGTTTATTATTGTCATTATGCAAATTGCCCCTGTCATGTGTCAAAACTGACATACTACCTGGTGGGTATGGGAAGACTTTGTAAAATTAGTAGAAATTTGCATCTGTTTTGTCCGCCTAAAAGTAAAGAACCG
>OZ024832.1:61714325-61902033 GCA_964016985.1 Anodontia alba | reverse complement strand
ATCTGCTTTATCCGCCTAAAAGTAAAGAACGAGATGCCCCCCTGTAGTCGTACATATAATAAATTGGACGGGTACATGTACTGTTGGACACAGTTGCATAAAAATTCTGGGCCCAGTTGTTCAAAATTAAAAATGTCGTTAGTTAACGTATTGTTACAACTTTGATCATTAAATATAGCATATATGCTAATATTTTTGCTGAAAAAAATGCGAGTAGCTTTTGTAAAAGCTACTCACATTTTTTCAGTGAAAATACCTGTGAATTAGATATTGTACCTACTAGAACAGTTAAACTTTTGACCACTAGCGAGCTCGTTAAACTAACGACGCTTTGAACAACTGGACCCAGAATGTTACATTAACCTCCAAGTTTAATTTATTAAGAAGTTTTTACAAATCCAAGCAAATAAACATAGCTTACATAACCGTATGGCGGCTTCGGTATACCGATCGAGCTAGCATTCTGCTTAAATCTGTATCATTATCGGCCCGACAGGATTCTGTCGGGTTAATTATGGTTCGATATAGATTTAAGCAGAATGCTAGCTGGGGATTCGGACACAATAACTCCTCCTGTTTGTCCTAGACTTTGATTTGAACAAGCCAATTCTACTGTCTGTTGGTGTGCCTAAAACTGCTGGATGAGTGGCAAATACTGTATACCCAGATCAGACGGCGTCTGATCTGGGCCTTTGGCTGTCTGTCCGTATACTTAGGGATTCAGATCAGCGAACTAACTCACATAGGATGATGTGGAGTCACTGTTTCTGAAGACGCGACTAATACCTATAGTTCATGTCTGGGCTAATTCATTTTTAAAGTCCTAATTCGCTTTTGTTTCATTTTTATTTTATTTATTTATTTTGTTTATACGCCTGTGAATTAAATTTCAATATTTTCAGCTCTGTAGAACGGACAAACACTTATCCAAACAGTGTAGAGCTTGATGAGACTGCTCATCAGGATTTACACTGTTTGTCGTTCCGTTCTTGATTTAAAACTGCCAGCCTTTTGACAGCAATGTATGCATCCAAATGCAGAGATAGAAGACCATTTTCAGAAACTCAGGGCTGAAAGGTTAAACAATTTAAACAATATCCACACAGCTACAGAATCTGCTACTATAACGAAACACTGAGTAGACTGTGCACGAGCACTGGTTCTTCTTGTCCTTTCTACGGCCCTTTTTGCATGATGCGTAACCACGCTTTTCATAAAATAATAAAATAATGATATATGTATTGTAGTAATCTAGAGAATACATTTTTTCCAACCAAAATGTATTAATATTTTGCTTGTTTCTTTACGAAAATATACAGTCGAACTTTAATGGCTCGAACATCTTTGGGACCTTGGAAATTTGTTCGAGATATGGGTAGTTCGAGCCATTGAGGATTAATCACAGCGCCTGGTCAGGAAACAAATGGCGATAATTTGGGGAAATCTTTTCATCTTCTACACAATAATGGTATGTTGGGTGTATTCATTAGAATCGCCTCGATGAGGCGATTCTAATGAGTACACCCAACATACAATTTCATGATAAAATAAGAAAATTTCCTGAAATATTTGTTTTCTTGAGCTATGGGAAGGGTTTCGTAAGGACTCAAAAACAAGTTCGAATTAGCCATGGTAAACGAGCCATCGGTGTTCGAGCTATTGAGGTTCGACTGTAATTATAACTCGAACACTGATGACTCGTTTACCATGGCTGATTGGAACTCGTTACCGATCGCTCAAGATAACAAATATTTAGGAATAGTTCAGGAAACTTTTCTAATGTTATCAAGGAAATGTATGTTGTGTGTATTCATTAGAATCGCCTCAAAGAGGCGATTCTAATGAATACACTCAACATGGCAATATTTTATTGAAGCTCTAAAAGCCATCCCTAAATTTTCCCCATTTACCTCCTGACCTCATGTGCTTTGATTTGCCCTTATTGACTCGAAGTACCGATGTCTTGAACTCTATGTAAACATATATTATAATTTAATGTGCATGGTAAAATCATACCCTTATGTGCAAACATAAATTCCCTATTAATTATAGATATATTCCGATTTTTCAGATGTTAGTTATCTCACTACCAGAACACGGTGTAAACCGGGGAACAGTACATGTAAATAGGGTTGACCTTTTTACTCCTCTCCCATGACACAGAAACACTTTGTATTCATTTGAATACATTCTATCGAAATGAAAATGAATGGGTCTTTTGTAAATCATTTTATTTCTTCATCTGTCACTGTAAACAGGCGGATATACTATAGAAGTGTTCTACATAAAGTCGTATGAATTGTGTCACAATGACCGTGTCAAAGGGAAATAGTCTTTAGCGGAATAAATAGACTTTCAAGGAAGATACCGCTACCAAGTATGTTTTTGTCCTTTCTGAAAAGGGGTCTACTCTAAAAGGGACGAATTTGCTCCTTATGGGAGCAAATTCTTTCCTTTTAGAGAAGACCTCTTTTCAGACACGATTTGATGTACAATAAAATGAACAGGAAGTGACAAAAGTTGTCTCCCTTTAATAAAGAGGTGGAAAATCAACCAGATGTATGAAGGAGAATAAATATATTTGGTTGATTTTCTGCCATTCGTTACAAGAGAGATAACTTTTGTGACTTTCTGTTTGCTTTACTGTACATCAAACCCCATCTGAAAGGGGGTTTACTCTGATAGGAAGCAATTAGCTCCCAAAAGGAGCCAATTATTTTCCTTTTAGAATAGACCATTTCTAGACGGGATCCAAAACAATTTTGTCTGAGTTGCCTTCCCTGACAGTGTAACCAGTCTCCTCGAGATGAAGACTACAAACCTTTGGCAAGACCTTATGAGGTACTTGCCTTTGGACATGTGCGCCCAGCAAGGACACGTGCGCCCAACAACACCATGTACGCCCAGTTAGACGAACTAGACATTGTTAACAGCTGGATATACATCATTATAGAATTTCAACGTTGAATCGACACGTGCGCTCAACAACACAATGTACGCCCAGTTGGACGAACTAGACATTGTTAACAGCTGGATATACATCATGATAAAATTTCCAACGTTGAATCGACGTTGTTTCAACGTTGTGTGCCTGCTGGGATATTTGTATGAATCATTTTAGACATTATATAAGGAACACTGTGAAACAAACGCTAGCTGTGTAGAGCAAAATCGTCTCTACACGGCTTCTCTTTGTTTTACATCATTGCTACATTAGAGTTCAGAATATTGTTCGTGGTACACCTCCTCTCTCAGCCATTACCAACATAATCAAAACTAGATCCGCACAATTTAAATTCCCACAACGATATTAACCCTTGCCATGCTGAATAAATTAAGATGCCTCGCCCACTTCTACTTTTCCGCCAATCGGATTGCTCGATCTGGATTGTTGCTATAAATTCGCACACTTAATGGTTAACAGTGCAGTTCCAGATCAGTTGGCTTCTTCAGAAGCCAACTGATTTGGATCTGCACTGTTTGCAAAGGCAGGCTATATCCGGGTTCAGAATGACAAGGGTTAACAGGTGTAACAGGTATATTAGAAATGCTAATGGTGGCGACCCAATATTTGAGTGGTTCACCAGCCATCTGATAAATATTGCAGCATTTTATACCTTTTATCACCGAAATTTATTTATTTACATTTACCTTACCTGTGTACCTGGAGAAATCGATGATTCATTACTTTCATAAATGATTGAATTTTATATTTTATCGAAGATTTAAGATCATATGAGCAAGCTCACGACAAAACCTGCAATAAGACCCGTGCGACCAGCAAAGACTCTGATCAGCCTGCGCATCCGCGCAGGCTGATCAGAGTCTTCGCTGATCGCATGTGCCTTATACAGCCTCCAGGCAATCAAAAAAGGGATAAACGAGAACCCTTGTCATGCTAGGTTGATGTACAGGCTGATGTAAGTCTTTTCTGGTCACATAGGTCATATTGTATGTTTGTGCTGGCTCAATTTTTTTATGAATTCTTTCTTCATGCTTTTGTAATCAAATATAGCGAACTGGCTACACCTGTAAATATATTTTCGTCAGTTTTATAGGGGAGACAACTTTTGTGACTTCCTGTTTACTTTCCTGCACAACCAACACCATCTGAAAATGGGTCTTCTCTAGAAGTTTCAGTTTTAGAGTAGACCCAACTTCAGAAGAGAAGCAAAATGATTTTACCAGAGTTGTCTCCCCTGTATGTCTTCCTTCCCCTTAAACGGGATCGGGCTAAATATAGTCATCTAAGGGCTATCAAGTTTTCAATGAGAGTTCGGTTCAGATGCTTTTTTGAAAATCTATAATTGTTGGAAACAAAGAACACTCAAAAGAATGAAAATCGGTGTCTCGGTTTTACTGAGCCTCTTCATATGACATCACGAAAACATGCCTATATAATTTTTACCCCCTTAAACCCCACGTTTATATAGTAAAACAGGGGTTTACAGGGATATACATTATGTTTCTTATTTTTGCTCAAAAACATATATTGTGGGCACTCGTTAGAACCGCCTCGTTGAGGCGGTTCTTACGAGTGCCGACGATCTGTGTTTTGAACAGAAATATGAAAAATATAAGATTTTTTTTATCTGAAAATTTTCATGTTTTGGTGGTAAAATTTTCAGTGTAGTTAAATAGGCGTGTTTTCGTAATGAACTACATGAACATAGCTCAATGACCCCAAGTAAAACAAGAGCTCCGCTGAGCGGGACAATATACGCCCGTAGGGGATTTGGGTAGTTGATGATACAATACATTGAATAGGGGTTTGTCAGTAACAGGAATATTTGCATCATATTCGCAAACAAGAGGACCATAATGGTCCTGTATACATTTCCTAAGAATCCAAACTAAATAAGGTTTGTTGCCTTTGACAAGTTAAGTCGGCTGACTTGGTTTTGTGCTTGTTACTTGTTAGTAAGTAAATGTTCACAAAAAATCTAGGAAGAATAGCAGTAGCCACTGTGGTTCCTGTTTTAACATGGAAATCTAACAATAGGTAACAAAATTTTGTGGAAAAGAGGAGAAATTGCTCCTACATTTCTCCTCTTTTCCACAATATTTTCAATATCTCTCTAACTTCAGGACTTAAATTACATATTCATTTTGTTAAATGGGGTTGTTCGGTGTAACGTTTTCCTTAGTTCAGCAAATCTGATATGTTTATGTACGGATATTTCGAAGTGTTTTAGAGAGACCCTTGGACTTCGAGATAAAGAGAGTCGACTGTATGTAATATAGAAATGAGCATAATTACATCAAAATTGGAAGAAAGATTCCAGTCATTTTCTTTCCACATCGTCTAATGTATTTGTATAAAGTTTCATACAGAAATCTTCAACGGTTTTAAAATTATAGAGCGGACACAAGGAACCACCTCACTATATGAAACAAACAAAGGGACATAATTTTGTCAGAACTGAAAGTAGGGTTACGGTTCTTTTTCTGTGCACGTCGACGATTATGCCTTCTATTTTAGAACGTTTCCGTGAAGAAAGCTTAACAGTTTTCAAAGTAACGAACTATTATATGAAATAAACAAATGGGCATAATTACTTCAGAATTTAAAGTAGCGTAACAGTTCTTTTTCGCTGCACATCGTCTAATCATGCCTTATTTTGTACAAAGTTTCATGAAGAAAACTTAAACAAATGCTTTAAAGTTATAGAGCGGACATTGGGACACAACCGCACTGTACGAAATAAACCAAGGGCATAATTACGCCAGAACTGAAAATAGGGTTGCGGTTCTTTTTCTCTGCAAATCGTCTGATCATTCCTTATATTTGTACACGGTTTCATGGAGAAACATGAACGTTTTTAAAGGTGTAGAGCGGACACAACCTCATTATATGAAATAAACAAAGGGGCATAATTACGTCAAAACAGAAGTTTGCTTACGGTTCTTTTTTCCTGCACATCGTCCGATCATGATTTACATTTGTACAAAGTTTCGTGAAGTACTCTTTAACAGTTTTAAAATTATACAGAGCGGACACGAAATATTACCATTTGAATTTTGATTTTGAAGTGTAACCTTGACCTTCATTGGACAGGGTTGATTGAGTTCTGCACATCGTCTTGGTATGGCGAACATTTGAGCAAAGATTAAAAAATCCTTTAATCGATAAAGGAGATAAAGTGCGGACACGAAAAGTTAATGGACAGACAGACGGACAACGTAACGATATAATACGACCCGTCTTTCGAGGGGAGTATAATAAAAATAAAACTGTACTATGATGGCGAGATTGAGAATTTTTTACGACCACTACACGGCGAACACAAGCTTCTTTGAAGTCAAATACACTCTTTGAAGTTTTTCCCTTGGAAACACAAAACTAACATAAGACTAAAAGTCGGAGTTTTGGCTTCATATGACAATGTGCGCAGTTTGTAGTACTGCATACATTCCCAAGCACCGACTTACCCGGAACTCGATTTTCCAAGACACCAACAATGGCCTAGGACCAGTTTGATAAGTCTATGTAATAAATAGTGCAGACTGATAACTTGAACAGATGCGCACTCTTTTCTTACTCGAAGAATAGTTTGCACATAAGCCGAACCTCCATCCATTTCATTTTGGGTCGATGTTTTTACACTTGAGCCAACGTTTGTTTGTGTTGAGGTTTTACGGCCCAGTCAACCCAATGGGGTCATGTCGAGTGCGGTAAGTTTACCTAACCACACATTTACTGGGCAGGCTTAGTCCTCTAAGCGGTTAACCAGTATTGTGCACATTCTTTCGCCAGAAACTGACAACTGCCCTTCTTGAATCAGCGGAAGGGAGGGAATGACCGTAGAAAATATTTCATGATCAATCTCCACGAAAGAATGTTGCCGACCTCGGTGGGGGTTGAACCCGCGACCTCCTGGTCTCCAGTCGGACGGCGCATCCAACTGAGCCACCGAGGCCCGCAACGTATACATGCATGAAAATTTGTTGTTGTCCACGTGATTATTATTGACCAACGAAATCAAACCATGTGGTTTACGAAATCCACGTAACGGTTATTTCTTGCCGCTGTGACGTCAGAGTGCAGTGTAAAGAGAGTAATCTGTAAAACCTGGACTGGCACAACGCGGCGTCTTATCAGTATCTGCACTGTTTGATTTAATTATAGAAAGTTCAGGGTTAAATGAAACCGTCTTAAGTCCCCGATCAGGACCATTTTCCTAGCCTATATTCAGAGGCAATCGACGCAACCAATGCTGTCAGTATTTTGAACTTTTCTTGATAGTTAGAGGTACCTACCCAGCAAACACACAACGTCCCAACAACGTTGATACAACGTCGCTGCAACGTCGTGACGTTGCAGCGACGTTGTAACGACATTTCTGCGACGTTGAGTGTTTGCCGGGTACAGATACATAATGCTTAAGGCAAACTGGATAAATATTACCGAAATTCTCTTTAATGTCTGTTCCCAGGATACAGAGACAGTTGCAAGACCTAAGTGTCAATTAGAGGTAAACTCTAATCCCTGTTGCATGTTTTGTCTTTCTTCGGCCTACCATTCTTTCTTGGTTAAACGTTACTAAGTGTAACATTTTCTTTCCTTCAGAAACAGTAATATTCACACATTTGTCAAGGTACTGTAGCACTAATATGAAATTAATAGGTAGTGTTACCTATGAAACGAGCTTAAGCATTTTATGCACTTTTTTCTCCAGACAAAACCTGTTTAAACGTAGGTCCGAGGCAAAGTGCACAACACCGAAGAATTTTTTTCCATGAGTGTGTCACTGGGTATAGGTATATGATACACTTGTACTGCCTTGCGGTACAAGCCTTCTTTTATAGCGACGTGGTAGAGTGTCTGCATGTCACGCGGACGGCCCGGGTTCAATCCCCGGTCATGGCATAAACATTTTATCACCTGTTACAAATGTATAAATAAATATGTAAAAAGAAATTATGTATGTACCCCGAAAATTTATTTTTATAGGCTGATTTCGTCTAAAACAAAAAAAAAAAAAAAAAAAAGAAAAAAAAAAAAAAAAAAGAAAACAACAACTTGATTTCTCCTTTTAGCCATATCGCGAACGATTAGCTGTTCGCCATTCAACTGAAATCACCGCATATTCTACCTTTATCATGTTGTCAGCGATAAATTCTTCTCTTCTCCATGCATAATTCCTGTTATGTGCTGTATGAATGTAATCCATTTTTTATGGCAAAACTTCAGTATTTACACTTAAATACACGAAAATGTTGTTTAATGCGAAAGAAGTCACAGATTAAATATGGCGGCTAAAACGCAGATCAGTCACGCATTTATCCGTGTCAATGTCGTAAAAAATGTATCCATCTATTTCATTGGCTATACGATTCATTCCAACCAATGAGATCGCTTGCGGCGACTGACTGGCTTTCCATGTTTGCAGTGGAGTATATCTGATCATCATATTTTTCGGAAACCAGGCTGGCTACGGACATAAATTAGCGTTGGTTTTCGGGTTCAACATTAAGCCTATACTCCCCGCTGTAGATTTGGAAAACCAGTCAGTCTTCTGCATAGTATGTGAGAGACTCACGATACCTATAGTACGAGTTTAAGCTTCACCAACTGCTGCGCAGGTGGCCTGCTGCGCAGGTGGCGACCTGCTTCGCAGGTCGCTTAAGCTCGTTATAATTACACATAAACACCAAGTTTAAGCTCTCTGCACCACCCACAGTAGTTTTTTCTACTGACCTTTCTGCAGTTCTACTTTATTCGTGCGTCGGCAATTTCATACATGTGACATTTGTTTTGTCATTATTTGTTCCTCATCTCTCCTTCTTTTAGTGCCCCGGGAAGGCTGTGCTACATATTGTGGCATTTTCTGGGTCTTTTCTCTTATATTTACCATGCTTTCAATGGATGGGAATATACGCGTACGTAGTTATAGCTGTCACTTTGATATCGATTATCCTGTTATTTCATGTTTTTTTTTGTTTTTTTTTGTTTCAAGCTATTTATGAGAAATCTGAATCTTTGAAGGGCCTTTCAACTTAGTTAGATAACAAAACTGATACAGAAAGTGTACTTTCTTTGCATTTGTCTTAATTGAAGAAATTCAAGTTTAATGATGTTTAGATCGTTCGACGATTACAATAACATAGCCCCAGAAAAGAAAGATATCAACATAATATTTTTCTTAATTCTCCATGAAAATGTATGCGGGTACTCATTACGAAAACATGGCTATTTAAATATACTGAAAATTTTACCACTAAAAAGGAAATTTTCAAGTAAAAAAAATCTTACAGTTTTCAGATTTCTGCTCAAAACATAGATTGTGGTAGTCGTTAGAACCGCCTCGACGAGGCGGTTCTAACGAGTACCTTCAATCTATGTTTTTGAGCAGACACAAGAAAAAATAACGTGTACCCCCGTAAATCCCAGTTTTACTATGTAAAAGTGGGGTAAAAGGGGGTCGATATATAAACGTGTTTTCGGGATGTCGACGTTTTCATGAAGAAATAAGAAAAATATCACTTTGGATGAAAATAAAGCACCTTATTTGGGACTTCGACACACGCATGCTGAAAAATAAAAAAACTGACGTTAACCCCACGAACCACATTCATTTCACATTCGGTACTTTGATTCCAGCGAAATTCAATGTCCAGTTATTGCGCAAAAGCTCTCCTGTCCAGTGTCAGTCCATGGTAAAATAATGCTTTCATAAAAGGCATGAAGACTGCTATTAATAATTCGTACCAGAAGTTGAGGCAATCACTTAAAAGCAGTGGGAATTATAATTATAAACGAGTCATCAATATAAACGTATAATATTACTGTCATTATGCAAATTACCCTGCCAGCTGCCATGGTTGTCATGGCAATGAATCTAAGGGCAGTACAAAAAAAATCTAAAATTGAAGAATATCATATGAAGCATGACAAAAGAAAATGTCAAAGTTAACGCTTTGCACTCTGGGTAAAATATTTATCAGACGACATATCATATGTCATATGTATATCAAATTTCTTATTTTTTCCAGAAAATAGGTTCTGACATGTCATGTGAATTGTCTCCTGGAGACAATTTGCATGAAATGTCAAATCCTCTTTCCTGGGAAAAATCTGAAAAAAAAAATATCATGAATTTGTCGTTTGCCGAATTTGCCTGTAGAGTAGTAAAGATAAAAAGCGCCAAAAAAAAAAAAAAAAAAAAAAAGTACCGTACCACATATGCGGAATGTTAGGACCCAGACTAGTCGGCGCAGTTGCGTGTGGAAGACAAGACTAGATGTTCGTTATTTATAGATGTTTCTTTGCACTTATTAACCTTCACCACTCTCTGAGGAAAATTAGCAGATGAGAAAATGATGATGGTTTCTTATTTATTTTTTTTTTTCAGAAAATATACTTTGACGTTTATATGAAAAAAAAATACATGAAATGCCAATGTCTATTTTCTGGGAAAAAATAGAAAAAAAAAAGTTTCAAAATGTCGTCTGCCGCAAGCTTTACCCAGCATGCTAAACGATGACGTACCAGTCTATCGTGAATAAAGACATTATTTGAATGTAGCGCAAGTGAAAGGTAGTTTTTCACGTCTTCCGTCCACCATATTACATACCTACCGTATTTACTGTAAGTATTTGGACACCATCACCTTTATATACTTCAGCCGCAACGTCAGCAAACGTACCCTCGGACATGAGCGCTTAGCGAAGATTCAGATACTCGTATAAATTTTCACAACCATCACGAAAACATGCCTATATACTATTGATCCTCTTAAATCCCACTTTTATATAGTAAAACTGGGGTTTACAGGGGTATACATTATTTTGCCTTTTCTGCTAAAAACATAGATTGTGGGTACTCGTTCGAACCGCCTCACCGAGGCGGTTTTAACGAGTATCCACAATCTTTGTTTTGAGCAGAAATATGAAAAAATATCAGATTTTTTACTTGAAAATTTTCAGTTTTTGGAGATGAAATTTTCAATATATTTGAATAGGCATATTTCCGTAATGGGAATGCGTGCAATGATCAGAAAGGGCCAAAGAGTCTAAAACGACACTACACTGAAGTACGGGAGACGTTTTACGGCCACCGACGGCACAGACGAGTCGTCAGCTGATTAAAAGAACCAGAGCCCAGAGAGCAATGAAAACACGCACAAAAATGTGTCGAAGTTTTTCTGGACCAGACTAGCTAGTTTCGGCCAAATAGGCCTTACAGGTGACCTTCACATAAATTTTCAAAAATCTTGAAATGGGCTAGGCGATCACAAAAGGTCAAAGAATATTAACTACACTATACTCCATATTAAAATGTACTTCAGTATAACCTCAATAGCTCGAACAATGATGGCTCATTTATCATGGCTAATTCGAACTCGTTTTTAAGTCCCTGCGAAATTCTTCTGATTCATATCTGAAACAACGTCGATTCAACGTTGATTCAACATCAAGACGTTGAATCAATGTTGGATTGACGTTGTTTCAACATTGTAACATTTTTTTTTAAGGAAGAGGCAAATGTTAATAGCCAAAAAACGTTAAATTGGCTATTTACAGTCAATAACTGTAAGTGGCCAAAAAACGTTAAATTGGCTATTTACAATCAACTGTCATTAGCCAAACAACGTTAAATTATTACAAATGTGTTCTCGAAGAAGGGAAATAAATAATTTAACACCATTTTGCATCTCAATTAGATCGTATCGGATCTATCTTGATATTGGTCGCAAGAACTCAAGCTTTCTTACTTGTAACATGTATTCCCCGTTTGTGTGTTTGTGTGTGTGTGTGTGTGTGTGTGTGTGTGTGTGTGTGTGTGTGTGTGTGTGTGTGTGTGTGTGTGTGTGTTTGTGTGTGTGTGTGTGTGTGTGTGTGTTTAATGCGCACGACGTATTTTTCATATGATCAGTGGCCGACCCGCTTCGCTGAGGCTAATGTGGCCAAATATTTAGGGTAAAACTGTTAAATAGAGTACCAGTTGACTACTGAAATTATAAATACCAACTTAACTGGTTATGCAAATATTGGTGTTGTCTTTCCAAAGGTTTTCATAATTTATTTTTTTACCGTTGTAACAAATTTTGAATTGAAAATCTAACCCGCACAGTTTAATCCAATTACATATGCCTGGCATTCCGTAAAAGGCACATTGGCAAATAGTGTAGACCCAGATCAGACGCCGCAGAAGTACAGGAATTTCTATAATGATATTAATAGAAACAAAACCAGACACCCCTCCTATTGGACATGGGCCTGTCCAAAGAAAGAGGTAAAAGGGCAGAAGAGTCCATTAGGCATTTATGGGTTAAGATTCACTTAATGCTAAATGCTTAATGACATTTTGAAAAATAATCATATTCTGTCCAGAAAATAGGCTTTGCCATTTCATGAAAATTGTATCCTAAGGAGACTGTATGCAAGAAATGTCAAAACCTATTTTCTGGGAAAAATAAGAAAAAATATCGTCAATTAGTCGTCTGCTGATTTAGCCAAGAGAGTTCTAAAGGTTAAGGACACCGAAGAGATAACAAGCAAACGACAATGTGGTGACCTTTTCATGCATAGTAATATACAAGCTGTCATTTGCCATAAAATGTCAAATTCTAGTTTCTGGAAGAAAAGACATACTTTCAAATTACATGTGCTAGCATTTTACTTCAACTTAGTACAATACTGCGCAGAATAAAAGCCATACCGTACCTACTCAAGGTAGACCCAAATCAGACACCACAAAGCACGACGTCTGATCAGGATTTACTCTGTTTGCCACTACTCCAGAAATATTTGGGCATATCAACAGCAGGGGCGGATTCAAAACTCCTTACTCACAGGGTTCAATTTTTCTGAGGAGGTGGGGGAGGGTGGATTGGGGCGTTGTCGATTTGATCAAATTATCGTACAGACTGGCCGTAGCAAACAAGTGTATGGCCAGATCAGACGCCGCAAAACGCGGCGTCTGATCTGGATTTACACTGTTTGTCACTCACTAGTAATTTTACACACTTACATGTACATAGGTAGTAAAATGGACTTGTTGTTTCTTTCATCCAAATTGTAAGAAAAAAAGTATGATGTGCGAACACGGTATAAAAAACTTCTAAATATGGTATCAATATCTTCTCAGATCTATCCAACATTTCAATGGAGATGATATTTCGAGCCAAAGATAGCCCCCACCCCACCCCACCGCACCCCACACCACCCCAACCCAACCCCCATCGAAACCCCTATCGATCAGCCCCTGTCGCCAGATAGCCAAATGTTTTTTTGTTGTTGTTTTTTTTTAGAGAATTTTAAGGATATATATGATGAGGAATTATGTGCTCGAATTGTCTGGGTAAGCATGGGTTTAACCCATTTACAGTTGGACTTCCTTGTATTGTAATAAAGAAAGCAAGGTTTTATATTTCATGTAAATCGTCTAACCAATGAAATAAGGAGGAAATAAGGCTTGACATTTCATGTGAATCGTCTGCCTAGCAGATGATCCACATTTCGACATCTGCTACAATTTTAACTACTACTACTACTACTACTACTACTACTACTTCTACTACTACTACTACTACTTCTACTACTACAATAGGAATAATAACAAACAGTATAATGTCGTCTGCTACAGTTTTGCTTGGCACTTTAAGTATTAATTGACAGCACACACCATTAGAAAGATGAACTCATCCAAACAACATATAGAAAACATTAGTAGCAGCAGCAGCAACAACAACAACTGTCAAAACCATAAATCTAAAGCTAAAACGTAACAAATAATGTTTTTAAACAATTTATGCCGAATGGACTCTTCTACCGTCATTCTTCGGACCTCTCACTTTCCAATATAAAGGGTATTCAATAAGGTTTTATTATTGCCATATTTTACAGAATTTTGTATTTAATGCAAACAGTGTAGACCCCGATCAGATCCGCGTACTGAGGCGTCTGATCTAGGTCTACATTGTTTGCCAATGTCCATTTTATGGGACGCTAGGAATAAATGGGTTAATACATAAGGCCAGAGAAAAGTAATTATTTGATTCTCATCCACATTTTAGAAAAAAAAAAAAAAAAAAAAAATAGAATGGGCGGATGGATTTGTTTTAGTTTTTTAAGCCTATGCCATCCAGTCACGAGGGACCAGGAGCCTAACTTCTCCATAGGCTTCTATGACAGCATTTGACTAAATTCTGACCCTCAAAATAGTCACTGACTTCCCGGTTTGGTCTTAAATTAAAGGTAAGCCTCTGACTGACAAAATACGTCACGAAAAAAGCGCATGTTTATAAGCATGTTTTGACACATTTCTGTCCTTGAACACATGTACCATCGTTTGGGTGGAAAATAAACAAAAAAAAAAAAAAAAAAAAAAAAAAAGAAATAAAAATAAAAAAAAAATAAAAAAAAATACCATGACTGATTTTTCAACACTATCACACTAAAACTACCATTGACAAATTAAAATTTGGTCTGCAATCAAATGAAATATAATTGTTGTAAAACTGACATAAATTCAAACCCTCTCATCTTTTCTTGTCCAATCAGAGTCGAGCTTAATTCATTTGCAATTCTTAATTAAAAGTGTTATCAAATCTGTTTCAGCATAACTCCAGTTGTTTCTGAAAAAAAAAAAGTTTACCACCTCAAAATTTGTTGATCAGACGTTTTAGGGGCGGGTAGGGATGAGAATCTAATAACTAATTTCCTCCGGCCTAAAATCCGTACACTTAATTACCATACTTACATTAAGTGTTGGGACAGACAGGCCTAAGCAAATAGTGTAGAACCAGATCAGACGCCGTAGAACGCGGCGTCCGATCAGGGTATTCACTGTTTGTTATATAATCAGCGTTTTTTAGAATCATCAACGAGTAGAATCATACTCGGATAACAGGACAATGATAGTAGAGAGAGAGAGAGAGAGAGAGAGAGAGAGAGAGAGAGAGAGAGAGAGAGAGAGAGAGAGAGATTTCCTCATTGTACCGGCTGCATAACCCCACCCCTTATCTCGTTGGGGGGTGCGGGATGGGGGTTGGTAACTGAGGGGTAATTGTGGAACAGGTGTGCGAGCCAGTATTTCAAAACCAACCCTATGCATATACCTGGCCTTTGAAAAAACGGGGGGACCCATTCATATACTTGATCATCCAAAATGTTGACCTATTCATATACTACCCTTTGATTTTTTGTACCCATTTATTGTTGGTTGTTAGACAAATATCACAGTCAACTCATTGAATACCAAGAGAACAAGCAGCCTCGAATAATCTCTGAACGAAAAATATGTACATATACCAGGATGTCAGAAAAATGGGGCTATTCACGTAGGAATCCAGAAAAATCGGGTCATTCATATACTTTTTGTGAAAAAAGGGGGCCAATCATATACCTGGCAGCGCTGAAAAAGGGGGCCATTCGGCACGCACATCCGTACTATGCCATATATAGGAAGCTACACCCCCACCCCCTCCCCCCGAGCCCCCTATTACCGTGCTGATTTTTGAAGAAGAGATTGAATGTCACCGACTTATCTTATTCCCTCCCGTACCTTTTACTTACAGATTCGTTTAAATAGTTCAAGCATGAAAATGTTGCTAAAGATTGGGAGATAATTCAATACATTAGGTCTTGAAATAAGACCACCATAGTTATCTGATCAATATTATTATAGAAATTTATGCATTTCGAAGTTAGTTATTTATGGGGCAAAAAATAATTACGTTTATACCAGTAACGTCGCAATTTAATAGCTTCGATGAAACGTCATGACGCTGCATCGACGTTACCGCGAAATCATATACATGTCATGTGCCTGCTAGGAAACACACCAACAAAAAGAAAATAAGGAAATATAACTCATATTTAAGAAGAGTAATCAATCTTAGATGTGAGCACCACGTTGTTTGAAGAAAAATGGCAGGTGTTGCAGTAACTAGCTGTTTTTCCGTACTTCAAAATGCATTGGATTGTTACCCAGCGAGCACATGACGTATATACAACGTCGCATTAACGTCATCGACGTTAATGCGATGTTGTATACACGTTATGACGTTTTATTTTATTGCAAGCGGTGAAATCAATGTATATTCAAAATGAATAAAAACGATATTTTCAAATCGATGTTCTTTTCACTACTCGTTTTGGATTACTTCGGTTGTCTTCATTGTTTCACTAACAGATGCCGAGCCCGCTTCGCTTTTTTGAACTCCTCTAACTTCTCTGTTTCTGATCAAAAATATAAAATGTTGATGTGCATTTTCTTAGTTAGAATGTAAGGAACATTTTAGTAACACGATTATTTTAATTTGCCGAATTTTTTTTTTTTGTTTTTGTCTCTCCAGCGCTTCACATGTTTAAAAGCACTGAGCGGCGACGCCATGACGTTCATGTTTTGTTTAGTGACGTAGTTATGACATCAGAAGCGCGCATTGGCGTGTTAACAATAAAATAAAAAGAAAAATTACTCTTTTTCGGGAATACCATAAAAAATTTCATCTCGTGTAATGAAAACATTCAAATTTTTACTCGTGCTTTGCACTCGTGAAAATACTAATGTTTTCATTACACTCGATGAAAATACTTATGGTATTCACAGCAAAAGAGTAAATATCCTCTATGTCTAGGCTTTAATGCGAAGTTGTATAAACATCATGACGTTAATGCGATGTTAATGTTGTGTAAACGTCATGACTTTGCATCGACGTTTACTATGACGTTTTATAAATGCCATGACGTTGCATCGACGATAATATTATAAAAATCTATTATTGGTGTGAGGGGTAGATAGAAAAATCCGTCCCGACGGTTACTGTCTGGAAACACGAGGCTTGCCGAGTGATGTCGGACTGTGATCCTGAGGGAAGGATTTTTTTCTATCTGTTTGTTTGTGTTGAGGTTTTACGGCCCAGTCAACCCAATGGGGTCATGTCGAGCGCGGTCAGTTTACCTAACCACACGTTTACTGGGAGGAGTGTAGGACAAAATCCCTCCCGGACAAAATCCCTTCTGCTCATTTTTGTATAGGTGGACAATCCCTCCCATGTTTTTTGCAACGTGGACATAATCCCCCCCACTCTTTTTTACAAGGTGGACAAAATCCCTTCTGTAAATTTTCCAAGTAGGACAAAATCCCTTCTCTGGACAAAATCCCTTCTGATTAATTTTTCAAGGTGGATAGAATCCCCTCCACCCCCCCCCTCCCCCCGCCCGCCTGCCCATCCTCCCCAGCTTATTTTATAAACTGCACACTCTTGTGTGTATACAGACAGCTGTTTCTGCACACATATATCTGTCTTGTAAATTCCTAAGCCGAATATGACTACCATGAACATATAAGTTGTATCAGATGTAAAACATGCAGCACTTGTTGAGACAGAGATATACAACAACCAGCAGGGTCAGCCAGCACAAAAGAGGGTTAGAAGAACTACTTTTGTGCATCAGAAGCGTTTGAGGACTGTGTCAGCAGTTTGTATCTAGAGAGAAGTCTTTGGAGCAGTTCTTGACCACTATGGGACAGTGTATTCGTCTGCAGTAGGTCAAAGGATTGGACTCGGAGGAATAAGAGGACTTTTCAGCATGATAAAACCAATGATTTTGGCTTTGTGTTCAGCGAAGACTCAGTCAGCCTAGGCATCTACCGTCCACATGAAGAAAGTGAAGATCCTGATCAGGCTGGGAAGATGTCCAGACTAATCTGAGTTTTGGCTGGACTCAACAACAAAATTATATGGTTTTGTCATACAGTGGTAAGAAGATGAGATAAAATATGTGCTGTTTACAAAAAAAAAAACAACAAAAAAAAAACAAAAAACAAAACAAACTGAAAAACCAAAAATCATCAACAACAACAACAGCAACAACAACAAAAAAAAAAAAAAAAAAAAAAAAAAAAAAAAATAATAATAGCAAATTTTTGTACATATTGCTGATGAATTTTACTTAGTTATATTTATTTATTTATTTATTTTTTTATTTATTATACTTTCTGGTTAACTGGTGCTTATATATTTATTGATTGATTCAATTATTATACTTTCTAGTTAATTGGTGCCTAATGCAATCATGCTGAATATGTTTATATTTTAAATGTGCTAAAAAGCAATTGCTTGTCTAATTTAGTGCTTTCAAGGTCAATCATTTTTTATAATTGCCTAATTAATGGTCACAGTTTACTTAGTTATCTTTGTAATCTTTTTATACTTAAATGGTTGACAATGCTGTTAGACACAAACAATTATTTAGAGAACAATGTTTGTTTGTCTGCTTGATTAAAATGATAAATACTTGGTCTTTCTATTATAATTGTAAACACTGAGCCGGTGCATAACATTTCCTACTATTTCATATGTGTGCCTAGCAAAGACTCAGATCTGACTGCACATCCAAAAGTTTGATCAAACACATCACTGTTTACTTTTTACTTAAAGGGCAACAATGATCCCAAGGATTATGGCTGTGCAGTCTTATTTGAGTTTTCACTTTAAGAAATTGTTATTGTAGGAAATGTTTAATGCAAGAAATTGGATCCCCCACACCCAAAATTTTGATCAAACGCATCACTATTTACTGATTACTTAAATGGTAACGAAGGTCCCAAGAATTGTGGCTGTGCAGTCTTATTGGAGTTTTCACTTGAAGAACTTGCTATTGTAGGAAATAGTCAATGCAAGAAATTGGATCCTCCAAGCAATTGTTGGTGCAGTTTGAGTCCTTGCCCGCAATTGAGGAAAAAGATAAAATAATAGCCAAGTAGCAAGTAGCCAGGTAAGACTCTGATCGGCTTGGAGAGTCGTAGAGGATTTCAGCCAGGAGGGGTTTTGTCCTAGTTGGAAAATTCACGGAAGGGATTTTGTCCACCTTGTAAAAAAGAGTGATGGGGCGGGCGGGCGGGGGCTGGGGGGGTGTGGGGGTGGGGGGTGGTTGGGATTATGTCCACGTTGCAAAAAAAACATGGGAGGGATTATGTCCACCTATACAAAAATGAGCAGAAGGGATTTTGTCCAGGAGAAATGTTTGAAAAGGTGTGAACAATTTATTGAATCTGACCGATGGTGGTTAAAGAAGAAAATGGTTTACAGTATTTAACCTAAGTATTCTGATAGACACACCTTAACAAACAGCAATCGCGGCCCCTGATTAGACATTACATTACAGGGCATCTTATTAAGGTCTGCACACAGTTTGCCACTCAATAGCACGTATAAGCTATGTCAACAGGTAGTAACACGGACTTAATCAAATTTCTGTATGATAGGGATTTAAGGTGTTTAATAATTAGCAATATTATACCCCTAAATACACATGCAGTAAAAACTGTTAAAGCTCCACGTAGCTCTTTTAAAAACAAAACGTTTTGAACATGACCAACATTCTTCGGAATTCAAAGGTACAGCTAAATCAATGTTACTATTAGTAATCATTTTGATAAATAAATAAATAAACAAATAATAATAATAATAATAATAATAATAATAATGATAATAATGTCATTATTATCACTATGTTTCTTTTTCATTATTATCACTATGTTTAATTTCTAAGAAACCCATTTTATGAATAAAAAAAGGACCAGCATAGGATTTTCCGAATTATGATATACAGCTTGATTACTATTATAATTATTTCTGAAAATAATATCAATAATAATGTTATTATTATCATTTAGTTATAATGTAATTTCTTAAATATTATAAATAATCAATTGAATAGATTTACTTTATGGAATGAAATATGACCAACATTGTTTTTCTTCGCATTGTAATGCGGTTACTAATATCTTTGTAGGAGAAAGTAAGTCCTACGTAGGCCTTATTATCTGCTACGTAGGCGTTACTAACTCCTACGTAGGACTTACTATCTCCTACGTAGGAGTTACTATCACCTACGTAGGACATATTATCTCCTAAATAGGAGTTACTAGCTCCGACGTAGGACTTATTATCTCCTACGTAGGATTTACTAACTCCTACGTAGGAGTTACTAGGACTTATTATATCCTACGTAGGACATTATCTCCTACGTAGGAGTTACTTTCTACGTAGGACTTACTATCTCCTACGTAGGACTTATTATCTCCTACGTAGGAGTTACTAACGCCTACGTAGGACTTATTATCTCCTACGTAGGAGTTACTATCTCCTACATAGGACTTAAATATTTTTTTTCACCTGGCACTAGGACGCTTCCATAGTCATGGGTGTGAGGGACAGATAGAAAAAGTTGGATGCGCCGTCCGACTGGAGACCAGGAGGTCGCGGGTTCAACCCCAGCCGAGGTCGGCAACATTCATTCGTGGAGATTGATCATGAAATATTTTCTACGGTCATTCTCTCCCTTCCATTGATTCAAGAAGGGCAGTTGTCAGTTTCTGGCGAAAGAATATGCACAATACTGGTTAACCGCTTAGAGGACTAAGCCTGCCCAGTAAGGTATACGGACAAAATCCCTCTCGGACAAAATCCCTTCTGCTCATTTTTGTATAGGTGGACATAATCCCTCCCATGTTTTTTGCAACGTGGACATTATCCCCCCGCCCTCCCCATCACTCTTTTTTACAAGGTGGACAAAATCCCTTCCGTGAATTTTCCAACTAGGACAAAACCCCTCCTGGCTGAAATCCCCTACGACTCTCCAAGCCGATCAGAGTCTTACCTGGCTACTTGCTACTTGGCTATTATTTTATCTTTTTCCTCAATTGCGGGCAAGGACTCAAACTGCACCAACAATTGCTTGGGGGATCCAATTTCTTGCATTGACTATTTCCTACAATAGCAAGTTCTTGAAGTGAAAACTCCAATAAGACTGCACAGCCACAATTCTTGGGACCTTCGTTACCCTTTAAGTAATCAGTAAATAGTGATGCGTTTGATCAAAGTTTTGGATGTGGGGGATCCAATTTCTTGCATTAAACATTTCCTACAATAACAATTTCTTAAAGTGAAAACTCCAATAAGACTGCACAGCCATAATCCTTGGGACCATTGTTGCCCTTTAAGTAAAAAGTAAACAGTGATGTGTTTGATCAAACTTTTGGATGTGCAGTCAGATCTGAGTCTTTGCTAGGCACACATATGAAATAGTAGGAAATGTTATGCACTGGCTCCGTGTTTACAATTATAATAGAAAGACCAAGTATTTATCATTTTAATCAAGCAGACAAACAAACATTGTTCTCTAAATAATTGTTTGTGTCTAACAGCATTGTCAACCATTTAAGTATAAAAAGATTACATAGATAACTAAGTTAACTGTGACCATTAATTAGGCAATGAGAAAACATGATTGACCTTGATAGCACTAAATTAGACAAGCAATTGCTTTTTAGCACATTTAAAATACAAACATATTCAACATGATTGCATTAGGCCCCAATTAACTAGAAAGTAAAATAATTGAATCAATCAATAAATATATAAGCACCAGTTAACCAGAAAGTATAATAAAAAAATAAATAAATAAATAAATAAATAAATAAATATAACTAAGTAAAATTCATCAGCAATATGTACAAGAGTTTGCTATTTTTTTTTTTTTTTTTTTTTTTTTGTTGTCGTTGTTGTTGATTTTTGGTTTTTCAGTTTTTTTTTGTTTTTTTTTTTGTTTTTTTTTGTAAAAAGCACATATTTTATCTCATCTTCTTACCACTGTATGACAAAACCATATAATTTTGTTGTTGAGTCCAGCCAAAACTCAGATTAGTCTGGACATCTTCCCAGCCTGATCAGGATCTTCACTTTCTTCATGTGGACGGTAGATGCCTAAGCTGATCTGAGTCTTCGCTGAACACGAAGCCAAAATCATTGGTTTTATCATGCTGAAAAGTCCTCTTATTCCTCCGAGTCCAATCCTTTGACCTACTGCAGACGAATACACTGTCCCATAGTGGTCAAGAACTGCTCCAAAGACTTCTCTCTAGATACAAACTGCTGACACAGAGTCCTAAAACGCTTCTGATGCACAATAGTAGTTCTTCTAACCCTCTTTGGTGCTGGCTGACCCTGCTGGTTGTTGTATATCTCTGTCTCAACAAGTGCTGCATGTTTTACATCTGATACAACTTATATGTTCATGGTAGTCATATTCGGCTTAGGAATTTACAAGACAGATATGTGTGTGCAGAAACAGCTGTCTGTATACACACAAGAGTGTGCAGTTTATAAAATAAGCTGGGGAGGATGGGCAGGGTGGTGGTGGTGGGGGGGGGGGGGGGATTCTATCCACCTTGAAAAATTAATCAGAAGGGATATTGTCCAAAGAAGGGATTTTGTCCTAGTTGGAAAATTTACAGAAGGGATTTTGTCCACCTTGTAAAAAAGAGTGGTGGCGGGGGATTATGTCCACGTTGCAAAAAACATGGGAGGGATTATGTCCACCTATACAAAAATGAGCAGAAGGGATTTTGTCCAGGAGGGATTTTGTCCTACTCTCGCCTAAAGGTAATTGTTTAAAAAACAAACCTGGGATATCAGATGATCCTTTACCGCACTTGCCCTATATTTTTTACAAGGCCATTATAGTACCCACTGATTTGTCTAAACATTTCTGGCTAAGTCTAGAACCGTGTAGACCCTGATGTGTTATGTGACATCTGATCTGGGTCTACACTGTAAGCGCAGGCTCCTCTGTCTAGAAACCTAGGATAGTAATAATCTAAGGAAAACGACATTTTATCCATATTTACTAACTACCCAACTGGCAACACAGATATAACAAGAGTCTCTCCAAATAATAAAAACAGGATTTAATAATATGTGCAACAATTGTAGTTCCAGATCAGCATGTGCATACATTTTTTCGCTGAAAGAATGTGCAAGCTCTATTCGCGTGCAGTGTAGACTCTGGTCATAAAGAGGACGTACAGACTAATCTGGGTCTACAGTGGTCGCATAATTCATAAAGTCAATTTTTATTTGAAAAGACTCAACCATCATTGCTTCTTATTTTACTTGTAGACACCTCAAAGTTCTACAAAATATCAACAAGACATTCTATTTTTTTTATTTTTATTAGTACATTGTTTTGAAAAGATTGTTCAAACATATATAAACACAAGTTTAATAACATCATTGTGTATCTGTATCTGTATCTAGATTTTTAGGCAACTGAGTCACATAAAAGCAGTATTTCTATGAAGTGTTCCAGGGACCTGTTTGTTTGTTTGTGTTGAGGTTTTACGGCCCAGTCAATCCAATGGGGTCATGTCGAGCGCGGTCAGTTTACCTAACCACACGTTTACTGGGCAGGCTTAGTCCTCTAAGCGGTTAACCAGTATTGTGCACATTCTTTCGCCAGAAACTGACAACTGCCCTTCTTGAATCAGCGGAAGGGAGAGAATGACCGTAGAAAATATTTCATGATCAATCTCCGCGAAAGAATGTTGCCGACCTCGGCGGGGGTTGAACCCTTGACCTCCTGGTCTCCAGTCGGACGGCGCATCCAACTGAGCCACCGAGGCCGGCAAAGATATGCATCGGCCGGGAAATCCAGGGACCTGTACCTCCTGCTTTCATTTATCTACTTGACATCATACAACTGAGAACCAGAAGCCTCAGGCCATTGGACAAGGTTATAGTTTGATCTATGACCCATGCAATAAAAACAAAGTGGTCCAAGCATCAAATGAACATCAACATTTGTAAAGGACCATTACGACAATGATTTAAGAATCCGGGCAGACAAATCGACATCTTTAATTGTGTACCTAAAGAAACACTGGTTACTGTAAAATGCATTGATAAACAGTGAAAATCCTGATCAGAATGTGCAGTTGTGCTGTCTGATCTGCGTATTTCGTGTTTGCATAATACACAATCTCCCTTTTTCATAATCTGACACAAGTGTCCTGTATCTGAGACAGGTCACTGCAATTCTTTAATCTGTCAGATCAATAAAATTTCTTAAGTTTGATTGATTAACTGAAAAATGATTGTAAGGCAACATGTATACATCAAGAACAAACTGATGATACACATAATTTTCCCAAAAAGTAGGCTTTGACATATCATGCAATTTGTCTTCAATAGTTCATGCAAATTGTTTCCAACAGAGACACTTTGCATGAAATGTCAAACCCTTTCAACCCTTTCTTGTGTGTGTGTGTGTGTGTGTGTGTGTGTGGGGAGAGGGGGATATTTGATCCCTTAACCTTTTCCATTCTTTTGGCTAATTCAGCAGACTACAACTTGTTGGTCTTCCTGAATTATCATTCACTAAATATATTATTTTTTAATTAAACAATATGTTTTGTTTTCTTAGGTTAGACTATTTATCTTCATTTCAAAATCGTATTGAATTATCTATAACTAACTACTATCTCCTACGTAGGACTTATTATCTCCTACGTAGGAGTTACTATCTCCTACGTATGAATTATTATCTCCTACGTAGGAGTTACTAACTCCTACGTAGGACTTAGTATCTCCTACGTAGGACATTATTTCCTACGTAGGAGTTACTATCTCCTACGTAGGAATTATTTCCTACGTAGGAGTTACTAACTCCGACGTAGGACTTACTATCTCCTACGTAGGACATTATCTCCTACGTAGGAGTTACTATCTCCTACGTAGGACTTATTATTTCCTACGTAGGAGTTACTAACTCCTACGTAGGACTTATCATCCCCCTACGTAGGACTTATTATCTCACACATAGGAGTTACTAACTCCTACGTAGGACTTATTATCTCCTACGTAGGAGTTACTACATAGGACTTACTATCTCCTACGTAGGACTTATTATCTCCTACGTAGGAATTACTAGCTCCTACGTAGGACTTATTATCTCCTACGTAGGAGTTCCTAACTTCGACGTAGGACTTACTATCTCCTACGTAGGACTAATTATCTCCTACGTAGGAGTTACTATCTCCTACGTAGGACTTATTATCTCCTACGTAGGAGTTACTAACTCCTACGTAGGACTTATTATCTCCTACGTAGGACTTAAATATTTTTTAACCTGGCAGTAGGACGCTTCCATACATGACAGATTCTTTTTCTTGCATATATTTCTTTTCTAAAAGTGGGTTTTTGATAATGCAATCACTTCGATTGCAGACGTCCGCAATATTGTGATGACAATACCGTGACGTTTAGTGACGTCATTACGTTCAGTGACCTCAACCTTAGCGATGGCTTACCGTGACGTCCTTTACAACCAGTGTATATCAAAACACGTGAACGTTCTTGATTTTTATCTTTCCAATGGGATGGATAAGGGTGTGTGAGGTAAGATTTACTAGCACCGGTGCAATCTGCGGAAATCCTTATCCGGTATCACACCTGGTAATCTCGTAAGGGGTAGCCGCTGGTTATGCACTCAAAATCTTTAGGCGAACTTCCGGCCTTCCTTGTTCGTCTGTCATTACTGACAATGACCAATCCTAATCAACTGTGTGTGTTATTATTTGTGTGCTCTAAGATGGCTGATGAGACCAATCTTAGCTCTAAACTGCCTGTTGCAGATAGAACAAGAGAGGTCTGAGGAAGAAAGCTCTGTTGGTGATGCCTTAGCTCTGGCTTTCCGCTGTGCATGTTTCTGCTCGGCTTCGCTGATTCTTTTTGCTTCGTATTCACCAGCTCCCCTTTTTATGAGGCCTCGCCACTTTGTACGATCTTGTGCAATCTGTTCTCATGACCCTGCTGGTTATTTTCTGCAATTCTACTTTTTAAATGGCCTGGTGCCCATACGTCACCATAGTTATATAAAGATAAAACCATCGTTTCACCTTTTTTAGTATTAACCATAGTTGTATTTGTGACTGTGTATATTTTATTAATTTCTAAATCAACCCATTTACTATACGAGTATTCTGGTGTAAGTTCCTTGAGCAATCTATCAAATTCTGCAGATGTGGGTGGATCAAATTGGATCTCTTTTTCCGTTTGTGCCATTGTAGTTTTTTTTTATATTGACTAAATTATATTTATTTAATACAATTTTTTCAATAGAACGATTTTTTTTTATAAAATTGGCTGTGTGATGAAAAAATGCATGATTTTTCCAAAATACCATGACTATAAAGACCAAGAAAAAATACCAACCTGAGAGCCTATGGAGAGATAATAGCTTAATATTTTTGACAAAAAACATTAATCTCAGGGCCTGTGGAGTGTTAGTATACATTTTTATACATTTTTACCGCAGAATCACTATTTTCCATATATATAATGCTGCACTAGCTTTGGCAATTCTAGCATTGACTTCATCATCAATGTGCAGAACTCTAGACAATGTGCTTCCAAGGTTGGTGAACTTGTCTACCACTGCAGTCGTTGACCTTTCACTGTGGTGGTAGGCTCCTTGTAAGGCTTTCCAGGTGCTGGCTGATATACTACCTCAGTCTTTTTGATGCTGATTGTGAGAACATAACTGTCACATGAATCAGATACTTGATCCACACCTTTTTGCATTGTCTCTTCTGTTGGAGCACCCTTTGTCATGTCATCAGCAAAGAGGAACTCGTCTAGCACCTCTGTCTGCACCTTAGATTTAGCTTGCAACCTCAGGTTGAAAAGTTCCCATCAAAGCGATACCTAACAGGTATACCATTGTCACCATCCTGGAAAGCATCTGTAAGCATGGCAGAAAACATCATGCTGAACAGTGTTGAAGCTAGTACACAGCCTTGCTTAACTCCATTTGTCACAGGACAGAAAACTCGCCATTATTTTGGACCCTTGCAAGCATATCATCATGGAACTGCCGCACCATTGCTATGAATTTGGCAGGACAACCAAACTTTGCCATAAGTTTTCAAAGTCCCTCACGACTGACTGTGTCAAATGCTTTGGTAAGGTCGACAAAGGTCATGTAGAGGTCCACATTCTGTTCCTGGCATTTTTCTTAGAGCTGTCGTGCTGTGAAGATCATGTCTATTGTTCCTCTGTTTTTCTTGAATCCACACTGGCCTTCTGGTAGAAGCCCTGACATTTCTCGGTGTTCATTCAATCGGTTCAGTAGGACCCTAGCAAGAATCTTCCCAGCAATTGACAATAAAGAGATGCCTCGATGATTGTCACAGACTTGAGGATTCCCTTTCCTTTTGAATAGGTGGATAATTGTTGCATCCTTGAATTCTTGAGGGATGGCTTCTTTTCTCCACATAATGTGAAATAACTCTGTCAGTTTCTCTGCAACTGGAGGACCTCCTGCTTTGTAAATCTCTGCAGGTATTGCATCTGATCCTGGAGCCTTGCCAGATGACAGGAGTTTTATTGCTTTCACTGTTTCAGAGATGGTTGGGAGCTCATCAAGCAGCGGATTACATTCCACCTGTGGTAGTCTGTTGATAGCTTCATCATTGATAGATGATGGCCGATTAAGGACACCATCAAAGTGTTCAGCCCATCTTTTCAAGATAGCTTCTTTATCAGTCAGAAGACTAGTTCCGTCTGCACTAAGGAATGGGGTGGTTCCTGAGCTCTGGGGACCATATACTGTCTTGAGTGCATCAAAGAACTTTTTCATGTCCTTTCTGTCTGCAAAGGACTGGATTTCATCAGCCTTTGTTCTCAGCCAGGAATCTTGCATGTCTCTGAGCCTCGTCTGAACTGTCTTGCATATGTTTGAATAGGCAGTCTTGCTAGATACTGAGCTGGTATTTCTGAGGTAAGCCTTGTGTTTTTGGTGTTTCTCTTCAAGGAGTCCCTGAATTTCTTTGTCATTCTCATCAAACCAATCTTGGTGTTTGCGAGATACTGGTCCTATGGAATCCATTGCTGAAGAGTGAACGGTGTCTCTGAAGACTGTCCAGCTCTCATCTACATCTTCTGAACTGTGTTCCAGTGCATCTAAACGGCTGCAGAGATCGTTGACGAATGCTTGCCTCTTGCTGTCTTGTTTCAGCTTGGAGACATCTAATTTCTTTGGCACCTTCTTGCCTTGTGGTCGTCGTACAGGCTGAATGCGCAGGTTGAGTTTGCTAACAACAAGCCTGTGATCTGTCCAACAGTCTGCACCACACATAGTTTTAGTCACTCTGACATCCTGTCTGTCCTTCCTTCGCACTATGACATAGTCAATGAGATGCCAGTGTTTGGAGCGAGGATGCATCCATGTTATCTTTCTGCGAGTTAGTAGACGGAAGACTGTGTTGGTGATCAGTAATTCATGCTCTGCACACTTCCTTAAAAGGAGGAGTCCATTGCTGTTGCACTTCCCTACACCTTCAGATCCAATCACTCCTTCCCAGGTCTGGTGGTCTGTGCCCACTCTGGCATTGAAGTCCCCGAGGAGGATGAGTTTGTCTGTCCGGGATGCTGCAGAAATCACAGAATCCAAATCATCATAGAACTTGTCTTTAACCTCATCTGGGTTGGTCATTGTGGGTGCATAGTCACTTACAATTGTTGCATGCCTCTTGCCAGATAAGGGAAGTCTCAGCGTCATCATGCGGTCATTTATGCCTTCGGGAAGTCCTGAAAGCTTGATGACGAGGTGTGACTTGATGGCGAATCCTACTCCTGCTTCGCGCCGCTCTTCTTTCTTGCGTCCACTCCAGAAGAAAGTGTAGCCAGCACCAGCTTCTTTTAAAAGCCTTTCTTATGCAAGGCGAGTCTCACTCAGAGCTGCAATCTCAACTTTGTATCGGTCAAGTTCTCTACCAACTAGAGCTGTTCTTCGCTCAGGTCTGTCAGAACTAGAACTGTCCATTAGGGTGCGCACATTCCAAGCGCCGATGGTAAGAGGTATCACCTTCATCTTCTTTCTTCTTGTTTGACCGCTAAGTGGGATTCCCGCTGATCGCGGTTAACCAGCCAGGAGTTTAAAGCAGGCAGTTGTTTAGGGCACCTTTTCTAGTCCCTTCCCCATGCTACGGGGGTGAGCAGTGCGATCCTAAAAAGGTCTGCTCAGTCGCTCAGTTCGGCTGCCGAATTCCCCATACTGCTTCGCACATTAAGGAAAGCGACCATATAGAACCAAGCCGCCTGTGTGCAGGCCCGCAACTACAGCTTCCAGTGTTTCCTCACCTGCTGCTTTGCCGCTCGCCCATCGCCACAGGGCTTTTGTATGATTTGCATATATGTGCTTGCTATGAATGTGTGTTGCTGATTAAGATGACATGCGCTGTGAATTGGATTATAGTGAGGGAGAGGCGCGCAGAGTCAACCTCACTCTCTCATCCTGACCTAGCTGGATCCAGAGGCAAGACAGTGTCAGGACATCTGGAGCTAAGCCCGGATGCAGTGGATGACCATGACTTCTTTTGTGCCTTGCCATGCTCTCCATGCGCCACAACATGCTGCTGCATCGCCATTTGGGCGATCGCCATTTGAACTTCCGGCCATGACTTACGAGACATCCAAATGTCAACAAACGGATAAGTTCTCCCGATTCCTTGATTTTTAGTTAATTTCATAGACATATTTAGAAAAATCCGACAATGCTATTTCCAACAACTTTCATTTCTATGTCGGAAAAGATAGGTGTGGGCTTGAAAAAAAAACAAACAAGCGGCTAATTCTTATTTCAATTTCACCTGGAGAAGGGTAGTGCGATATTCCTGTTTTGACATTTTTATCCAGTGCAAAATGAAGGTGTTTTCAGCTATCCGGGCTATTAAATACTTATTTAACATAACAAATATGACGTACTGCAACCTACGTCCACGTTGTAATACATAAGATGCTAAATTTCCCAAGCATTTGTTCCGGGGACTAAAATCTTCGTGCCGAATATGACTTACGAGGCCGACTACCCCTTAAGTGGGCATTAACCCTTACGGGGTCAAGAAACCCAACTGTCAGGTGTCTGATTACAAGGCCTGATTATGCCTTTTGGGAGCATTAGCCATTATCCCTTTTCAAAGAAGAGGGCTTGGTGTGCTTGAAAGCAAGCAAGAAGCCATAAATGATGCCTCCCTTGTAAACAATGGCAGAAAAGTCTACCAAGTATATCATCACGAAAACATGCCTATATAATTTTGACCCCTGTAAACCCCTCTTTTATATAGTAAAACTGGGGTTTACAGGGGTATACATTATTTTTTTTATTTCTGCTCAAAAACATAGATTGTGGGTACTCGTTAGAACCGCCTCGCCGAGGCGGTTCTAACGAGTACCCACAATCTATGTTTTGAGCAGAAATAAGAAAAATATCAGAGTTTTTTATCCAAAAATTTTCCGTTTTTGGAGGTAAAATTTTCTATATATTTCAATAGACGTGTTTTCGTAATGTGCAGTCCCAAAGTAATTCGGTGTTCTCTTGATTTTAGTACACACATATCATGTAAATAGCATGGCTATTTAATCTATTTATAGACGGGAAACCCTAAAGTCACCATTAGGGGACATAACCAGATGGGTTGATCTCCCTCCGAAGGGGAAATCCGTTTTAATTATAGTGATATAGTAATCTTGCTAATCTGCGATTACCAGACCAGACGGACCCTGCCAAGGAGCAAACCTCGATTAACTTCGATGTCTTAACATTCTATAATATACGATGTACTCTTGTATGCTGGACCATTGCTGGTATAAAACTTATGCTATATATGAGCCAGTCAATGTGAAAAGGGTCATTATCACACAGGCGACCAGCAAAGGGTGGTTTCCTGTAACACCTCCATTGTTTCGACGCGATTAAAATAACGTTGATAGACAATAACACCAAATAATCATCATCTTGTCTCCTTATATCATTTATCTTAAATTTTGAATATGTGCATTTTACTACCTGTTAATATGTGTCTCAAACTGCGCGATGAGTAGCAAACAGTACAGACCCTGATCTGCGGCGTCTGATCTGGGTCTACACTGCTCAGATCTGACTATTCGAAAACTTTGCTTAAAAGTACAGTACTTTTATGATTTGGCTTCTAGATTTTAGCAAACATGTTTTGAAAAAAAAAAAAAAAAAAACTTTATTGTTTACAATACACTTTCTTGTCAGGCGAAAGACCTTGACTGTCGTGATCCATTGAGCTGTAAATTTTTGAAATAAATTTAATTTGAGGATATTTAGAAAATGTCCTAAGTATAGTATACGGAAAACGAAGCTGCACAGTCTGATCATGACCTTCTTTAACACTTACGAAATCATAAGATATAAAAAATGGGCGAATAGAGAAGACTGTAATGCGACAATACGGAATGCGCAGACTGAAATGGGTCTTTGCTGGGCGCACCTTTAAAGTATGTTTTCGCGGTGTTTTGATTAAAAAATAATATGAAAAGTCATTACAAGGAGAATATGGAGGAGGGAAAGGTAAATAAGATGTTTACACGTTTTAAAAAACATTTTAGGGTTTACTCAGCTAGCATTCTATTTAACTCTATATTGGACCGTTATCGGCCCGACAGGATTCCTCTTGGTCGATAACGGTCCAATATACAGCTAAGTAGAATACTGGATGGTTAACGTAAATAACAATTAAAGCAATTCAATGTCTTCTGGAAACACATAAAATTTAACCAATGAGGTAAAAAATAACACTTAACGATTTTCTTTTCTAGTTTTATCCATTAAAGTTTATCATTGTTTTCTTTTCTAGCTTTATCTATTAAAGTAAAGGTAAAGGAGTCCGATAGTCAAGTGGCCGCCGAGGGGGTGGGGATTTAGGAACGTCTTATCTTTGGCAACACTATATGAAAGGCGGGGCACAATCCTCTCCTTTCACTGCTTTCAACCTTCCCCCGAAGGATACCTCACTCACTGCTAGGTGAACAGTGAGGTTTTTAAATCGATGGTCTGAGCTGGGCTCGAACCCGCTACCTTTAGTATTATCAAACGCTCAAACGCGGCTACGGCGCCTCTCATTAGCCCATTTACGCCTAGTGTACTCTTCTACTTTAACTCTTTGGACAGGTCAATTCCTTATATAAGGTTTATCTATTGTGCTTTCGACATCTTTCAAAAAGTCGTGTTTTGGTTGGCGCTTTGCACAGAAGTAAATTTGCAAACTTTTGTAATGATTTAATGCAAACACATTTGTCGTAACTACCTATGCACAAAAAGTTTCATTCTAGTCATTGTTTTTTTTTTTAAATCAAATATTTTCACTTTTTCCCATAGTAAAAATGAGTGCAAATTATCAGAAATCTGTAGGGTAGGTAACTTTGAGGCAGATTTTCGACAAGTTCCGCTTGTTCATTTTTTTTTTTTCTGAAATTTCCACAATATTGTTATGAAATATCAATAATTCAAATTCAGCAAAGAAAAGTAAAAAATACTTTCTTAAACAAAAATTCCAAAAAATTACTTTACTATAGAAATTGCACAGGCCTGACCAATTTTTGGCCGTAAATTTAATTTTAGGGTAAATATTTGAGAACAAAACACAGAAACAGAGAGGACAAATGGTTTCTGATAAGATATGGTCTATCAGACAACATATTTTCATTTAAAATAAAACGCCAAGCAAAAAACATCTTTCCGAGTGATCTCGAAAGGACAGTAGTTCGTTTTTATTATTATCATGTTTTGTAGAAGAAATTTCTAAACTTAATGCAAACAGCGTAAACCACCTCTGCGGCGTCTGATCTGGATCTACACTGTTTGCCAATGTCACTTTTATGGGACGCTAGGCATAAACGGGTAAACTTTTGACAGTTGTAATTTCATTGAAATGCTCCAAGCCACCACAGGATTGCATGTCGCATATAACAATGAGCAGAACAATACATTTGTTAAAATAGAGAACATGGTGATAAATAAACAAATCATTCATTCATGCATGCTTTTGCTTTGAAATACAATATTGCTTGGATTTATAGAATTTGAAACTTTCGCGGTATTGGTGTGTTTCAGTGCATTTCAGTGGATTGATAAATGATAAAATTTACCAGGACCCATTTGTTCAAAGCATCGTTAGCTCAACGAGCACGTTAGTGGTCAACCTCTAGTAAGTACAATATCTAATTCACAGGTATTTTTGCTGAAACAAAAATTGTGAAAAGCTACTCACATGTTTTCAGCAAAAATATCAGCATATATTTCATATTTAATGATCAAAGTTTTAACGATACATTAACTAACGACATCGTTAGTTTTGCGCAACTGGGCTTAGGATTATTATGATGAAAAAATGGTAAAACATCGTCAGAAATATACTAAAACTGACTTATATGTTGGCCACAACGTCAGACAACGTACCTTCGGACAAGTGCGCCCAGCATTCGCACAGTCTGATCAGAATATTCACTGGACGCATTTTTGATTGCAAAGAATGCAAAGTTTCTTCATCTGGGCAATGAACACTTTGATCAGACTGTGCGGATGCACAGGCGGATTTGAGTTTTCGTTGGGTGCACACGTCAGAAACTACGTTTTCTCACGTTACGTCTCATGGACTCAAATGTCAATGAAATCCCTTCTAAAAGGCCAGGACCCAGTTGTTCAAAGCATCGTTAGTCTAATGAACTCGTTAGTGATCAAAATGTTAACTGTTCTAGTAAGTACGATATCTAATTCACATTTATTTTTGCTGAAGAAATGTGAGTAGCTTTTGCAAATGCAAAAGCTACTCACATTTTTTCAGCATAAATATTAGTGTATACGCTGTATTTTATGATCAAAGTTTTAACAATACGTTAACTAACGACATCGTTAGTTTTGAACAACTTAGCCCAGAACCCCAATTAGTTGTTGTAATACAGTCGAACCTCAATGGCACGGTCATCTTTGGGACCATAGACATGGGTAGTTCGAGTAACTGACGGTTAATTATATAACCAGGTCAGGAGGCAAATGGGGATTATTTAGGGATGTTTTTTCGATCTCCATAAAATCGCCTCGATGATACGATTCTTATGAATACACACAACATACATGTTCGTAATAAGATAAGAAAACTTCCATAGAATATCCCAAAATATTTGTTTGCTTGAGCTTTCGAAAGAGTTTCAAAACGAATTCGAATCAGCCACGGTAAACGAGCCATCGGTGTCTTTACTGTACTGTATAATGTTGTTTTCAGCCAGTTTCTGCCGAACCGATACTGCTTCAAATGAGACATGTGGATGATATAAGCGTATTAGCTGGTGAACATCAAGAGAGATTTGCCGGTATGTAGCTCATGGTAGGAATATGCCATACGCATATATTCTCCCTCTATTTCTCCATTCTATTCTTGTATCTCGTCACATGACCTTCCTGATAAGTTCTGAGCGCTACCCCGATTCCCCCTTTTTGCTTTAGAAAGAGGAACAGGGGGAATTGTTTCAATTCTTGAAAATGAAACATTTTTTGTTGTGTTTAAAACCTCAGAAATAAACAAGGAAGCTGTTTATTTATCGACCGTCCACTAACAAGGGGCGGAGCATAACTTACTGCTAGCACATTCCGAAGATGAGAGTTTAAATTTTAACCTGCTGACTGTAAAGATCTCCACTTACTTGTGTGTGTGTGTGTGTGTGTGTGTGTGTGTGTGTGTGTGTGTGTGTGTGTGTGTGTGTGTGACTGATCCGCAGTCTGATTCAAGTATGCAAAGTTTGCCTAAGCTGCCATAATGGTGGCAGAATCTTTCAGATGTATCCATTCATCTTTGGTTTGTTTTTATCTCATCAGATCCAGATGCCCCGCTAACAAAGCTTGACAAAGTGATGCTGGCTGGAATGTTAACGTTCTTGTACGGTATCTTCTTTGTGGCCGTGGCACTGACAGTTAACTACAATGCCTAATTTTCCGGAAAAAGACAACCTCGGTGGTATCAAACCTAAACCTACAATCTGATACATCTAATTTTCTGTTTGACTGACACGATTCTAAATCTTTCTGACAACAGATAGCATGGAGCCTAGCATGCTATCCAATCTTTCCAGCAATAGACTGCGTGGAACCTGGTATGATACCTGATCTTTCTGGCTAATGACAACATGGAACCTGATAGTCTTCATAAACTTTTCGGCAATAGACAACCTGGAATCTGGAAATTTTCTGGCGAGACATCCTGAAATTTGATATAATACTTTGTCCGACAACAGACAACCTGGAATCTGAGATGTTTAAACTTCCTTACAACAGGCAACATGGAATCTGAGATATTTAAACTTCCTGACAATAGACAACCTGGAATCTGAGATATCTTAAACTTCCTGACAACAGAAAACCTGGAATCTGAGATAACTAATCTTCCTGACAATAGACAACCTGGAATCTGAGATATCTAAACTTTCCAGCAACAGACAAGCTGAAATCTGAGATATCTTAGACAAACTGAAATCTGACATAACAAATTTTCTAGGAATAGACAACCAAGAACCTGACGAGTACCTGAACCGTCCGGCAATAGACAAACTGATACAATAACTAAACTTTCCAGCAATAGACAATGAATTCTACAAGTATATTGAAGAAAAGATATAATAAACTTAAAGATGCTGCAACACAAGCAAAATTTTCATATGTTGGCAATGAAGGCCTAGGCGAGCCTGCGCATTTGTGCAGTTTGGTCAGGACCACCATTGCTTACTAAAGGGGAATAGATACACTATCAGAGGAGGGGAGACAAGCCTGTTAAAATTGTTTTGTCCCATTCTAAAACGGCATCTGCACTATAATTACTTTCTTTAAAGAGTAGACCCCATTTTAGAAGGGGATTGGTGTGCAGAAAAGCAAACAAGAAGTCACAAAAGTTGTCTCCCTTGTATAAAATGGTCGCAGCATCTCCAGGTGTAACTAGTCATCTAAATCATTAATGGACATTGTAGAACAGAGAGGATTGATGAAAAAAACAACAAAAAACAACAACAACAAAAAACAAACAAACAAAAAAACTTATCACACCTACCGTATTCAACCTAATTACCGCACATGCTCCTATAAGCGCACAGTCAAGCAATTCCGTAATCTTCAGATTACAGCCAGTGTATTTTTGTCTACTTCTTTATAAAGGCATATGTTGTCGATGCAATTAAAATGAGTTACCACAACATATGCTTTTGCAAAGAAAATCATGAAAAAAAAAAAAAAAACACACAAGAAAACAACAAACAAACAAACAAACGCATAAACATCATCAAATAAGTCATTTTACTGATCTTTTGTAAAGTGTTCCCTTAGTAGGTAGATACCTATTTTACCACAACTTTTCTCAGTAATTTTGAAAACCTAAGCGCACAGTGCGGTAATTTTAGGTCGAAGACGGCATATTTTCCCCTGTCATTTTAGCTTAGTTTCGTGGAAACTGGAAGGTCGAGTTTTAAAACTTGACTATTTTGCTGATTTATTTCGCTTGTTACAACTATCATTTAGTTATGTAAAAGCTGAAGACCAGAGCTTGATGAAATTTGAGATTTGATATAAATAAATCTTGCGAGGCTTAGTGCATTAGATAAGCCATGCTTACAGCTATTTTCATGGATGGAATCAACGGATACTGTAGAACATAGAAGGCCCAGACCAGACTGCATGGATGCCCAGACTGAATGTTCCACTGTTCATGTGGCATAAGGTCATTGTGGCACATATAGAGGATCTTACATGAGTGGTCATCTAATATGAAATTTATGAAACGAGTTTGGGTAATTTGGGTATTTTGCGAGCCTAGGCGAGCAAAATACCGAAATTACCCAACGAGTTTCATAAATGTCATATTAAATGACCATGAATGTAAGATTCTGTTTATCACATGACCCTTCCGATGACAAAAACTGCACAAAATATATTTTAAAGATAACGGCTTTCCATAGCTAAGCGGAACAACTCACTACCAAGGATTCAATAGTACTACGCAACTAAAAATCATTCGCATATTATTTGATAAGTACCGAAAATAACTAGAAACAAGATAAAGATGCCATTTATTACTTCGTTAAACTGAAGGAAATAATGATGATTTTTATTTGAGCTAATAAATATTTAATTTGAGTAAATCAAATCCCCCCCCCCCACCCGCCACCACGCCAGCTGTCGTATTTAAAGGTCATTGACCTTGATCAATACAGTTTATACGGTGGTTGACACACTCAAGTAAATGACAGATTTCTAGACTATAAAACATTTCAACTGTTGTTTGGATTTTAATTTGAAACATTTATTGACTGTCTGTCATGTCATCCACCAATGCTTTTTTTGGAGGAGGTGGAAGTTTTTTTCATTGGCGGTTTGACGATATTGATCGAATTTTAACCACCATGAATATTTTTGGTAGCCGTGTTATTCACATTGTGATGGTTTTGCGTCTTCCCCTTCCATCGATCTGACATTTATCGTTCATCTCAAAATCATCTCAAAATTGAAGGCAGGATCAGTTTTAAAAGTGAAAGTTGTATCGGCGAACGCGGACACAATCTTGGTTGCTATCAATAAGCGGAGTAATACGAATATTAATGAAGTTAATTAGGCTAACAAATGAGAAGCCTTGCAGGTGTTATTACACGTGTGGTTATATGATTTTTATGACATAGGTAATTTCACTGAATAACTTGACAGTCATGTGAGAAATTCTCTCATATCCTTTTAAAAAGTGACCTATAAGATACAGTGACTGCTCTCTCCATCTTTCGGTCCAATAAGCATATCTAGTACCCGACTGTGGCACCCTCTACCGGTGTGCCACTGTTCAAACAAGCTGAAGACATACAGAATATTACCCAAAACTATCAAGTTGCATCGTCAATTTCTTTAGTAGATTCGTAGTGAATCTAATTTTCATTGATAAAAAAGGTAAATTTTGGATTTTCTAACTGTATTAGAATCTTAGTTGTTTTTTTTTTTGTGTGTGTGTGTGTGTTTTTATGATGTAATAGGTTGGTTTTGAAGATGATATTTTACGGTGTAAATCTAGAGTATTGGCCGCGTAAGCAAAGTGGCGTTTTAGCCTTGAAAACCATTACCTCTTTGCCCATGTACTCCGTTATTAACAGACCACTTTAATGTTATTGTTTTCATCCGGGCTACTGACCACGTGATTATAATGTTATGCCACGTGGCCAATAATTGCGGATACCAATTAATTCAAGCCAAATTGTACCGTGACAAATAATTCCTTTTGGTTAATATTGACTCTGTTTAGAAATAAAGCTTTCAGAAGCAATTTGACTGCTTTTCCTGCAGCAAATACAATTGTTTCAATTGACTGGCCATTTCAGTGTCCAAATAACGTAAACACCATCATTCTGCCAACCATACCAGAACGAGGCTAGAACCTACTTTCCGTTAATAACCGAGAGGTTCCGAATGATTTTATTGTGTGACGTATAGTTACAAGGAGACGCAACCTTAAAGAGTATTGTTCTTTAAAGTAAAGAACTTTTAAAACAATGAATTTTGTTACAAATTTGATTAAAATCGGCGGTGAACAAAGAAAGTTTTGGACACATGAATATTTTAACATTGGTGGAATGGGCGCCGCCATTTTGAAAAATTAATGAGGTTTCAAAAAAAAAAAAAAAAAAAAAAAAATAAATAAATAAATAAATAAAAGATAAAAAAAAAAATAAATAAATAGAAATAAAATAATAATAATAATAATAAAATTATTTTATAAAGTTTGTTATTTTCATAAAGTGGTTTATTTTGGGGGAAATGATGTCTTGTCACTAGAATTTAACATCTATGGAAATCTGTAGCAAAACTATTCTTGAAAACCCTTTATAATTTGGTTTGGCGGCATCCATGATACCCGTTTTGAATACATTCAAACCACCATAACTTTCTTATTTCCAGGCCGATTCTGAAAAATCTTGCATCAAAATAAATAGCTTGCTCAACACTTTACTACAAGGCATACTTACATGTACAGCTTATATTGCGTTTCCCTTTAAAGTGGTCTCATGGTAAAGGTCATATTTAGACAACAGAAAATGAACAAAGAAATACCGAAAATTGGTTTTATATAATATTCATGACGCTTGGGCTTATAAACGTATAAACATCGGTTAATATTGTGAAAGTAGCAAAATCCGACAAATTTTGTTGTTAATATCCTGTCCAACTTTTTCGAGTAAGGCTTCCAAAATTACTTTTGGGACCGGATTTACATTTGTATCCATTGTCTTAATTAAGGAGGTAATGTCTTGTGAACTGTTTAATTGTCATTTGATAGGATTTGGTGGATGTTTAATGATTCAACAGTTTTTGTCACTAGTCCCGATGCAAACTAAACGGTCAATAATATTACCGACTTTTTTTCACCACTTAATTGTCAGAGGACGCAACACGCGGTTATCCTAAAATACGTAAAGAAGGCCACGTAAAATCGATTTAAGCCCCCAGTGAAATACTTTTCACTGACCGTTCCAAGGCGGTTCTTCTATCATGATTTATTTTTGTTATAGTTCGTCTTTGAATGTGTGTGTCACTTACATCTATTTGTTTTGGATAGCCATTTGGCCACTTTGTGGGAAAGTAACTGTCCGTTTGTCTTTCTGCTAGTGATGTTTCCATTAGGGTCCAGTTATTTCGAGTTGTGTTTCTTTCCCTTTGCTGTCTCTGATGGGAGATGTGGGATAATTGCATTGATTCCTGATCATTGCCTTCCTTTCTACTTTTCACGAAAAGGACTACCCTAAACTGCGAAAAGGACCATTGAATATGTTGGCGAAAAGAGCTGATGTGTAAAATGAAATAGTGTAATCACTATGAGATGTACTAGCTGATCTAGGAAATATTGTGAACTTCTTACAGAAGAGAGATACAGTACCTTTCAGACTATTCCTTACACCCTAGTTAATTACAAGTCAACTAGATTCAGACAAGAGGTTAACTTCTAGCCAACTCCATTGTTAACGTCCATTTAAGTTAACTCCTATTTGACTAGAAGTCCTTCCTTACCTGTACTGCGGGCTATTGCTTTACCAACTTATATAATGTCAATGGTAAGGGGATGGAGAATGAATGTGCATAATTTATATAAAAGTTCATTTCAATCTTACCCTTTTACAAGTAATATGGAAAATTTGGAAATATTGATGAGTTATTTAATGCACTACTAGAAACAGGGTAGATAGAAAAAAAAATCCATGGGTTAGAATACAAGTCTATTCAACTGATATTCGATTACAATGGTAAAGTTTGTATAATCATTTAAAATTGACCGAGTGCACTAGGGCCTGTTTTGTATAGGTACTCATAGAGATTACGTGCAAGACAATAGTGTATATTGTCTTTTTGGGTAATTTTGAAAGGACACTTTTATGATATTTTTATCAATGACTGTAATGGTTGTGTTTAATTTGTAATTATTCTGCTGATGATTATGGACTTAAAATGACAAACCATATTCATATTCTTATTGTTATAATATAAGAATATAAATTAAAACAAGATTTTGATTAATAAGTTTATTTCAATTATAATTATTATTAATATTACTATTATTATTATTATTATTAAAAAGTAACATCGCAATTTGGAGAATAAATAATCTTATGTCGGTCATATTTCATTCCATAAAATATATACAGTCGAACTTCAATGGCTCGAACATCATTGGGACCATGGAAATTTGTTCGAGATATGAGCAGTTCGAGCCACTGAGGGTTAATTATGACGCAAGGTCAGGAAGCAAATGATGATAAATTAGGGATTTTTTTTTTATCTTCTATACAATAATCGCCTTGATAAAATCAGAATATTTACCTAAATATTTGTTTTCTGGACCTATCGGGACCCAAAAACGAGTTCGAATGATCCATGGTAAACGAGCCTTCGAGCTATTCAGGTTTTACTGTATATTTTATTAATTATGTATTATATTTAAGAAATTACATTTAATCAAAATGATAAAACTAACATAATTATTGACATTATTTTCAGAAATAATCATAATAGTAATAAAGCTGTATGTCTTAATTCGGAAAATAAATAATACTATGCTGGCCCTATTTTATTTCATGAATTGGTTTGCTATATAAGAAATTTAAACATACTGATAATAATGATATTATTATTATTATTATTATTATTATTATTATTATTATTAATATAATCATTTATTAAAAATAATTAGTAGCATTGATTGAGCTGTACATCACGATTCCGAAGAAAAAATATTATTATGCTGGTCATATTCAAAACGTTTTGTTTTTAAAATAGCCACGTGGAGCTTTAACCGTTTATAATACATGAGCATTTGGGGGTATGAGGTGGCTAATTACTGTATAAACCCTATTAGACACCTTAAATCCATTTCATACTGAAATTTGATCCGTCCGTTTGGCTGACTGTTGACATAGCTTATACCTGCTATTTGAGGGGCAAACAGTGCATGTAGACCTTATTAAGATACTCTGTGATGTAATGTCTGATCAAGGTCACTGCTGTTTGTTAATGTGTGTCAATCAGAATACTCACGTTAAATACTGTAAACCATTTTCTTCTCTAACCACCATCTGTCATATTTAATAAATTGTTCACATCTTTTCAAACATTGACCTGAAGGTACTTGTTCCAAAATCTTCAAAATCTTTCTAACGTAATCACACTTGCCCTGTCTTTTTAACATGTTCAACACTGATTTGTCTAAACATTGCTGGGTAAGTGTAACACAGTATTGGCCCTAATCACACAATGTGTTATGTGACATCAGATAAGTATGTGCATACATGTTTTCGCTAATAAAATGTGCAAGCTTCATTCAACATGCAGTGTAGACCCTGATAATAAAGTGGACACACAGACTAATCTGGGACTACGTTGGTCACATAATTCATAAGGTCAATTTTATCTGAAAAGACTCAATCACCATTGTTTCTTATTTTACTTGGAGACACCTCAAAGTTCTACAAATTTTGCATCGACAAGTCATTTTATTAGCTCGGCTGATTTCGAAGAAAACGACGAGGTATTGTCATAGCTCTGGCGTCGTCTGCGTCTGCGTCGTCGTGGTGCAAAAACTTGGACATTTTGTAATATCTCTGTCATTACTGAAGATATTTACTTGAAACTCGGACTAGTTGTTCATTATCAAAAGGGGAACTCATACCAATAGGGCAGGTAACCCTCAAAATATTTTTGGCACAGTTATGCCCCCTTTTCGACTTAGAATTTTTGTTGAAAAGTAGTTTCACTGCGATTTCTCAAGAACTGATGGATGAATTCTGATCATGTTTGGTATTACATAATTATGGCACTTCCAATTTAATGAATTTAAGTAGTTCTGTTGCTTATAATCAAACATGCCCTATATATTTCTAAAAGAAACTGCAGTCGAGCGTTGGCACCCGCGTGCGGTGCTTTTGTTTTTATTAGTATTAAACAAAGATTGTTCAAACATATATAAATACAAGTTTAATAACAGAAAGGGTAAACAGGTTAAATACAGCCTTCTCCAGGGACCTGTATCTTCTGGTTTCATTTTTACTAGACATCAAACAGCTGGAAACCTTAAGCCTCAGGCCACTGTTTCATCTATAACTCATGCAATAAAAACAAACTTGTCAAACATCAAATGAACATCAATATTTGTAAAGGGCTATTATGACAATGATCTAATAATCCGGGCAAAGAAATCGGCATCTTCAGTTGTGTACCTACCTTGGGTATGCAAGAAAATGTTATTACCCAACAGGCACATGACGTTTATACAACGTCGCATCAACGTTGATGCGACGTTGTCTCAAAATTTGTGTGCCCGCTGGGTAATAGGATGTTTTCATATAGGCCCTGTTACATCTTCGAGGGCAGTCGTATTGGCCTGAGGATTGCTGTATTGGCCAGAGACGAAGCCGAGAGGAGGGCCAATACAGCCATTCGAAGACCAATTCGACTGGCCGAGGACCTGTAACAGAGCCAATGTGAAACCATCCATTTCATGACATTTTTATTTATCAACTTTGTGCTGTGTTTACAGTCTCATCGACTGGTTAATATCGTAAAATATTAGCCCGGTTAATACAGTAAAATATTGCCCCTTCAGAACCCCTAGGGCTTTATACCATCCCCTAAATCCTTGTAACTTTCAGTATTAGCTCTCGTATAAAGCCCGGGCCAAAACTGTATAGAAATCATGGCAAACATTGTATTGGTATGATGCAGGCTGTTTGGCACATATTGGAACAATAATTACTTAGTTGATTAATAACGTGACGTATAAACGTTGTGGCGTTGCATCGACGTTAATACGATGGTGTATAAACGTTATGACATTATGTCGACCTTAACGCTACGTTGGATAAATATCATGACGTCGCATCGACGTAAATGTGACGTTATATAAACATCATGTGCCCACTTGGTTACCAGCTGTGCGTCACATAGAATGAGGTGTTTGCAACTTGCAGCTTATCATAATTATGATCGTCCTTTTTTTTTTTTTTTTTTGATTAAGCGGTATATATCCCTTGACTGTGTGCAAAAGTTTTACGATAAAGGAACGTAAGTCTATTGTATTAAAGGTTGGCGGATAAATTAGAGTTTTCTCCATTGTTCCTGTCATTTCCAAATCTTAGAAGAATGGATGTGGGTGATCAGAATCTTCTCTGTTTTTTGAATACCATTAAACCTATAATCTGGCAACTAAGTCCGTCGTCAGAGAGAGAGAGAGAGAGAGAGAGAGAGAGAGAGAGAGAGAGAGAGAGAGAGAGAGAGAGAGAGAGAGAGAGAGAGAGAGAGAGATTACTCTGCTCGAAAGTCGTTGTTTTTAATGCCGCTTCATACTCAAAAGTAAGTTTGCAAATTTGTGTCGTGATTTTTAGATCTAATGTAAAACCTGTTGTCGTATCTAGATATGAACATAAATGTTAACTGCTGGGTTTTCAGACATCTTACGTAACTCCTCAATATACTTGTTCAGACACGGGATAGAATCCATTTGACTATTTACCTGTTGATGTGTTTAAAACGGCTGGAAGAATGTCAGAAAGTGTGGATCCTGATCACTGATCTAGGTCTACAGTGTTTGCTCAGGCCAGTTCGAATTCGTAGTGTAAATTCTGTAAACAATTTAGGTGATTCCTACATAACACTCCTTAATTAGATAATAGTCTATTCCAACTTAACTGCTTAACATACCTTGACATTTATGGGTTAAACTTCGTTTTGACTGACTCTAGCCAGATATCTAAAATAGATTAACACAATGTCTATTAAAGTTATATTAATTTAATGCGTAATCAAAAAGTCATATGCGGAGAAAGAAGCCATAGATCGGCCTGCGCATTCGAGCATATTGATCAGGACCTTTCTATTTGCGTTAAAACATCTATGTAATTTGTATTCTTCTTAAGCATAACAGAGGTAGATAAGCCATTTTAAACAAAAAGTACTAAAATATTCCTCATTTTCCACAAAATATATGTTGTGGTACTTATTAGAAGCTCCTCACAGAGACGATTCGAAAGAATACTCACAACATGTTTTGGAGACGTACTACATGTACAATATCTATCTTGATTATCCTCTTATCTAGAGCTTTGTAAGACATGGGATTGACACTATGTAATATGGGAAATGAGTAAGAGTGTCTATTAAGCATTTTAAGACAGATTTATCATAATTATGACGTCGTTATTTTTCAATGTATAACGTCATGTCATAAACATAATATGACCATAAGTTACATAACACATGTTACTGGTGTGTAACGAAATGACGCCGACCGTGACAATGTTATGTTTTGTGTTGAAAAAAAAATTCAATTTCTGCAGTCATAGAATACAGTTTAAAAGTCATATGATAAAAAAGAACCTTACATTCATGGTCATTTCGTATGAAATATATGAACCTCGCCGAATAGGTCGTTTCATAATGTCATATGAAATGAACACTCATATAAGATTTTCTAGTTACAAAATAAAAAAGGTCGCTAGAAAGAAACGAAGTCAAAAGCTGGTTTAAAAAACGTCAAAATCATGAAAATCTGCCGTTTAATGTAAACCTCTACATACCACCATTTTCACTATACATTATGGGGGAACGTAGGAGTACGCATAACATAGGCTTATTAACGTAACACACCGCCTACAGAATTAATGGATGCTGTAGAATGTCTCAATGCAAAGAGAAATGTCCTGATCTGGACCGTCGATGTTCGCATATGGTATACATATATGATCATTTTCATCTGCTGGACATCACTTAGATACAGGCTTTGAGCGACTCAGTGACATGCTGAACGACCGTCTGAGGAAGCCGATGGCCTGTTGTATCCGAAAGTTTGGAGACGGTGTTCAGAAGCTTGGCTTCTAGAGGCAAGTTTGTACATTTTCCAACTGTTATTGTCCGGGTGGCTGAAAAGTAGATAAAAAATAATGCAATATCATGAACAAGGGAACTGCTCTAAAAGTAAAAAAAAAAAAAAAAAAAAAAAAAAATGCTCCCAATGACAATTGTTTCCACAGAATCTACTCTAAAAAGAAAGAAATTGTCCCCATGGTATTTTGCCCCCATATGATGTACACTGAAAGGAAGATAATTGCTTCTAATGGTAATTTGATCCCATAGATTGTACTGTAAAAGGAAAAGAAATGCTACCCATGGTAATTTGCTCCCATAGGGTCTACTCTAAGAAGGGGAAAAATGCTACCCATGGTAATTTGCTCCCACAAAATTAACTAAATTGCTCCCGATGGAGATTTGCTCTCATAGAATATAATCTAAAAGGAATAAAAATGCTATCCATGGCAATTAACTTCTGTAGGATCTACTCTAAAAGGAAAGAAATTGCTCCCTATGGTAATTTCCTCCATAGGATCTACTCTAAAGGGACGAAATCGCTACACATTGCGATTTGCTCCCAAAGGATCTATTCTTAAAGAAAGAAATAGCTCCCCATGCTAATTGGCTCCCAGAGCATCTACTCTAAAAGGAAGGAGATTTCTACCAATGGCAATGTGCTCCCACAGGATGTTCTTCTCTAAACAGAAAGAAACTGCCCCGCCCCCCCCCCTCCCCCCCCCCCACCCCTGGTAATTTGCTCCCACAGGATCCTCTCTAAAAGGAAAGAAAATTTGCTACCTATTGTAATCTACTCCCATAAGATCTACTCTAAAAGGAAAGAAATTACTCCCCATGGTAATTGGCTCCCATAGGATCTTCTCTGAAAGAAATGAAATTGCTCCCCATGGTCATTTGCTCCCATAGGATCTACTCTTTAAGGAAAGAAATTGCTCCTTATGGTAATTTACTCTCTTATGATCTACTCTAAAAGGATAAAAGTGTTACATATTGCGATTTGCTCCCATAGGATCTATTCCTTAAGAACGAAATTACTACCCATGTTAATTTGCTCCCATAGAATCTACTCTAAATGAAAAGAGATTTCTACCAATGGCAATATGCTCCCATAAGATGTTCTCCTCTAAACAGAAATAAACTGTTTGTTCCCATAGGATCTACTATTTGCTACCGATTGTATTTTGATTGATTGTGTTTGGGTTTAACGACATGTCAACCTTGTGGATCTTTTTGTATCGTCTCCCAGAGGAAGGGAAAAAAGAGATAGAAGAATTAGTAGAGGAGATGAAAGAGAGGGACAGGGAAGAAAGAGGAGCAGGAATGTTAGGGAAGAAACAGAAGAAATAAAAACATTCCCCTCTACCCTTATCCGCAACAAGGATAGCAAACCTTGCCCAACAATAGGCCAATATCAGTTGGACGCCCCGGTTACGTAAGATACACGACACCTTCGCCACACCCGACCACCTCTGCTACCCATTGCAATTTGCTCCCATAGCATCTACTCTTAAAGGAAAGTAAATGCTACCCATGGCAAATAGCTCCCGTAATCTGATCTTAAAGAAGGAAGTTGCTCCCCATGGTAACTTTCTCCCATAGACTTTAATCTAAATGGAAACATATTGCTACCCATAGCGATTTGCTCCCATTAGATGTACTCTTAAAGGCAAAAAGGCTCCACATGGTAATTACACCCACAGGATCTACTCTAAAAGGAATAAAGGCCGGCCTCGGTGGCTTCGTTGGATGCGCCGTCCGACTAGAGACCAGGAGGTCGCGGGTTCAACCCCCGCCGAGGTCGGCAACATTCTTGCGTGGAGATTGATCATGAAATATTTTCTACGGTCATTCTCTCCCTTCCGCTGATTCAAGAAGGGCAGTTGTCAGTTTCTGGCGAAAGAATGTGCACAATACTGGTTAACCGCTTAGAGGACTAAGCCTGCCCAGTAAACGTGTGGTAAGGTAAACTGACCGCGCTCGACATAACCCCATTGGGTTGACTGGGCCGTAAAACCTCAACACAAACAAACAAAAGGAATAAAATTGCTCCCCATGGTAATTTGCGCCCATAGGCTCTACTTTAAACGGGGGAAAATGTTTCCCATGGTAATTTGCTCCCAAAGAATCTACTCTAAATAGGAAAAACAATGCACCATATATAATTTGCTCCTGTAAGATCTACTCTAAAATGGAAAAAATGGCTTCCCACGGCAATTTGCTCCAATAGAATCTACTCTAAAAGGGAGGGGTGGGGGGGGGGGGGGGAAGAAAAACTCCATATAGTACTTTGCTCCCATAGAATCTACTCTAAAGGGCAAGGAATTTCTCCAGGTGGTAATTTGCATCATAGAATCTATACTAAAAGGAAATAAATTGCTCTCCATTGTAATTTGCTCCAATAGAATCTACTCTAAAAGGAAAGAAATTGTTCCCAATCGGCAGTTTGATCCCATAGGATGTACTTTAAAAGGAGAGAAATTGCTCCACATGGTAATTTGCTCCCACAGGATGCACGTTAAAAGGAATGAAATTGCTATCCTTTGCAATTTGCTCCCATATGATCTCCTCTTAAAGGAAGAAATTGCTACCATTGTTAATTTGCTCCTATAGGATCTATTCTCTCAATAGATTGCGCACTATGGGAATTTGCTCCCGCATGATCTTCTAGTAAAGGAAAGAGATTGCTCCCCATGAGAATTTGCTCCCATAGGATATATTTTAAAAGACAGAAAATGCTCCCTATAGGAGCAAAGTCCTTCTTTTAAGAGTAGATTTAGTTTCCCATCTGATCCCATTTGCCTTCTGAAAAGGGATCTGCTGTTAAAGGACACAACTTGCTCTCATGGGGAGCCAATTCATTCCTCTTGGGGCAGCTCTCTTTTCAGAAGAGGGTTAGTGTTTGACTCTGAATCTGAACCTGTTAAGCTGACCCGTCAAATGGCATTAATTCACCGAAGCTAAGCAACAGGGAGATTACTCTTTAGACCAGACCAATGCCACAAATGTGTAGGGAATGCAGGCGGGCAAACAGGAAGTCACAAATGGTATAACCTTTCTACAAAATCCCCCTGACCCTTTCATCCCTTTAGACCAATACGTATACCTTTGCAAACAGTGTAGATACTGATGAGACTGCTCATAATGAGCCGTTGCACCAGGATCTACACTGTTTGTCATATCCTATTTAAAACAATAGTTCTGATCAGATTTATAAATGAGGTTGTGGCCACGTAAAATCGATTCAAGAACTCCCAACCCACCCCAAGTAAATTTTTACTCGTTCCAAGGCGTTGCTTACCCTGTGGTTTACTAATTCTGTCATTGTATGTCTTTGAATGTGAAGGTGTTAGGTAATTGTATCAAGACCTGATCATATTTTATCAATAGAAGAGTCCACTTCAGAAACTCAGGGATGAAAAGGTATAATAGGCTTACACTTCAAGACAAATAAATGATTTCCTTTTAGATAGTTAGGCTGAAAGTGGCAATATGATTCATGTATGTGAAAAGCAAAAGCCAAAATCTGCCTTTGTATGCCCAGTCTGATTAGGATCTTCTCTTCATCTGTTCTACACGTTTCTGCAATCGGGAACGTTTGCTAGCAGGCTGATCTATTCATAGATGGCCACATGCCATATTAAAATGAGCCGCTGTCGTCTGCTGCTATTGTGATTGGCGTTTTAACCCTTTGACGTCTATGTTCCTGGAATGGGCTCCTCCATCATTTGGACACATCCATTGTTATAAATAGGGGTTTGGGTCAAAAAATAATAACACAATCGCAAACAGTGTAGATTCTGACGCGACAGCTCTTAATTTTGTTAATACACAATGTACAGAGTAATGTGACGCTCTAATTCTTTGATCGCTACACTATTATGCATATGCGGAAAAAATGGGTATATACACAATACTGCATATTTACATGACATTGTATTAAATGTCGTTAACACTGTGACTACCATCCTGTGACGCCGGTAACATTATTCGCGCAAACTGATTTTGGAGCTGACAAACAGAAATATTTCACTCAGTTTTGTTATTTGGATCATCTATAGAAGTACAGAAGTATACAGGCTGATATCATGTTCTTCAACAAGGCTCTAGATAAAGTAGAGGACTCCTATGCAGATTTAAAATATGTTTGTAATTTGGAGCTGCATCAGAATAAAAAAAAAATAAAATGTTTAAGCCCCCGCCCCCCCCCCCACCCACACCTCCCGACCCCCCACCCCCCCCCCCACATCTCCCATCACCACTACAACACCCAGCGGGCACATGACGTTTATACAACGTCGGCTCAACGTCGATGCAACGTCATTGATGCGCTGTTCCTCTTTGTTTGTGCGTCTGTGCTTTCATACGTGGCGTTTGTCTTGTTTGTATTTGTTCCTGATCTCTGTTTTCTTTGATGCCTCGTGAGGGCTGTGCTTCGTGACTGTGACATTTCCTTGGAATCTTCACTTATGTGTTTGATACAATGAGAATTTTATTCCCTACTTTAACGCTTATTATTGCATAAAAAGCAGTGTCGCACGTTATTAACAGCCGTTCATTAACCGGCGAAAAGCCGTGTATTAACAAGGCAATTCACGCGCTGTTAATGTACGGCTACGCAACTTTCAATATGCTCGTGCCGGGGTCACATAATTGCTGCCGTCACGAGATGTGTGCTGCCCTGCCCTAGAAAGGGCATAGTCCGTGCAAATAGCGTTTGCCATGCCTTATTTTCTCCGAAAAATAAAAAAAAGCAATAACAACAAACAAAACAACAACAAAAATACAAAACACAAAAAAAGCAGGATGTCGTCTGTTGCATTTGTCATTGGTGCTTTAGTGTTAAACCGTTTCTAATCTAAAGTAGCAGTATTGCTAACAAAAGAACCAATGCATGGTAAATTCATAAACAGAAATTGTCTATACAGAATAGATGCTGGCCTAAAGTTTGGGTATACATGATGAATCATCACAGAGCAAGCCAAGTTACTTTGACAATGACCATTTCCATATAAAATGTTTATCCCTAATTTGATTTCAATGCTGAAATCCAAAATTTCATTGAGGATTTTTATCCCCTTAGCTTTAAAATCAATGCTAATTAATAAAAAAGAAAAACAAACAAACAAACAAACAAAATAAAAAACAAACAAACAAAAACAAGCAACAAAAGCAAACAAACAATGCTGATATATCTTTTACTACATCTTATCTAAAGCTCTGCATTCAACCTAAATGTTATCACAAATTAAGGGTACAATGATTCTTAAATCTGCAGTTTTTTAGCTTTGGCCTTAACTGTTTCTCATTACACTTCAAGAACCTGCGATCTGTTTCAGAGTCGTAATTTATATGAACGGTGCTCTATCTGTTTTTAAAATTAAAAGCAAATGTTTTCAATATTTGTTTCTATACTGTTTTATAAATAAACTGCTATCAAGTTATCAAGTAAATTGTGTGAACTTGGCTAGGAGTCTGAAGTTTTGAGTATCGCTTTCAATAGCAAGCTTGGTTTTCACCAACAACAAACGGTTTTCACAAACAAGTTTGGTGCTGAATCTTAAGCCTGGTATTCAATCCAAAGGTTGGTATTAAATCCAAAGATAAGTATTTAATCTAAGTTATTCCGAGTTATGGAGTGTGTGCAGTTAGCATTGGTAATTTAAGTCGCAAAGTTGACGAAGGATTTGACCCATGGGCATTGCAGCACTATTTGACCATGGTATATTGAAGTGTCTAACTTGAGTTTCCATTAGAAGTATTTGAATTCTAAGCTTGAGGGAAAAGATTGTATACTCTGCCAAGCTTGGGATTGAATCCCAAGTTCTTATCAAACTCCTAGCTTGGCTTCGCACCGATGACTATAGCTAAGTTTGCGAAAGTAGTTTGGACTTTAGAATTCAAATCGAAGTCCAAGCGATATATCCCACGCCATCTTTACACACTCATATGGGTAAGGGTTAGGCATCCAAGCTGTGAATCCTAAGCCAACTTCACATACTCGACCTGCAAGGAATTCAATTAGAACTTGGGATTCAGTCATAAGCTTGGAACTAAATCACAAACAGAATGTTCAATTCAAGCAATGGATTCAAACTCAAGCTTGAAATTGGTTCCTACGCGTGCACAATGCTTCGACTTGATTCCCAAATTGGACACTCTTCTGCGGCCTGAGAAACTGGCTACAACTCCAAGCCAACTTCACAGATTTAACCGATTGCACACACTCGGAATTCAATAAGAACTTGAGATTCAACTCCAAGCTTGGGACTGATTCACTTCAAAGCAATATATTCAATCCCAGGCTTTAGAGTAAAACTTGATTAGAACATTCAATTCCAAGCAATATATTCATCACGAAAAATACCTATATAATTTTGACCCCATTAAAACCCACTTTTATATAGTAAAACTGGGGTTTACATGGGTATACATTATTTGGTTTTATTTCTGCTCAAGATCATAGATCATGGGTACTCGTTATAACCGTCTTGGCGAGGCGGTCCTAACGAGTATCCACAATCCATGTTTTGAGCAGAAATATGAAAACTATCCCAAATTTTATCTGAAAATTTTCAGCTTTTTTGGTGGTGAAATTTTTAATATGTTTAAATAGGCGTGTTTTTGTAATACAATCACAAGCTGGAAATTCGTTTCTAAGCTTGCATGCAACGCATCAATGCTTCGAACTGAATCCCAAAACAGGGCACTTCCTGGGGGAAACTGTGTACTTAATACACGGCTTAGGATTGGATACCATTGGGACTGAATACCAGGCTCAAGATCCAATGCCAAACTTGCCTGTAAAGACTGTTGTTGTTTGTGAAAACCAAGCTTGGTATTATATGCCATACACAAATTCCAGATGCCAAGCCAAATTCACACACGCTGTCAAATAACTGAATAACGTAACTGTCCGCTTATGACATTATCAGCGAAAATAACAAAAAGGCGTCCAAAAAGACAACAACGTTAAACATACCACTTAAAAGTAATTTTATTTCGCGTTGTTTTGCCTGTTGTCAGGAAAACATGATGAAATATTATTTTTTCTTACCACTTTGAAGTAACTTAGATTTGCTTTCTTTTGCCTGTTGTCAGAAAAAAAAACAAAAAACATGAAGTTGTTTTTCTTTTGTTTTTAAGTCAAACACTTGTTATTGAGAACCGTTACTGTAGTGCTTGCACAAGTATCTGAAATGCAAGCCTTCAATAACGGTAAAATAGAATCTAGAGACCAGAAAATGTACCTTTAAACATGTGCGCCCAGCGAAGATTCAGATCAGACTGCGCATTTGCGCAGTCTGATCTGAATCTTCACTGGGCACATTGTGAATACCCAAGAATACAGCGTTTCTTCATGCGGACAACAAAGAACCCGACTAGACTGCGCGGATGCACAGACTGAGTCTTCATTGGGCGCATATATCAGAAGGTACGTTCCCTGACGTACTCATATACATTTGTCCTGAACTTATCAGGAAATTAGTATATTCTACTATCCAGTCTGTGCGCATGCGCACATTGAAGGTCCTGATCAGACCGCATTCCTGAGGTATCATTGTTTCCTTATACATTCGAACCTCTATAGCTCGAACACCAATGGCTCGTTTACCTGTACCTCCGATGGCTAATTCGAACTCGTTTTTGAGTCCCTACGAAATTCTTCCAAAAACTCGAGAGAACACATATTTAGGGACATTTTCTCATTTTATCATGAAAATGTATAGGTAATTCTAATGAGTACACTCAACATACAATTATTGTGTTGAAGATCGAAAAGATATCCCAAAATTATCGCAATTTGCTTTCTGACCTGGCGCCATGATTAACTCTGTGGCTCGAACTACCCATATCTAGACCAAATTTCTATGGTCCGAAAGATATTCGAGCCATTGAAATTCGACTGTTGTGGGAGCTAAATATACTTCTGCCAATATTTTATCCAAGCGAGACAATTTTTGTGGCTTCTCGTTTGCTTTTCTGCAACCGACGCCCTTCTGACAGGGTCTACTCTAAAAGAAAATAAATTGCTCCGAATGGGAGAAAATTCATTCCGAAAAGGCTTTTAATGCAGATCCCTTTTCAGAAGGGAGGATTGGGAGCAAAGTTTTACCTTTTAGAGTGGACCCCTTTTTAGAAGGGAGGTAAAAGAGTTTTTACAGGGTTGCCGTCCCTGAAAAGATGTACCCGTTCCCCTTATGTGGATTAGTAATTGGCTCGGCTAATTTTGTGTTAACTTTACAAGAAGAATAAAAATATTCGTACTGAGTGGACCATGGGTAGCGTACAAATTGATAATGAAGCCATGGTAACCCAAAACGCCGCCCAAAGGAGTCGAACCACGGAACATCACATCTGCCAGTATTGAGGCGAAATCAGGATTGTAACTGTGTATGTTGAAGACAGGGTCTCTTGTGCCCGAGTACACAGAAAGAGTTATGGTCATTACGTCTACATTGTCTGAAAAAAAGTTTCATTATGAATCAAATAAGATTACTTATTGTATGTACTCTAACATTTCGGACAGACAAGCTTAAGCAAAAAGTGTAGACCTAGATTAGACGCCGCAGTAAAGCCTTACTTTATTTTCATTTTTCTCATGAACGTGAGGCGATTCTAACAAACATCCAAAACATATATTTCTTGAATTTGATTTAACTTTCAACTTTTTCCCAATAACTGTACCTCTTGAACCAAAGTTTTGTGCCAGTCAAATTAACATTATAACGAATCCATCGTTGTATCTAATGTCGGTATAAAGGGGGTTGACTGTAGGTGAAAATGGGATTGGGTGTATATTGAATAGACTTGTAAATGTAATGTTAACAAAATGGGCAAATTTCATTAACGTATATTTATGCCTAGATTGGCATTAGTCTATTGAATTAAATGATGACTGCATAAGATGCATTATCTGTACCAACAGAATTAAATCAGAACAGTATTTGCTATTTTTTTAGATTTACAAGAAACCTCGATACTTCCTACCAAGTTTCCAGTCAAGTGACCTTTCCGTCCCGGAGGAGTAGTTTAAAATTGATTTCAAGATGGTCGCCATGGCCGGCATCCTGGATTGCAGATGGGAACGATTTTAACCAATTTTATCTAAAAGTCGCCTTGATTCTTCCTACCTAATTATGAGTCAAGTGGCTTTTTGGTTAAGAAGAAGAAGTTCAAAATAGATTTTCAAGAGGGTGGCCATGGCGGCCATCTTGGATTGCCGATCTAAATTATTTTAGTCATATTTGATCTACAAGTCACCTCAACACTTCCTACCAAGTTTCGAATCAGTTGTTGGCTTTTCTGTTCAGGAGAAGAAGTTTAATACACATTTTCAAGATGGCGGCTGTGGTGGCCATATTGGATTTCCGATCGTAATGATTTTGGCTTTTTATTTATCTACAAGACATCCCTTTACTTACCACCAAGTTTCGAATTAATTGCCTTTTCAGTTCAGGAGAATAAGTTCAAAACCGCTTTAAAAAATGGCCGCCATGGCCGCTCTTGGATTATTGACCAAAACATTTTTGCTATTTTTGACCTGCAAGCCGTGGCGGCTGTCTTAGATTTCCGATCGGAAAGATTTTAGCTATTTTTGATGTACGTCCTATCAAGTTTCAGGTCAACTGGCCTTTCAGGAGAAGAAGTTCAAAATACATTTTCAAAATGGCCGCCACGATTTCAGATCGGAACGAGTTCAGCTATTTTTGTTCTGCAAGTTACACAGAAACTTATACTAAGTTTCTGGTTAATTGGCCTTTCAGCTCAGGAAAAGAAGTTCAAAATAGATTTTCAAAATGGCAGCCGTGGATTCCATCTTGGATTTCCGATCGGAACGATTTTAGCAATTTTTGATCTACAAATCACTTTGTACTTTATACCATGTTTCTAGTCAATTGGCCTGTCGGTTCAGGAGAAGTTCAATATACATGTTCAATATGGCCGCGATGGCGGCCATCTTGGATTTCCTATCCAAACAAGTTTAGAGCAAATAGCTATTTTTCGTCTACAAATCACGCATATACTACCTACCAAGTTTCAAGTAAATAATTCTTTCGGTTCAGAATAAAAAAAAGTTCAAAAGACATTTTCAAGATTACCATATTGGATTCCCGATTGGAATGAGCTGTCACCCCGATACTTCCTGCCAAGTGTCGAGTCAATTTGTCTTTCGGTTCTGGAGCAGAAGTTCAAGATATATTTCGTGGCGGCTTCTTGGATATTAGATCGAAATGATTTTAGCTATTTTTGACCTACAAGTCTCCCCAATACTTCCTACCAAGTTTCGAGTCGGCTGGTCTTTCGGTTCTAGAGACGAAGTTCAAAATAGATTTTCAAGACGGCGACTGCAACGGCCATCGAGATTTTTGATCGGATCGATTTTAACTGTATTTGATACACAAGTCACACCGATACTTCCTACTAACTTTCGTGTAAATTAGCTCTGGGATGCAGGAGGAGTAGTCATTTAAAGCGAATTGTTGCCGTCGCACGACGGACGCACGGCGGACATTGACCGATCACAACAACTCATCTTGAGCACTTTGTGCTCAAAGTGAGCTAAACAAAACAGAGCATCAACAACTAGACAAAATGATCAGTCAGTTACGTATACCCTCGGCCCGCGCCAATCCATAAATATGTCTTGATAATAAAAGGTCTCTAAAAAAAGCTTTGACACAAAAACTGTGACGCAGATATCCATTAAGGAAATGGAAGGCCAAACAAACATACATACGTACGAAGATACAGACGATCGGGAAAACGAAATCTATAACTACAATGCATGTGTTTGAAATACCTATACGTAGGACACTAACAGGCTGAAAATAAACATTACGAAAACACCCCTATTCAAATATATAGAAAATTTCACCTCCAAAAACTGATAATTTTCAGATAAAAAACGCTGATATTTTCATATTTCTGCTCAAAACATAGATTGTGGGTACTCATTAGAACCGTCTCGGTGAGGCGGTTCTACTGAGTACTCACAATCTATGTTTTTGAGCAAAAATTAAAAAAAATATTGTATACCCCTGTAAACTCCAGTTTTACTATATAAAAGTGGGGTTTAAGGGGGTCAAAATTATATAGGTATGTTTTCGTGATGAGCCAGTAACAAAATGCAAAAAAGCGTGTCTTCGGGCATATGTTGGCAGCAAAGGCCACATCAGCCTGCGCTTCCCGAAAAATACCTTCACTATCCGCTAACAGAATAATTGTATACCACAAAATGTATGAATGGAGAGCAAAGGCCTGTTGATACTTTGCGCATGCGCAGGATAATCTGTGCTAATTTTGCTCATGTTTGGAGCAACCTTTTCGCTTATACTTTAGCCGTAAGTTCTCATCACACTACTTTAACCACTACTTCTATTATTACTACTACTATAACAACTACTACTATAATTATAAATCAGCATTTATTTACGTGATACGGTCTGTGCTCCACATCGAAACAGATTCAAAACTGACAAAACCGCAATAAACAATAATAATTTCCTATGTATCATGTTTGGTATATATTAAACACTCGTTATGTCCGGATCCTCTTTTCAGAAATCTATTATCAGTCTGTCCTATATTTGAGCCGCAACGTGAGAAAACGTACCTTATGACAAGTCCCTACGAGGACTCAAATCAGGCTTTGCATCCGCGCAGTCTGATAAAACTCTTCGTTGTCCGCCTGAGGAAACCTTGCATTCCTTCGCTTTCCAAAATGCGCCCCAGGGAAGATTTTGATAAGAATGCGCGTTTGCGCAGGCTGATCGTATTCATCGCTGGGCCCACCTGTCGGACGGTACGTTTCCTGACTTTGTTGCCCATTCGTTTCCACAAGATAATTTCCATCGAAGTCTGTTTGACGTTGAAACAGCTAAATGTAGATCTTGTACTTTTGACTTTGGACGTCGTGTTATATATTTGTTGTCTTTACGAATAAACAGAATTCACACGGAGCAAAAAAAAAAAAAAAAAAAAAAAAAATTACTGTCGTCTACATGTATAAATATATTCTAAAACAAATGGGAATTCAGAGCAATTAACACATGCATGCACAAAAATGAAAGTAATTGAGTTGTTGATGATTTAGAGTGTCGGTCAATAAGGCCTCATCAGGAACTCTCGATTTAAACTTTCAAAACATTAGGAATGGATTCATTGATCACAAACAGTATCGAGTAAAACGAAATTTATTTTGAATTGCTATACAGTGTTTTTATATAAAGCAATATGCCTTGTCAATTTATATACGGAACTTCAGATGAGTACCTTTACGATGGTTGACTTTTGCAGGATTCGCCACTTTGGTTCCCTGGCTATTCTGTAGGTTATGTGTTTTAAAATATTCAATAGAATTGAATATAGATTAAATTACAGACAGTTCAATCTTAATAGAAAGTGCTGAAGGCTCAGGAGAGCTACTGTTACTTCACGGTGTCATCATTTATCACAATCATTGTAGTAGAAACAAGTAATTTATGAAGCTATATGTTATTTGTTATGCCTATGAAGCTATATGTTATTTGGTATTGTTCAACAAAAAATGTTGAAACCAGGATATAACTTCAAAGGAATATATCTTCAAGTCCTAGGTCCAGTGTCAGGTAAGTTCGACTAAATATACTAAATATCCACATTAAAGTGGTCGGAGGGTCTACATTAAGTCTGAAATTCATATATAGTGGAACCTCGACAATTCAAAGTCCAAGGGACCAAACAGTTTTATTTGAATTATTGAGACTTTGAATAATTGAGGGTTAAAATGCATACATGTATTTAAGTCGGGACTTTAAAATGATTTTGAATCATTGAGAATTTTGCATTTTTGGAGTTTGAATTATCGAGGTTCTACTGTAATACAGCCAAACGATAACCACATCAAAAATCAAATCTCAGGTGCATACGAGTATCTTCACATCATCGTAAGAAAATTACACGGGCATCTTCAAATCATAGGATGAACATATACAATACAGTTCAAAAGAATACACTGAAAGATACAATAAAGATATAGTAAGATTTGCGCCCAGAAGATATGTGAAAGACTCAGTAACACACGTACACGTAAGCAAGGGCCATGTTCAAGACCCCGCCAGTCCCTCCGCCTGTGTCAAATAACAAAAACAAAGCTTTAGTTAGCGACTAGAAAGGGCCGTGATAAGATTGTATAAATGCAACTATATATATATGGAGGGCTCTCATGAAATTATAATCTTGCTCTCGTTTTGGTAATTTTAGAAGACGAGGTGATTGCAGCACATAATTATAGATATGATGTTTAGGATGCATGTGTTCCACTGGTTTCAAGTGTGCATTGTTGATCATTTCTGGTTTGTAGCCACACAGTAGGTACATTCAAAGATAATCGAGAGAACTTCCGTCTTACTTATCACTACATACAAGAACAAAACGGTATTGTACAAATAATATAATAACATGTTTTAACATACAACAGGAATCAAATAAAAGATAATACATAATAGTTTTAGACTTTTCAGAGAGACTACTGTCAGGCAAGTACATAGTGTTTACTATTATAGGGATCAAACATGGTTTTTCATGCATTAACATTCGCCAGGTGCCGAGGCCGGAGGCCGCAGTTTTCAACACCTCCCAAGGGACCTGGCGAATGCTAATGCATTGAAAAACCATGTTCGATCGCTATTATTGCATAAAAAACTGAAAACATTTGCTGTATTTCGCGTTATTTCTTGCATTATTTTGTTTCGCCTTTTCACCGATGTCTCGCGAACGCAATTTCCTCGGACTATGCTCGTTCTAGGGGCGGGCGGCACACATCTCGTAACGGCAGCAAATCTATTGCTCCGGTACGATCATATTGAAAGTTGCGTAGCCTTGCATTAACAGCGCGTGAATTGCCTTGTTAATACACGGCTTTTCGCTGGTTAATGCACGGCTGTTTATGACGTGCGACACTACTTTTTATGCAATAATTGAGCTTAAAACAAAACAACATCTATGGGCTTCAGAACATTTTCAGAGTGTGCATAATAAATAAGGAAACAATGATTGTCTTTTCCCTACAACAATTACTTACAGAGTGATCCCTCATTACAAATACAGCCTTTGGTTTAAAAAATGTATCCATTAAATGATTTTGCTGTTATAATGAATCCTTAATGAATGAAAGCTAATCAGCGGGAAAACACGGATATTAATCTAATCTATAATCGGAGTACATGTAGTATCGGTCCGGGATTACCCACTTAGCATTCTGTTTAAATCTATATTTTACCAATATCGGCCCAACAGGATTCCTGTCGGTCCGATAACGGCCCGATATAGATTTAAGCAGAATACAGCCTGCCAAGTGGCATATAGTACTTATATGTCACTTGTGCCTGCATATATACTAAAACCGCATTGCTCTTCTCATTACGAAAACACGCCTATTCAAATATATTGAAAATTTTACCACCAAAAGAATGAAAATTTTAAGATAAAAATTCTGATATTTTTCATATATCTGCTCAAAAACATAGATTTTGGGTACTCGTTAGAACCGCCTCGCCGAGGCGGTTCTAACGAGTACCCACAATCTATGTTTTTGAGCAGAAATAAGAAAAATAATGTATACCCCTGTAAACCCCAGTTTTACTATATAAAAGTGGGGTTTAAGGGGGTCAAAATTAAATAGGCATGTTTTCGTGATGTTTTGAGGGTAATGGATACACTGTCATGGGAGACAACGCTGCCAAAAGTCTTCTGTCTCCCTTCTGAAGAGATCTGCTATAAAGGGAAAGAAAAGAAAAAAAAAACTCCTCTTTGGAGCAAGTTCATTCCTTTTAGAGTGCATCCCATTTCATAGGGGCTTCGTGTGCAAACAAAGTTACCTCAATTATATCATACTGTATTAGTTTTAGTACCTTGGCTGGATTATATCACTTCCAACTCAAGGTCACTGACATGCCAAAATGTTAGAATTATCTACAGAAATACTTCAGGTTATATTTCCTGATTATATATATGGAGCTATGTACTCAGAACTAAACATATCTACATTCTATGGTGCCAACAGAGTACAAAATATCCGGCAATCATTTTCTATCAATTGTCTCTCAAACTCTAAAAATCATTTGTTTTGTGCAGTTATATGCACAGTTACATGATTTTGTATTTTTATTGAATATATGTAGCTGACTGGTCAGCGTAACTGTAATAATACAATACAGTACATAGCCATTCCTCTCAATAATATAATTATTTACATTCATTTATCCCTCTTCACACATATTCAGTATAACACAAAACAATATAAAGCCATGTCTTTTTTTCCAGCGCTGCGTCATTAGACATACATTTGAGCTTCAACGTGACAAACCGTGCCTTCTGACATGTGCGCCCAAGTAGACTCAAATCAGCCTGCGCACCCACACAGTCTGCCCAGAGTCTTCGTACTTTGCAAGAATAAAATTCGCATCTTTTCCCGTCCATAATGCATCCCGAGAAGATTCTGATCAGTCTGAGCGAATGCGCAGGCTGATCTGAATCTTCTCTTGGTGCACATGTTTGAAAGTACGCTTTCTGACGTCGCGGCTCATATGGACCTTGCCATGCGAAAGCATCCGCACAGTCTGATCAGGGCCTTCGCTGTCCACAAACAGAATCATTTGATAGTATAGAATTCTTCAATAATGAACAAATGCCCGGATGACACTTTACGCATGTGCAGGATGATGTAAATCCGCACATTTTGTACATGTTCGAAAGCACTATTTCCCCAGCAGGCACACAACATCAAAATGACGTCGTATCAACGTCGATGCGACGTGATCACGTCGCATCGACGTTGCTACGACGTCATTTTTACGTTGTGTACCCACTGGGTCGCTTGGCGCGGCCAATCTGACCGTGGGGTATTTAGCCATTGGAAGCCAACTGAAAACTTTTCCGTTAGGATTTGTTTTATAGCGTTGTAAGAGAATCCCTATAATGCGGACAGTTTTACTGATGTCAGGGTTATGTTAGCTAAGATTGAATTATGTTACTACGTTAAAAACAAAATGTGCTAAACAAGGAGCATTTATGTGATATATATGTACCTGTAACCTCGGAAACATATTTCACAAAAATATAACAGTATGTAGAGCATATAAATCTGAAACAAACGGGAGTTTCTAAATCAAATGTATCCAAAACATCTCAAAACATTTGCACTGTGTAGTTGCACAATTACACAAATACTTCTTTTTTTTAATATACATGTACACAACTGGACTGGGCAGTGCATTGATGTAATATGATATAACACATAGTCTTTCCAGTCAATAATATATTAATTATTTATTTACGTTCGTTTATCTCTCTTCAAACGTATACAGTAGGAGACAAACCGATAAGCCATGTCTTAAAGTGATACGTCATCAGAAATGCATTTCTTTAAATGTTACCGGAAGTACTTAGTGTATGCAACATTGTGCCTTAATTGCGACAACCTTATAGCCATTCAGCTTTTCTTTCGGGTGAGTAACGCATAAATGTAATTGCTGCATGCTTATAAGGAAAATGTACAAGCACACGTAGGAGTCATATTATATTGGCCGCACCATGCGAAAACGTGTATTCGGGCATAAGAGGACAGAAAAGGTCCAGATCAGTTTGCGCATCCAGAATCATTGGATTCAATAGAATGTATCATTGGAGAGCAAAGGCCCCGATGAGATCTTGCGAATGCACAAGATGATGCAAATCCTCACATTTTGTGCAAATGCATATTTTCGCTTGACGTCATTAAACATTTATTACGAGAGTGTTGCCTCAGCAACCGTCCTCAGCTTTAACATACCACAAACTACAGTGGGTAGTAATATATTACCTAGCCATGTCTTGCGGCATGACCAGAACCTTTTGTTTATCAAGTTCAATGTAAACTGTGTCAACCACATATCTCGCCTCCTAAATATATAATAAGTGTAAACTTGGCAGTATATTTATAGTTACTGGAGGATACAGTTTGTGTAATTACATACGTCACACAAGTACTAATATTTTTACTTCCAGTCGAGAACTGTAAGCAAACACGGAGGCAGTCATTTCAAAGACGTGAACGCTTCTTACATGTCATATTACCTATCAAACTCTTTCTGGTATTAGACGTTACGCGGGGACTACTGTCAGGCACGTACCCTTTGAACTTAAAACAAAACACCATCTATGGGCTTCAGAACATTTGCAGAGTGTACATAATATATAAGAAAAATCAATGACTGTCTTTTTCCTCCAACGATTACTAGTACAGTTACAAATACAACATTTGGTTTAAAATCACCCATTAAAATGACTACGTCTAGATTTAAAATTATCAAAAGACATGAAGCGGAGTTTAAAATGGCTAAAATCATTACAGACGCCTTTTCCACTGGGTTCTCACGACAACATTTATCATGAGGGTAATATTTCTAAAATGCCAGTTTTTGATATTTTCTCTCTTTTAGAATACCGAAAATGTAAAACAAGGTCAAATGGTGGCAGGAAAAATGATAACTATAAACGTAAGTTACGCACAGTTAAACGAAATGACTTTCAAAAATATCACATAATCACGGACGCCACTCTATGCTTGCCATTTTTGTATTATGTATTCTAGACATTGAGACGAATATTGTCTACGATAGTGCTAATCAGTTATATCAGTTATATGACGCAACTCTCTTAACTAGAGGTTATGCTCAACATGCTCTTCGTCCTTACATAGATTCTGAAATTGATCACATACACGTTATTTTATCAAAACATCTTTCTAAAATAAAGAGATGGATTTTATTGACTTGCTTAGTATCTTCCGGGACAATTTGATTATTTCATCCATTCCAACTTATTTTCAAAATACTGAAACACCCATAATTTGCTATAAGTATAACAAACCTATTCTATCTATCATTTTTAAATTTAATAAACTTATTTCAGATCTCGATATTGATACATATACTCCTGAAATCTGAGATTTTAAAGACTCAGTGTATTGCTGTCCAGCAGCAGGTCGTATAATCATTGGGAATCTAAAAATAATTCCTATTTCTAGAATCCGAAATATAATTTCTAAAGGACAGAAATACCGATTTCCTTCTAATATTGATTTCAATAAATGCAGGGAAGAAGTTGCTGCTGCCTTGAATGAATTCGATAATCGATGGTGTAAGCGACAGTATGTTGAAAATGAAACCCTTAAAGAATGGAAAAAGAGCATTTTGAGAATAGTTAATAGACGTATTTCTTTTTATTGTCAAAATCCTTATTTATTACCTCCTAAACCAAAGACGTTTTTACGTCACATTAAACTAGGTATTCAAGAATTTCATAGGAAGTATGTTTCAGCTCCGGCAGACAAGGCAGCAAATAATGTCATCTTTGTTTGACGGCTCCATTATGTCAATCCCAGCAAGCAAAATATAACCCACATGGGCCCAAAATGGGTATTTATATGGGTCCTATGGGCAACCCATAAGGGACTCATGAGGGATTTGCAACACGGTTCCATGTTGGACCCACATGGGCAAAGCCATATGGGAACTATATGGGTTAAGTATGGGAAAAATCAACCCACATTTATCTTCCTAAAAAAACAAACTTTCACACAATTTTACACAAATGATTATAAGTCCCAAGTCCCAGCCCATTTAATGAACTGGTAAGGTCCCAACAGAGAGAGACCTACGTACATGTGCAAGTTATTGCACATGCGTACAATCAAGATGCCTTAAAGATATAGGCGTCCTTTTTAATTATTGGAATTAGCGGCTTCATGCGTATTTATATATACCTCTCAGTTTTAAAAGTAATAGTGACATACGAGTTAAAATAAAAATAAGACCATGAATCGACGTCCATGTCGGGAAAATAGTTAAGATAAATTTAATAGATACTTTCATTTTGTAATGAACAAACTATTATTTTTATTTTATTATTATCATTATTATTTGCATTTATGCCAGGAAGTTTACTATTTTTTGATATTATGTTTAAATAGTGGTACAGTTGTTCCCTTTAATACCCATATTGAACCCATATGGGCCCCATTGACACCATAGAGGTCCAATATCTGTATCACATGGGAGCCATTTGGGCCCCAATTATGTATCTTGAAATTATCACTTTTCCAGGATTATTTCAATTTTATCTCGGGGTCCCACATATTAGAATTTATTTTTATCGAATTTTACCAATATGGGACCTATATGGGTCTTATATGGGCAAAAATGCCTATATGGAGCCAATGTAGGACCCGAATGGGATAAATGCAAAGATTCTGCTCATATTGGTCCCATATATACATGTTTGCTGGGATATTTGATGGTACAAAGGCCTATGAACTACAATCCTTGAATGAAGAGAGTTCTGTGGTTAATGATCATATCTACCATTCAGCCACCGAGTTTGCTGTAAGTGTTAACGAAGGCCGAGATAAGCTTCCTACTTTATATTGGTTGCCTAAACTTCACAAAAGACCATACAAAGCACGGTTTATTGCAAATTCATACTGAATTTTCTAAATTGTTGACTTCTTGTCTTACTGCCATCAGCATGTAATTAAATATTGCGGCAAGATCTATGACATATCAGGTAAAATTTGTTTTGGTCAATTAAGAACTCCAATGATGTTTTGAATAAACTAAAATTCAGAAGTTTATGTGCATCTAGTCTGTCTACGTATGATTTTTCCACGCTTTACACTACACTACATAATCTTATAAAAGAAAAACTTACGATTTAATTGAATGGACTTTTAATAGGGAAGGTTCCCTCTATCTTGCATGTAACGGAAGAAATGCTTTTTACACTTCCGAAAAGCATAGAAATTATATCTTTTCATGTCAGAAAATGTGTGAATCTCTCACTTTTCTACTCGACAATATTTATATGAGATTTGGTATTAGGCTATTTAGACAAATTATTGGTATTCAGATGGGTAAGAATTGCGCACCGCTTGTGGCTGATTTGTTCTTGTTCTGTTATGAAAGAGACTTCTTTTTGAAGAAAAGCAATCTAAAGTTATTGAAGCTTTCAGCTCGACGTTTAGATATTTGGAAGATTTATTAAATATTGATAATAAGTACTTCGATGATTTGATTAGTCAAATTTATCTTTCTGTGCTTCAATTAAGTAAAACAAATTCTTCTGAAACTGAAGCCTCGTTTTGGGATTTGCATTTGTCTATTTTAGATGGGTTTATTTCAAGAATAATTTATGATAAACGCGATGATTTTGATGTGGAGATTGTAAATTTCCTTACTTGGATGTAGATGTTCCTCGGCGAGCATCCTAGGGTGTTTATATTCTATCTGTAATACGACAGACTGCATGCATGGTAGTTAACCCAATCACGGTTAATAACTTTGCTTCCCTCTTTGGTTGCACGCCGGAGGGTCGGGCCTCAGACTCTATGACGGCTCCGACCTAAAGGCTTCAGTATTTCAGTTATTTCTTGCTGTAAAGTCCTCATCGTTGTTTCATCTCTGTATTCGTTTGATTTTTATGTTCTCGGAGCTGTTGTACTGATGAGTTTGGAACTGTTCACGCGGACTGAACAAATGTCTTGTGTATAATATGCTAATAATATATATGCTAAGGGCGATAGATGTGGCCACGTAAAATCGATTTAAACCCCACCCACCCCGACCCCCACGAGTAATATTTTTACTGACCGTTCCGAGGTGTTGCTTCTGCTGTGGTTTACTATATCTGTCATTGTATGTCTTTGCATGTTTGTCTTGGTGAAATTTTTTATTTTGGATAGCCGTTTGGCCATTTTTCTTGTGTGTGTGTGTGTGTGTGGGGGGGGGGGGGGGGGAGGGGGGAGGGGTGAAGAAACTGTCCTTTTGGCTTTCTGCTTGTAGTGTTTTGATTATGGTACCGTTACTTTAAGTGCGTCAACTTTTATATAGTCCGTTATCTCGGAATGCCTCGGACCAATCGGCGACTTTGTAATCGACTACTCTCGTCATGTTCATGCAGTTTAACATCTTTTGTATAGTCCGTATATTTTTCTCATCTTGTTTTCTTTTTTGAGCATTTTTGCACACCGAATTTCTTCCGATATGGGATATAATCCACAGGGAACCTATGCCTTAATTTTAAAGTAGATCCTTTTTTCAGAAGCGAAGCAAAAATATATTGCCAGGGGAGACAACTTTTGTGGCTTTCTTATGTTTTTCACCTATATTTTTGCCATTTGCCCTCCCTGCTCACCGAATTCCTTCTGTAAAGGTATCTACTCTTAGAGGAAATAATATGCTCCTTCTTCAGAACCGACGCAAAGCTAATTTGAGAGAGATACCGCCAGTCAACATTTATACAGTTCAAGTGCCAAGAGCAATCCTTCGCACGTTGAGGACGTTATCTCGGAATGCCTCGGACCAATCGGCGACTTGGTAATCGACTACTCTCGTCATGTTCATGCAGTTTAACATCTTAGGCCGGCATTTTCGAAAGTGGCGAATGTATCCGTCATCTGCACCTAGAAGATACCTGAAGTAGACAATATGGTACATGTAAGTTCAATTAATTCTCATCATCTCAAACACTGATAACACAAACTACAGCTTAAATCGATCTAAATAGGAGACAACAATGGCTTATTTGCAACATATCCCTTACATTTATACTCTTATTTATCTTAAACTACTGTTGTCTCGAACAAAAACCTCTGACCTCCGGAGTTGGAGATAACTAGAGTATATTGTAGTTAACAAAAGCACCACACAATAGCCCATCTATGTCAACTTTTTTACTCACGGGCGTATCCAGAGGGGTTTCGTTGGTTTTAGCCAAATGCCCTTTTAGACAATACAGTCGACTCTCGTTATCTCGAATTCCAAGGGACTCACTGAATCACTTCGAGATATCCGTACCTCGACATATCAGAGTTGAGGGAGTGAGGAAAACAAGAAATTGAACAACCACATTTAACAAATGAATATGTAATTTGACTCCTGAATTTAGAAATATATATATAAAATAATGTGGAAAAGAGTAGAAATTCCTTAGGAGCAATTTCTCCTCTTTTTAACTGTATTTTGTTACCTGTTGTCATAGTTTCATGTTAAAACAAGGATCAGATTTTCACTTCGAGATAAGCGGTAATTCGAAATAAGCGAATTCGAGATAACGAAGTTCGATTATTTTTATGAGACATTTTGGATACACTTGGACACCGTATTTACCTTACATATTGTACATCTTACTCTTTACCTTACAAAGCTCCCAAACTTTTAACACGTCCATTTTACTTGGTGTGAATGTGTCTAAAATTGCTGAATGAGTGGAAACAGTATATATGCATTTCCCACCATAATCCTGTTAAGTTTGTATAACTCCTTGTTATAAAGAGAACGTGTTTTCAGCCTTTGCTTTTTCTCGAGCATCAAGTTATATGTAATTCCGTCCCTTTACCTTTCCCTACATGTGTAAGCTGTTCTCGCAACAGTATTACAGTCGACCCTCGTTATCTCGACCTCGCCTATATCGAATAACCGCTTATATCGGAGTGAAATTCTGGTCCCTGTTTTAACATGGAAATCTAAGAACAGGTAACAAAATATTGTGGAAAAGAATATATATATATATATATATATATATATATATATATATATATATATATATATATATATATATATATATATATATATATATATATATATATATATATATATATGTATTTCTCACTTCAAGAGTCAAATTACATATTCATTTGTTAAACGTGGTTGTTCAATTTATAGTTTTCCTCACACTATCAACTCTGATATGTCGAGGTACGGATATCTCGAAGTGTTTCAGTGAGTCCCTTGGAATTCGAGATAACGAGAGTCGACTGTATAATTCAAAATTAAACCAACTACCTAAAATTCACATAATTATGTTATTTTTCTCCGATGGGATATATTATTGATAATTACCAACATATAAATAAAGATATAAAAGCAATGGAACAATTGCGAAGATGGAGACATGGGGAAGAAACATTGACAAAACAAACGCCACTTATAAAACCACCAACGCATAAACAAAGGACTGCAACAGAGGAACTGTCTTGGTATATTCCGTAGAAAAACTACTAAGGGCTGCAAACCAGTTTTACTCTCATAAAACCTAATCCTTAATTTTGAAGCAGCTCCAAATTACAAATACATGTATAAGTTCAGTCCTTATTGGGGCCTTCCGCCTCATCTGTGACACATCACAATGAAACACATACAGTCGACCCTCGTTATCTCGACCTCGCTTATCTCGAAAAACCGCTTATATCGAAGTGAAATTCTGGTCCCTGTTTTATCATGGAAATCTAAGAACAGGTAACAAAATATTGCGGAAAAGAGGAGAAATTGATCCTAAGGAGCAATTTCTCCTCATTTCCATATTATTTTATGTATATATTTCTAACTTCAGGAGTCAAATTACATATTCATTTGATAAATGTGGTTGTTCAATTTATAGTTGTCCTCACTCTATCAACTCTGATATGTCGAGGTACGGATATCTCGAAGTGTTTCAGTGTCCCTTTGAATTCGAGATAACGAGAGTCGACTGTACAATCAAAACCACTGTGATGAAACAAAGCTAAGGGTTCAATGGCAATCTGTAGCCAGAATACAAGGAAACCACAAACAGGACCACGATGGCCCGACCACAGACTTCGATAGTCAGGCGTCAAGGCTTCCATGTGTTCGTTAACCAAGTCTGCTATTTTCCTCACTATAACTTGAAGATTAACTAATTCAAAAAAGAAAGCTTTTTAGTTTTTTTTTTAAATGCTACTACTTGTGATACTCAACAAAACATTAGAGCCGCAACGTTAGAAACAACGTATATTCGGACATGTGCGCCCAGTGAAGATTCAGATCAACCTGCGCATTTGCGCAATTTGATCAATTTGATCAGAATTTTCACTGTGCACATTTGGATAGCCAATAACGCAACATTTATTCCTGCGGACAACGAAGACTCTGACCAGACTGCGCGGGCTGATTTGAGTCTTCGTTGGGCGCAGGTGTCAGAAGGTACGTTTCCTCAAGGTAAGGGTCATATAATAACAATAAAATGTCTTGTAAATGTCAAAATCCACTGAATTCACGGAACAATCCTTTTGGGAACTTTATATTGGGGCCTGATTGTAGAATGACCTGATTTCGCTGTTCGCTGTTGATAACGTTATATGGGCTATGCCGTGCGAAAACGTGTCTTAGGGTGCATGCGGACTGTGAAGGCCCATATCTGCGCTGTCTAATCGGGGCATTCACTGTCCGCTTACAGTATCATTTGACACTACAGAATGTATGAGTGGAAAATAAAGGCCCGGATTATATTTGCGCATGCGCAGATGATCTGCATATGCGTATTTGGTGCATGTACGAAGACTCTTTTTCGCTTGACGCAGTCCATATTTTGTGTGACACAGGCCTATTCATACATACATTTTATATCCCGGTGCAGGTCCAATAACATGGGTGTGTACTCTTCCAAGTGCTACACGTTGTGGAGTATAAATATTTTTCATGTTATCTAGTCTAGGAGCTTTTTCCTCTCGCTGTATAAAACGCTGAAGAATTAAATCACTTCTGTTTGAGGATTCGCTCCAGGATAAGTAAAAGTACTGTGACTGGAACATATAACCAGCAGCAGGTTTCCTGTTTGTTCTTGACAGCGCCTCCTGAAATATAAACCAATTAATGCCTGTGAAAATTGTTCCATTTTACTATCACTTACTAAGGTCGTGCTGTTCCCAGTGTAGTCATTCTCGGCGCTCCTGCCCCCGCTCCACTGTATTTATAAATCTTGTTACAATTTTTATTTTTGACAAATTAATTCTAGATAGAAGTTTCAAATTTTATTATTCAATTTGTAACACTATACACCGTACACCAGGTAATTTTTAAGGACTAAGTCCAGGGTAGTCATTTAACATATGAGCCAGTGCATGACAAAACCAACAAAATGGCATTAGCGCCCAGCGCAGGTTCAGATCAGTCTGGATATCGGCCCATTCTGATCTGTCTTTGCTGTGCGCTCAGTTGGTAGCTAAGGACCAAAGCTATCTTCATGCGGACTGCGAAAACTCTGATGAAATATACACAAAGTTCGGTTAAAAAGGCACTTTTCCCATACTCGTACATAAAGAAATTATAGTGACTCGAAAACCTGTCCTGTTATAAAATACTACCGTTGAACTTCAATGGCTCGAACATGTTTGTGACAATGCAATATATTTCCAGATATGGGTACTTCGATCCACTGAAGACATGGGTAAATTCGAGCTACCACAGTGCTAGGTCAGGAGGCAACTGTGGATAATCTAGGGATATCTTTACGATCTTCTATAAAGTAATGGTATGTTATGTGTACGTATTAGAATCGCCCGAAGAAGAAGCGATTCTAATCAGTATATACAGCATACCATTATTAATGAGTTATACAGCATGTATTTTCATGATACAATAATAAACTTTCCCTAAACTACCCCTAAATATTTGTTTCCTCGAGCTATCCGGAGAATTTCCTATAGGGACTCAAAAAGAGTTTGAATCAGCCACGGTTAACGAGCCATCGATATTCGAGTCACTGAAGCTTTACTGTATGAAACCAACTGCATTAAACTGACATAATGAACTGTTTTTTTTTTTTTGTTTTTTTTTTTGTTTTTTCATCTTTAAAGTTTTTAAGTCTCAATTATATTTAGATGATATAAATGCTTTTGGACTGGTAGGTTTTGAAACACAATTGAGAGAGATCATAATGAAGGTACATTTTTAAGGTATAACAAAATTGCTTCGAAAGACTTCTACTAATTTTCAATTTGATAACTGGACCCTTCTCTTGACATGCTCGGAGGACATTCTGTTTATTATTTTTATTTTGTGAAAAATGAACTTCAAAAACGTCATTAAATAAAACGTGACAACGTAAATAACGCTTACATATGGTGACTATATAGCACTTACATATAGCGGAAAATATTTTGGAGCTTCATAAAGAGCTGTCCTCTATCCTGAAATTAGGAACCCCAAGTATTACGCTGGCGAGTCAGTCAATAAGAATCCAGACTAACCAATAAGGGCAAGATTTTCACATGCTATTGTAACGCACGATTTATGCATACGTAAAACTTAAATCGGTGTCGGTTTAATCATTGACAAATTATCGAATGTTAAACATGGCCAGTGTTACATAAACTACATTTGCATCTAAATTGAAATACAGAGCCTATTCTTGTTTATCTGTTTTTTGTAAATGAAAGCATACAGTGCAGCAATACACAGCAAACTTTTCAATGTATAGAGTCTTCTGCCCCAGCATATGTTCAAGTACATTTCTTGGTTTGCGAATTCAAAAGGGATATAAATTTCTTAGAAGATGAAGCAAGTTTGGATCCCTTCTAGTTGCAACCACGGACAATATTATGTCCGAGCTGTCCCAAAATGTGTAATAAAGTGCGGGATCTTGTAAACTTTCAGCGTTTCAATATTCTTACATAATTATTGGGCAGCGTCATGCAGAAAACGCATCTACGGGCATATGCGGGCAGCGCTGGCCCAGATCTACCTGTGCATCAGGACTTTCACTGTCTACTAGCAGAATTATTGGATACTACAGAATGTAAGACTTGAAAACAATGACCCGGATGATACTTTGCGAATGAACAGGATGATCTGAATCTGCGTACCTTGCGCATATTCGAATGCATTGTTTTTCGGTTGACGCGGCCCATTTCGGTACTCGTACGCGCAGGCCAACAGCCCTCTGAATCACCACATTGTATTGAGCGACGAGCAATTGCTAACAAAGTATCTGTAAGCAGGAGACTGTTGAAGCGGTTCAGGTCGGAGGGAGATTATATTCCTTTTATTCTAGTAACTGTAGATGGGACCTGGGTCCATTACTATGAGCAAGAAAGCAAAGCTCAAGGCCATCAGTGGATAGGACCTGGTTTTCCGAGGCCCGAGAAGTTCGAGACACAATTCTAGGCTGATATGATAATTGGACGCAAAAGGAATAATTATATTGAACTTTTTACCAAACGGTAAAACAATCACTGATGAGTACCATATAAATTAACCTTAGTCCTACTGAACAAGGATATGCCCAACTTTTGCAAACAGCGAAGAAGCCACAAGATCTAGATATACACTTTTTGGTATTAAGTATGTAAATTTGTATCAACAACCTGGATCAAGTAATCTGATTGGCTAAACTTAAAAATATCCAAAGCATCTTAATTTATTCATCATGGTAAGGGTTAACTTAAATATCTGAGAATCACAATCCGAGGGAAACGGCTCGGAAACTCCTCTTAATTTCTTCTTCAGCACGACAATGCATAAATCTGCAATTACAAGGTTTCAATGCCTGCTGTAGAGCGTAACAATACCACATCATCCCTGTTTACATGTTTTGGCACCTAGTGATTACTTTTTGTTCCCGAACTTAAAAAGAAAAGTCCTTTCACGTCATTTCTGATCGGAGAAAGAAGTCAAGGCAGGGGCAGAGGAGAAGGTTAGCGCAAAAAGGGTCAAGAAATCTTCGATTCTCGGATGATCGCGCTGATGTCTTTTGGAAAAAATACATCATGATGGAGCAAATGGCACAGAAAAATGACTGGATCGATCACGAAAGGAAGTAACTTCAAGTAAGGTAGGCTACATATTGACTAGCACTCATATATGCCTTTGTGAAAGGTATCGACATTTATTTTTGGGTCGATTGATTAATGAATTCAGGGGAACGGTTATTGATAGCCGCCCTGTTCTTGTCGCTGTGACGTCAGAGGTTTGTGTAAAGAGGGTTGCCTGTGAAAACTAGACTGGGCTTAGTACTGGGACATTTGCAAATCATGCAGACCCAATCAAACGCCACAGGACGCGGCGTCTGATGAGGGTCTGTACTATTTGCCTAAACAACAAGAAGTAAATGGTTAAATGAGATATTTTTCTGAGGGTGGATGTATGCATGCTTTGGTCCTCTAAATACTACATATAAAGAGTTGCAGCTCCATGACAATGGCTCGGTAACAGATCATTACATAATAGTTGCTTAGGTGACAGGTAGTTATAAGCCACAGCGTGAGCAAACCATACCTCCTGACATGTGCGCCCGATAATTCTTCAAACCAGTCTGCGTATTGGCTATCGTAAATGCGCCTTATGAAAATTCTGATAAGACTACGCGAATGTGTAGGTTGGTTTGAATCTTCGCTGGGCGCACATGCTTAAATATAAGTTCTTTTTTTCTTTTGACGTTGCGTCTTTTATAGTGTGTGTGTATGCCGCGTATATTCTCACTTACCAAAGTTTCAAGCAGTGTTCTATTTTTCGATGGTATAAAGAATTCATCATGGTCTATGATTCCAAAGTACTGGTAGCCTGAACATCTTTCAAATGAATCGTCCACAACAACTTGTTGATCATTCCACACTTGGCCACCTTGCCTTGCAAATATTGCAATTCTGGGATATTTATCTGAAAGACAATTCAATATACGGGTAGCGTCAAGCGAAAGAGTATCATCGATCATGCTCAAAATGTGAAAATGCAAATCATTCTGCTCACACGCAAAATCTAGTCCGGACATTTGCTCTCAACTGAAACATTTTATAGTATCAAATTATTATGTTTGCGGACAGCAAAGGCCCTGACCAGACTACGCGGATGCGCATACTGATCAGGCATTTCGCTGTCCGCATATGGTAGGGTGACTTTCAATACAGTAGAATTAGCCATGAGTACTCGTCTTTGTTTATTATAGTGATTAATTTGATTTTTATGTTTTTGCTTTGATGCATTGACTGAGTTGGGAGCCTTTATGCGAACCGAATTTTTATGTATTTCTGTATTAAGAGTAGCATCGGGACCCAGGGTGAAGTTAGCTAGCTGTAAAAGTGCTTTAAACCCCCCGGTGGTTTGCTCTACCGACCGTTCTAAGGCGGTGGTCCCGGTGTTAGTCTTACTCTTTGTTGCTTTGTGGTTTATTCCACTAGGCGATTTGTTATATATCTTTCCGTGTGTCATTTTGTTCTTGTGTTTTTCAGTTCTTTTAGTATTGCGATTACCTCGCTTGGGGAAGAGAGAGCTAATCTTAGTGCTTTTCGTACGTTTGTTCGGTTTGTGCTTGTTTAGATTTGTCGGTTTCCTCTTCCGCTTGGGGTCTGGGAAGGGCTGTGGTTTGTCATTGTGGCACTCCCTGGACTTTTCTCTTACCTTTTTTTCAAGACTGAAAAATTGTGAACCCAGACCCCCACGTACAACAAGATGTGTCATATACCAAAATGTTTCAAATTCTCTATAGTTTCTGAAACTGCCGGCATAAATTGGCATAAATGATGGTGAACCCAGAAATCCAATATGGCCGCCAACATGGCCGCCAAATACTAAAAGTCTGCTTTTGAAGCCTAAATTGTCTTCTGGTTGTTCTAGTATGCATGCAAAATGTATATTTTGATTGATATGTACTTGTTACAGACAATACTATTTATTTAAATACAAACAGAAGCATGGTTTAAACATTAAAGGCAACATTTGAGGATAAATGGGCAATTTTTGGTCTGAACATAGACCACTTATAAGAAACAGAAGTTCCCTAAAATTTCTTAAGCGATATCACTTGCTTCATTTTAATTTAAACAACACACCAGTTATCATGGCCAATTTAAACATCATATTTCTGTTGAAAATATTAAACCAGTATTGAACAGTAAGCAGTTTGTTACCCCTACCCCCACCATTCGATTTCAAGTTTTCTGAACTGATGCTCGTGAAGCTTGACAAGAGACAATAGAAGAAATGAAAAAGATGGACAGAATGGTAAACTATTTCATTTATCAACATCTTTTAATGGGGAATTGTTTGATTTTCTTCATAGTTCAAGTTTTAAATCACAGACATAATAACAAATAAGAAACACTGACCTGGATAAAATTGGCTTGATAATGTTTACTATAACACCGACAGAAAGTGTTATGGAGGGAAACTTTAAAAATACATGCATGTAAACATTGTAAATAAATTAATTGAAACCAAATCTAGAAGGAAATGGCAAGTGTATTTATAAACTATCAAACACATGCAGACATTTTGCAGAAAAGTCGACACACTGTAAGGTCGACTTTGGAAGGGTGTCATATAATGGACTTATCCATCCATCGTGGACACTTCGTGAGCCTGTCTGTGGACAGTCAGCGAAAAATACAAAAAGCTATTTTGATATATTTGACATACTCGAGCTATTGAATTCCCTTTCTAATGCCACTTTTCAATACTAAGGCTAAGGCATGGGCCATGCATCTTAGCGCCAGTTGATTTTATTATTAACCCAATCTAAGTAGGCAATTAAATTGAAAAAACATGACAGTCTTCAAATGTAAACAATGATGCAAGATGCAGATATGGCTGAAAACATTAATTTCAGTGGGTAAATAATCTAAAATTGCACACAATTCGGAGCAATTGTCGTCAGAATGAAACATAGTTTGGCGTAAATTTTGGTGCTGGGTTGTATGGAATTTAATTCTGCACAGTATAGCATTCTCCAATTTTTAAAATAACGCCCTCATAGATGACAAAAGCCCCAGACTGTCGACAACCCACCTGGAACAGCCACCTTTTTAGCTCGCACTACTCATGTCCGGATATTCACATTTCTTTGCAAAACAATTGGCCATGAGTGACGTGATTACTGCCCGTGACATATATTGCTGAAAGAAACAATAATGCATTTAAAATCCTGCCTGAGCAAAGCAAGTCTGAGGAAGCAAGAACCATTTTAAAGGAAGAATTTAAGGAAAACATTAAAACTGACTGTCAATAAAATAAGAAGATAATTTAGATTTTCTCTTATAATATATATCCAATGCAGTCTAGTGCTCCATTGTGTGAAAAGTTGCAGACGTAACAAAGTGTCTGACTGCAGAATAAGCTAGGGTTTACCCGTATGAGTTAAGCTCTTCTACTGGCTTCTTACTTCTATACAAATAGTGAAGATAGACTGTTAGCCCAGATGTTTCGTTATTATGATGATTTGACCAGAGCTGTTATGATTCGGAACAGATGACAACCATCTATGTATATCAGTTTTATCTTAACTATATCACCAGCATTTAACTTTTGCCTTACTGGACAACCAAATGACGAACAAAAAAGAAGATGGTCTGGATATTTACATTGTGCCTCAAGATAGCTCCAATACAAATTATACTGGGAGCTACCTATTGTTGCTGTCTATAGGTAGCCTGTAGGAAGTGCAATAGGCTGCCTACTGGAAATTTGCCATGCAAATTTTGAATGACCTACTCCTTATATGGAGTAGGCAGCTCATCTATGAAGGTAATGACTAAAAAGGAATCTGGAGCTGCCTACTGTTCCTATTCTGCTTCCTCGTCTGTCATTGGCCACTGAGCTGCCTACTGCTGCCTCTTAAATGCTTTTCCTGCCTATTGAGCTGCCTACTACATGTTCACTGGCAACTTAGCTGCCTACCCTGCCTATTCAGTGGGAACTGAGCTGCCTATTCTGCCTAATAGATGTTCATTGGCTACTGAGCTGCCTACTCTGCCTATTCAGTTGGAATGGAGCTGCCTATTCTGCCTAGTGCTTGTTTATTGGCTACTGAGTTGCCTACTCTGCCTATTCAGTGGGAACTGCTCGTGAGCTGCCCATTCTGCCTACTACATGTTCATTAGCTGGCATAGAACTCGGTACCTGTAGCAGTAGAGGCACGTGCACTAACCACTTAGCTAATCACGCTCTACATTGGCTACTTGGATGGGGTTTTTCAAAATATCTGTCCCTTAAAATAAGGATGTCCAGGTAAGTGGGCGTCGGGTGAGCGGGCGGCGTCGTCCCAGGTTAACGTTTTGGTTAACCATTTTTCAAAGTTCTGTTACCTTTATTCTTCAGTGGATTGCTTTCATATTTGGTAGGGATGAAGAAAAGGACCAGTAGGTGTTTCCTATGCAAGAGAGGCAACTCTCACTTTCTTCCTTATTTAAAAAACCCATCCATAATGCCTTTAGGCGTTGTTCTTTTTTTACAGAAAAAAAATTGTTCACGGAGGGAGCAAATTGTTTCCTAGAAGAGTTGCTCCCATTTAGAAAGAGACTGAAAACCAGAGAAGCGCAGTCATGTTTCCAACAGAACTCACTTGACCATGGACAAGTAAATTCAAATTTGCTCGACTGAGCAATCGATGCTGGGTTTATACCTCTATGATACCTTATGGTTATGCATTGATAGCAGTGGTATCAATATCAACCCTCTGCGTTATTGGCTTAAGCTTAAGCTTAATTGATCTCGGGCTTATAATTGGGTCTCAGGTTGATAATTCAAGCAACAATCATAACCCCATCACGTAAAAATTGCCATGTACATGTATTAGGCAAGCAGATCTATGTATCTTAATGTATAGTCAGTATAACACCGGATTTACATATTTATGACACCAACTTGCTTTGATATGTAACAGGAAAAAGGCGTTGAATTAAATTAAGTAAATTAAACGTTTTTCTACCTATAACAAGCATAGTAGTTATGTTCACTAATAAACAACAAGTAGTCTACTTACATTCACTGAAATAAATTTCTGTTTAATCTAAAACATCCTAAATACACATTTGCAATCAAAATGGCTGCTATATTTTTCCCACCAATTTTACCTGACAAAGGATAGAGCTGCCTACTATGCCTAATAATTACACAAAGTAAACCCAGCTGGAGCTACCTACTCTGCCTACTGCAGAAAATAAAATAAGCTTGAGTTGCCTACTCTGCTTACAGGAAAAAGAAAATTAAGTTTGAGCTGCCTTCGTTGCGTACTGCAAGAAGTAAAATAAAGTAAACCCAGCTGGAGCTACCTACTCTGCCTCCTGCAGAAAATTAAATAAGTTTGAGTTGCCTTCTCTGCCTATAGTAAAACATAAATTTTGGAGTTGCCTACTCTGCCTGTTGTACAAAACAAACTTACTTTGAGCTGCCTACTGGTTGCTGTTCTGCCCATAGGCAGCAAGAAGGGCAACAAATAGGCAGCTCTTGCCTACTGGAGCTGCCTACAAATTAAATGTAAAACAGTAGGCCACCCATAGACAGCCTCCTTTTCTTTTATCATATGGGAGAGTTCACTGGGTGAAAAGACCTCCTGCTGCAGCCCTTCAGTTTTTGCAATTCTGTTTTGTAGGATTATTGTGGCTTGGTGCAAAATCAAGACATCACTTGATTCCAAATCTTTGAACTTGTCAGTTTTTGCAGTCTTCTGATTCAGGATTTTTCCAGCTTACATATTTTGACATGGGATTTCAGCCCTTATAACATTTAACAGAAGATCCAACCCTTAAAATAAACATCAGTCCTGGACAAATCTATTTTATGCTTTTTATGTACGTTGTTTTAAACTTATGTTTACCAATGGATACATCATTTACTCTTTTTAATTTCTTTTAAGCGTGACCTCAAAAATGATAATTCAAATAGATATTGTTTCAGTTTCAATCTTTCTTTTCAGTATTCTTTAAACTGGCTTCAGCTTTCTCTAATTTGCTTTGTCAGACAGGGTTTTAAATACATTATTCTTTCTTTCAACAGTATAAGTGGCAAGACAACTTTTTTTTCTTGATGACTCATAGCTTCATCAGCAACAAAATATCCCTTTGAATTTAAATTACAATATAGGGATATAATGCAGCAAACCGCACACATAGCTGTTAACCAAATATGGTAGGTAACTTTGCTTTAATTGCACGAAGGTGAGTTGGTCCTCCGTCTCAATGACAGCTCCCTCCTCAATCTGTTTCAGACGGTTGAGACCTGACTATGAATGTATGTGGTTGGGCCAATTGTGGTCCTGTTTGTGGTATTCTTGTGTTCAGATTGCCATTGAGCTTTTTGCTTTGTTTCTTCGCAGTGTTTAAGATTATATGTACTTCACTGTGATATTTCACTGATGCGGTACAGGACCCCTACGCAAACCGAGAATTATGTTTATAATTTTGGGCTGCATCAGAATCAATTGTGATGAGGTTTTTTCATAAAAAATAGTTAAAGCCCGCAGTAGTTTTTCAACTGATAGTTCCAAGGTTGCTCTTCTGTTGCAGTTCTATGTTTATGCATCGATAGTTTCATAGGTAACATTTGCTTTGCCATTGGTTTTCCTCATCTCTCCTTCTTTTGAAGTCTAGGGAACGAAGGCTGTGCTTCGTAATTGTGGCATTGCCCGGGTATCTTCACATATGACTTTCTAAAAATTGTGGATATCTTCTGGCTATTAAAGCCCCTAGTGGCTCTGTTTCTGTCTCATATGCTTGAATTGTGGATAGCTTCTGGCTATTAGAAGCCGCTAGTGGCTATATAGCCACTGGTGGCTGACATAGCTGGTCGCGACTGATACTTGTGGCAATATTGCAGCAATAGATCTACTGGCCGTTATCACTGGCTACTTTTTGGCTAGAAGTTGTGTCTACTAAATTTTAAAGCGGCTTTATTGCAACTACGAAGCCACTTTAAAGCCGCTACATTTTCATTTCTGTAACGGTTAGGAAAATATGTGAAAATTCTGAAGCCCACCCACGGGATTTTTGACACTAAATTAGAACTCAGGGGTCCTATGTCAGAGGTATGGAATAGGACATAAAATTTTCAAAATTATCTAATACCCGGAGGTAATCCTGCCACCCTGTTCAGAGGAAAACATTTATGGGTGCATATTGTATGATAACAAGTGCCTTTTATTTCTATATTTTGTTTCAAATAATTTATTGACAACTTTACAAAGTTTCAAATTTTCCCGCCACAAGTTCTGTCGGTGTCACAGTAAATATTGCCAAGTCAATTTTATCCGGGTTATTATTTCTTATTTATTGTTCAGTCTGTAAATTAAAACTTAAATTCTGCAGCAAATCGAATCATTCCAGGAAAACAGAGGTTGATAAATGAAATAGCTTGCCATTCTGCCTGTCTTTATCATTTTTTCTACTGTCGTTTATCAATCTTTACCAGAGTCAGTTCAGAAGCGATGAATCAAATGATGGAGGTAGGGGTAAAAAACTGCTTACTGTTTAATACTAGATTAATATTTCATACTAAAACCTGAGTTTTGAGCAGGCCATGATACCTGGTGTGTTGTTTAAATTAAACTCAAGTAAGAAATACAGTGGAACCTCGATAGTTCAAAGTCCAAGGGACCAAACAGTTTTGTTTGAATTATTGAGACTTTGAATAATTGAGGGTTAAAATGCATACATATATTTAAGTCGGGACTTCAAAATGATTTTGAATTATTGAGAATTTTGAATTATTCGAGTTTGAATTATCGAGGTTCTACTGTATCACTAAAGTAACTTTCAGGAACTTCTATTACCTCTCAGTACACCATTTTTAGACCTAATATCGACCTTTTGACCCTAAAATTGCCTTTAATTTTTAAATTATGCTTCGTTTTGTATCTAACTTAATAGTCTTGCTTGTAATGAGTTAAGGTCAATCTAAATATACATTTTGTATGCATACTAGAATAACCAGAAGACGATTTAGGCTTCAAAGGCAGACTTTTAGTATTTGGCGGCCATGTTGGCGGCCATATTGGATTTCTCGGCTCGCCATCATTTATGCCAATTTATATCGGCAGTTTCAAAAACTACAGACAATAGGGAACATTTTGATATATAACACATCTTGTTGTACAGGGGCGTCCGGGTTACCCCTAGAAAGAGTGGCCAGTTTCACTCATTGTCACCCTACCAATATGCCCGAAGACACCTTTTGGCATGGTGCGGCCCAAAAAGTATACTATTCCTACAAGAGCCATCCTTGGGAATAAATAAAACTTGCTAGTTTAAGAAAGGGGCAGTGTCTATAAGGCCTTGGTCCCGAGCCGATTTCCTTTTTATATCTCTTAACCCTTCTCTTGCTGAACACGGCATGCCCTGTCTTAGCAAACAGTGTACAGCCAGATCAGTGATCTCGATCTGCACTGTTTGTCATTAAATATGCGAGTTTTTATCAAAACTCCGGTGATTGGCTGGAAATTAGAATGATCTGATTGGCTGGAAATTAGAAGTAGGCATGGCATCTTAATAAGGGTTAAATGATCCCTAAGCTTATACAGCTTTATGTATGCAAACTATTTATTTGAATGGAGCATTCGTTTGGAAGATATATTCAAATTAAGTGAGCGGGGTAACGTTCTCCTAAACAAACTGGAGATAATTATGCATATACAACTTTACAGCATGCATGTTATTATTTCTGCTGTAATAAGCAGCATAGAGGGATAAGAGAACAATAATCTTGGCAGTGTTTTCTTGAATTTTAAGGGCCAATTTTGCAAAAAAAAAAAAAAAAAAAAAAAAACAAACAAAAACAAAACAAAAAAAAAACAAACAAACAAAAAACACGCCTTTATTATAGGTTTTCATCAATCATATTGCTGGTCATTTATACACGTATCTGATGCATTTCTATTGTACATAAAATCTTCTTTTTTAAATTGCTCCTTTATGGCATGAATATCTTCCCCCTAATTTTGACAATTACTTACATCAAAGCAAAACATGTTATGAATTTCATACTTATCCATATCTTTTACATGAGGTGAATTTTCTCTCTGGAAGCCTTTTAAAAGCATGTTTACATGTACATGTTCTCCGCCTGACTTTCCACTTTGAGTGAACATATACGTTTATGTCATTCATGGCGTCACAGTAATGTTAATTTTGTCATGTTAAATGCATGAATTAATAAGTGTTAGTGACATGAATAAATTTAACTACAGTATTATATTTTCAAATGCTTTGTTCTATTATACTTCGCATGAAATAAAAGTGTTTTTAATCTTGACTAGCTTCAAGGTCACAAGCTAAAAATGTTCAAGTAAGTGCATTTATCATTGAGTACTGACATAGAAAGTATGAGCATATCATATTTGATGAACATATACTCTGGCACATTTAATCCGTTGTTATTTTACTTTGCTCTGCTAACAACAGATCCATTGGTTTTTAACATGATTTTACGTATTATAGTAATGCATCTAGATAAATGACAAGCAATATCAAAGATGATAAATCTGTAATAAAGGCGTGTTGTGTGTGTGTGTGTGTGTGTGTGTGTGTGTGTGTGTGTGTGTGTGTGTGTGTGTGTTTGTGTGTGTGTGTGTTTTGTTAAGTAGGCCCTTTGAAAACTCACTGTCAGTATAATTGGTCTCGAACTCCTTTATACTGCTCCTTACAGCAGAAATAATAGCATGCATTTAATAAGCCACATATATGCATTCGAAGTTATATAAGGTATTGAATTATATCAAAGCTGTAAAGCTGTATATGCATTTGATTATCATAAAATGATTGAGGCGTGCAGTTATCCCATCCTTTGTTTGAATATATATTTCAAACAATTGCTCCATTCCAATGAATAGTTTGCGTATGTAAAGCCAATACATACGGGATCATTTAAAAAGATTAAAAAGAAAATCGACTTAAGTCCAGAAAGCGGTCTTATTGACAATTCCCATATGCTTTTGTTGTAGAAATTGCACGCCTGGGAATCGATCAACTTGCACTCCGTCGGAGTACTATTGAACAATAACTTGACCTGTTTCGGTAGACAAGTTGAGTGAATGTGAACAAACACCAGGGGCGAAGGTCATTAAGTTTACCGTAAGTTTATGTTTTCATTTTACGTTTTTTCGAAAATCAGAAAATGCCATATGTTGTGGCAATGAATGGGAGATAATCCTGATACAAGTATCATACAAAAAATCGGAGGATTTCTACAGATATCCTTTTTGGCGTAAAAAAAAATCATGTCTTGAACATGCCTTACCATGATTCAAACTATCCATGAAAGCAATTTAAACGTTAACTCCAGCACATTAGCAATTGAAATTCAAGTCCATGTTAAAATAAGTCAATTTAGCGCACTTTTGCTTAAACGAAGTGATTCACTTCCGATACACGGAGAAAAAGTTTCTATGCGTTCCATTTGACAGGTGACGTTCCATTTAACTAATGGAACTTACTGTGCAATCGAGCATATTTTCGAAAAAAAAAAAAAAAAAAAAAAAAAGACAATTTGCTTGTTCTTAACATTTTAACAGCGTCGATAGCTTTGGTTATTTATTTGTAACCTAATTTTCCTTATTCATTATCTAATTCCTATTTTAGAACTTTAGTACATGACGAAGACTCTAGCACCTCCTATATAATTTACATCAGTTGAATTGTACGCCGCAAGTCAACTGGTACGCATCGAACTTTTAACCGGTACCTGAAAAACGAAATCGTTTTTGCATAAACATATTATAAAGGCGTGCAATATCCAATGGATTTTACACCGACTTGTGTCATCTCGCTAAAATGTCATGAAGTACACAACAACTGCATCCTTTGCCTCAGTGCTTATTGTTCAATGTATGATTTTTGGTCGCCAAAAAACGATATCTCGCTAACTCTATAGAGTTTCCTGTTAAATCAAGTGTTATAACAATTTTGAGCTTTTATTTCAGTCATGACATTCTCCGATTCTTAGTAAAACACAAAATAAGTAAATAAGCTCACATTTTGTCCAGCTGCTCAGCACTCTGGGAAGTTGTTTACACACGTCAATTTAAGTCCGTCGGAATAGGTCAACTCATTCCTTTACAGAACACCGTCGGAGTACAGGTTGACCGATTCCTGGGTGTGTATTTGGACATGAAGCGATAAAGTGCCTTCAAATATGCTCAAAATACGCAGATTCAGAACATTATGTGCAAGTGCAAAGCATCGCTTGCTCCCGATTTATATATTTTGTAATGTTCCATGACTCTGTTAGCTGAAAGTAAAGGCCTTGATCAAACTGCACGGAGGCGCAGACTGATCTGGGCCCTCGCTGTCCGCATATGCCAGAAGACACGTTTTCGGACACAATTATATGGTATATCGGTACTTTGTTGAATCAGGAAAATTGTTATAGTGAGGTAGCTGTTGTTTAGTGGCGGCTTTCAGTCGAAGTGCTACTGTACACATATGTACAAGAACTGTGTACACTAGTATGCCCTGTACAAATCACTTTGAGCTGGCTTCGCTAGCGCAGTCGGATGCTCGTCCGACTGATGATCAGGAGGTCGCAGATTCGATATCCGTTTTATCTGGCAACATTTTTTCGTGGAGATTCATCATGAAATGTTTTCTACGAGAAGTTCTTCCCTTCCGCTGATTCAAGAAGGGCAGTTGTCAGTTTCTGGTGAAAGAATGTGCCCAAGTATTGGTTAAACGGTTAGAGGTATAAGCCTGCCTAGTAAACGTGTGATTGAGGAATAAGCCTGGCTAGTATAAGTGTAATTGGGTAAACTGACATGACCTTGATAGTGTTGACTGGGCCGTAAATCCTCAAATAAAACTCCAAGCTCCAAACAGATCACTTTGAACATGTATAATGAGTGCACTACATGTATTTGTTTTTCAAACTAATCGTTGACAGAGAGGCAATCCCAAAGGGATTTTTATCTTTGGGCAAATTTTAAGGAAATCGCCAATAAAATATCTTAGCATTCGGCTGAACTATAGCACGGGTTACTATAAACGCTTTTTGTATACTTAGTGTTACGAAATGTTCCAAAATTAGGATTCTTTGGAAATAGAGAGAAAAAAAATTAAAATCCATGGTAAGGTTGATGTCCTTTTATCAGCCGTTATTTAATATTCCGAACTTGACATGCAGCTTCCTGTTACAAATAGTGTTTACAAATAGTGTTGATCCTGAGGAGACGGTTCTTGAGCCGTCTCGTCAAAATCTACACTATTTGCCATTCTTTTTTGGCTGAGACCCCTATTTGGAACAATCGTTCTGACCATATTCAAAGGTGGAAGCGTCCAATTAAGAAACTGGGATATGATAGGATTGATGTCCTTTAATCAGGAGTCAATTAATATTCCGAAGGGGAATTCCATCTTCCTGGACATCCTCTAGTTTAATTTAATTGTTCCAACAAAGAAACAAAAGTGGAAATTTGCAAAAACATCTTACCTTCATTCGCTGGCTCGTAATAGAACAAATCAAGTATTCCCGTAGATTCGTAGTATTGTAGTACTTTCAAGGCATCACCGTTAATACCTTTCATGTAGTACGTGACAACCTTATTAACACCAAGATGTTTATAGGCTTCCATCCATTCTATAATTAGCTCAGCACTAATATTACCGAAAGCAGTTTTCGTACCTATGGCTATCTTGTTAGGTTCTTTCAATGGGAAATAGGGTCGAACGTATGACACCTGGTCCTCCAAACAGGTATTATCAGATAATTTTACGGCAACACCAATAGGAACTGTCATTTTGGAGTCCTTGATGTTAGGACAAGCCAGATAGTATGACCACATTGGTGCTCCAACGTGGAAGAAACGCTGCTTTAATGGAACAACCGACCTGTACACAATCTTGTTTTCGTTTACGAATTTGAAACAACAAGTCAAATTAATTTTGCCGTAAACCTTTCTTTCAAGATTTCCATAAACTTTAAACAAGTCCCAGATGTTATTCTCCGATGTATTACCGGCGGCAACGCCAAAAATAAATATGGGACCAAATTTCATTTTGATGAACTCCCTGATTCTTGGCGTGGTATTGACGACGTCTGAAACCAAATGTTGTAGACCTATGACTGGTTCTTTCTCGTTCTCTCTCGTTGTTGATTCTGACATCCACCCTTTTCAGAATATAAATAAAAATTTGAAACGATAATAACCCGCCGTTATCGAGCGACAAATAAAACGGACGCAATTTTCTCACTAGCAAATTCAGACCCAGATCTTCAAAATACCAAATGCACGTACCAAGTTTGTGAAAATTTATTGACATTTACTCATGTACCGTCCGGAAACGAAAATATGGATGGAGGAACGGACGTTATACAGACGGACGGACACACAGACGATCAACGTGAAACCATAATACTATAGACTCTCGATCAGATAGAGGAACCGCGCTGTCAAATCGTTCATTGGGCTCGTTCAGTTTACATCACCAATACTATATTGTAGAGAAAAAGATATTTAAGGGGACTTTCTTTACAAGACACAAACATTTTCTCCCTTATAAAAATGGCGGAAATATACTGTTTGCTTTCCTGCTCACTAAAACTTTTCCTGAAATGGTCTGTCCTAAAAGGAAAGAAATTGCTCCCAAAGGCCCATGCCATTTGATAGTTGCCTCCATGTATTTGTATACCTCCCGTAAACATTCCGCGACTATACCAAGTAAATCCGATCGCCTTAAAATCATTGTAATTTATAGCTGCATTGCAAGTAAGAGTGAGGTTTCTCGCGGGTAAAATTATCCTAAGCACACCCAACAGTTTTGATGATGGTTGTTCAAAGACGGTTCCACTTATTTGCGGTTCTTAGTCGATTTCTCTATTCTTTGCTGCTCTCATAATACAAAGACAGTTCCTCTAATGCGTTTCTTTGCGGTTCTCAGTCTGCAAAGATGGTTCCTCTATTGCGCTCTTTTGCGGTTCTCAGTCATTGCAAATGTGCCGTTTCCTTTGGTCATATTAGTAGTCAGACCAGTCTGTTTAGACCATTTGCACCTTATGAGCTTTCTGACATTCTAACGTTATGTCTATATATATCTGGGTTTTCCAAGATTGCAAATGTCTAAATGTAGCCTTGTGGGTTTTCCCATAAAATGTAAATTCCTAATTAATACAGCCCTAGTAGGTCATATTGTTGTAACTTAAAGCGGACAACAAACAGGCCGAACCTCAAGTAATTGATATGGTGCAACATGTTCTATTATTGTGAACTCTCAAATGTGTCTAGACTTGAATGAAATACCACTGCTCTTTTAACATTATCCAATCAAACGATATTTAGTTACTTTTAAAATCTCTATTTTATCACCATTCATTTCATTTTACAAAGAAGTCGCTTGGAGATAACAACGAAAATATACCAAGTACAAACGAAGGTGAGTTAAACCAGTCATATAATTTCTCCCACAATATTTGTCGCTATTTGTGCAGAAAATAAGTGCGGTAGACTAAAACAATAAAAAGCAGAAAATCTCCATGACAGAAATGCGGCAACTAGAAACTGTGCCAGCCAAATGCAATTATAATCGACCTCCTGCAGTGATAAATCACACTGCCGTGTAAACAGTATAGATGATGGAAGACATTTAGCATGCTGAATTTTAAAATGAAACAGACATTTAAGTCTTTCTTACTTTGACTTTAAACAAAGAGCTTGGTATTTCATTTTTCTTTGCATTTAAAACATTTCTTTTGACAAGTGTTCTAAGTGACCTCTGCCTTACCTTCCCTACATAAATCAAGAAAGGTATATGTGTACAATCTGCGTTTTTGTTTTTTAAGCATGCTAAATGTATCATTTACATACATAAGAATGAGGAGCAAGAAGTCCCTTATTCTCCTATCTACGTATTGAGAGGACACAAAGCGAAATCTTTGTTGATCCATTTTATTGTATAGCTGAGAGTCAACAGCTCAGTGTTGTAAAATTTACAACATTAACAAGCAAAATTTACATATAAGTAGACTGCAGTATATTAAAGCATTGTTGTTTTTTTGTTTTTGTTTTTGTTTTTTGTTTAAAAAATCAAATACAAAAACAGTAATGAAAGTAATTTTAGAAAAAACAAATATAGAGGAAACTAAGGAGGAGCACAAACTAAACGAAAAAAAAAAAAACAAAACAAAAAAAAAAAAAAAAAAAAAAAAAAAAAAACATTTTGTCTGGCAAATTAGCCTATATCATGGTAAACGTCAATAATATTTTCATACCAGTATTTCTGAAACAGGTAAATGACCCTGTAACCCGTAAACAGCAGTGTGTTTAGATAAGCAAATAAAAACTTAATTATTTCTCTCAGTTAAAACAATGCCAGCAAGAAGCGACAAGTCGGTTATTGCATGTTTTAAATTTCTCGCCTCACGGCTCGAAATTTAAAACGATGCAATAACGTATACTTATTTAAAATCAGATAAAGACTTTGAGCAGACGGTAAAAACATCGGCCATCAAAGGTGTAAAAAGTATTTGAATCTGTACATGGCTTACCATAAAAGGGATTTAATTATTATACTTGTCGCCTTGCGTAAATCAGGTATCATTTCTCGTCACAAAGTCTGTTTAGTTGACACAGGTAAAAATGCAGACGATAGTTGTTATTTATATTTAAGCAGACGGCACAGGTAGGATGGTTCCCGTTTATCAGTGTATATCGCTCAATACAATAAGCCAGTATAGTTGAAACTGATAAGAACTTAGAGCCAATCGAGGACCCAGTATATACTGATGCAATATTCCACACAAAATTAAATCGTTAACGTGTTGAGACTCGAAGTAAACTGTTTGACAAGTCAATGCATGTCTCACCAGTAATCAGTCAATCAGATAATACTCCAGCTATTATCAAAATATCTGTTTTGTAATATTTGTTCATGTTACACGAGGGAGTCGTTGCGATTAAACACTCGATATTTTTTAGGACAGGTAATTGTTCTTATTATAAATGTGAATAAGGCAGAGGAAGAAAAAAAAAACAACAAAAAAAAAAAAAAACAACAAAAAAAAAAAAAAAAAGAAAAGAAAAAAAACAAAAACAAAAAAAAAAACAACAACCAACAGTTTAACTATTTAATTCATTTTTTTTTTTCACAACTGATTACCACAACGATATTTACATACATGTAAGAAGGTAGAATGAAGTTCAAGGATGTGCCACAATCAAAAAAGTAATAAATGGCAATATAATAGCAATAGCAAAAGTACTAAAAGTAATCATTAATAATTGACAATTCATCTGAATTCCAGTCATTCTAAGTCACGATCTGGTATCCTTTGGTTGAATTTTCGAGGGTGTTTTTTCCAGGAAACAAAAACCTCTTTGTTCTCACCGCTACCCCTTCGTTTCAAAATTTTATCAATCTCGAAACTCATTGTGTCTGGATCAATTTCCAAGGGCAATAACTCACTATCATACCACGTCTCTTTCACTTCTTCGCCCTGTAAATCTTTCAGTTAATATACGGGTAGGTTCCCTCTGTAATATCTTTTATAAATTTTAAAGTATTTCTCCAGAGTACGTTTGATCAGACGCACGAGCGAATGCACATTTAAGATGGCTGACTCTCACATATTGGTTAAGTTTGTATTTAAACGATCTTTTCTTTGGCATTTTGGCTGCGGTTGTATAACACCTTATGGCGGCGGCGGCGGCGGCGGCGGCGGCGGCTGTATATTATCCTGCAGCGGCGGCGGCGGTGGCGGCGTTGGCGGCGGCGAATACGCCTCACTGATCTGCGGATACGCTTCACTGATTTTGTCTCCAATATATTTATTGCGCCTATGTCTTAACATTACGTCTCGCCTTGAAAAGTTTTCAAAACAGTAGGGACATGAGGTAGAATACATGTTTCTCTTCTGAAAACTAAACTATTAATGGAATATTCTTTCCAAAGTTGTTTTTCATTTAAATGTTAAGTGAGCTGAAATTATTCAGCAGCCGATCAGAGGTGTTGAATGCCATGACATTTATTTTCAGGCTGAAGTTGCAACCATAAAGAGATGGATCGTCAAGAGAATAAGATGTCTCGTTCATACGAATGTCAGCAGTGTGGTTACAAGTTTTCAAAATTACGCTTATTGGCTGAACACAGAAGAACTTTCGGACATTTTGATTCATTTGAATGTTCCGTGTGCAAAAAAACGATTCATTAGAAAAGCGAACTTAGATAAACATTTGCTACGCCATCAAGATTCAACGCAACACGAATGTCAGTCGTGCAGAAAAGTAATCAGCAAGGCCGACTTACTTGAGCAGCATGCTAAGGAGAAACACAACCAGTCTGGAGGCGAGTCAGGAAAACGGCCGCTGGATGATACAAACGATGAACAAGAAATCCAAAAGGGAAAATTAGATAGAAATGATGATCAAGAAGACTTTTACAACATACATAGTGAAAAGAACAAACATGGAGAAATTCAAAACAAAAGCTACATATTACAAAATTACGCTTCGGGAACTGGAGGTTAAAAACATGGAAGATATTTTGAAAACATTTAAAATACTGTTTACCTCTATTGTTGAAAACATTACTTCTACAATTGCAGCTTCAGACTTAGTTCGTTTATCTATAGATAATCCGAAACTGGACTTTCCAATTACACTGCCATTCATGAAAATGTCAGCGTTGACTGTCGACAAAATTTTACCTATTTATATCAACTGCCATGATAATCACTATGGCGTAATAACAAAAATGACAGGGTTTCTAAATAAAAGTTACTACTGTCACGTCTGCAAAAACGGCTATGATAAGACTGAGTCATGCTTGTAATAACGCATGCATATATTGCCGTCATATACATGATGCTGCTTCTGAAGAAGATTGGGTACATTGCCAAGATTGTAACAGATATTTGAAACACAGTACTTGTTTTGAACTTTACCGAAGAAAAACAAAAGCAGACAAGTCTATCCGTGAACAATATTTTAGATGTACCAAATGTGACCAAATCAATATGAGATTACATAAACGAAATCATGAATGTGGCGAACAGTATTGCAAAACTTGCAAGGACTTTGTTCAAGATGACCACAAGTGTTACATGCAACCAGTCGAGCGAGACAATGATACAAAAGATCCGTATGACAGAAAATTTAAATATATTTATTTTGACTTTGAGTGTACACAAGACAATTTACTTCAGTGTACCAAGGGTATAAACCAAATAAGGACAATAAATGCATCAGTGGCCACAAATCCTGGTGTAGATCGTATGAACATACACCAAACTTCTGTGTTGCACAACGAGTTTGTGAAGAGATACTACGTCAGACAGTGTATGTGAAAATTGTGGTCGCAATAAATAATAAATGTTTTTTGCTGGAGTTGATACTTCACACAATTTTTGTCAATGGCTATTCTCTGCTGAAAACTATGGCGCTACCGTATTATGTCACAATTTTAAGGGATACGATAGCTACCCTACCTTGAAATATCTCCATGAAAATTCTATCCTACCAAAAGTAATAACCACAGAATCGAAATACATGTCTACTGAGGTGCCCGTGTGCAAAATACGCTTTATTGATTCACTCAATTTCATTCCGATGCCACTGGCAGATATGCCGAAAGCTTTTGGAGAAACAGAGTTAGCCAAAGGGTATTTTCCACATATGTTCAACAGACAAGATAACCAATCGGCTATATTACCTCATCTTCCAGACATCGAATATTACAGTCCTGATGGCATGAAGTCAAAATTTAGAAGTAAATTTTTATCTTGGTACTCTGAGCATAAACAAGATTATTTTTATTTCCAAAATGAACTGCGGCGCTACTGTAGAAGTAACGTAGATATTTTACGTCGCCGTTGTCAAAACGTTAGATCTTTATTTATCAAATCTACCAGCAAGCAGGGCAACCATGGTATAGACCCTTTTGAAACTTGCATCACAGTCGCTTCAGCGTGTAATCTAGTCTTCAGAACAATTTTTTTGCAGCCTAACTCTATTGCTATTATTCCACCATATGGCTATCGGACCGTAGAAAAGCAATCTGTAATGGCATATCAATGGTTGGCTTATGTTGCGAACAAAGAGAAGATTAACATTCAACATGGGCGTAATATGGGGGAAAAACACGTGGGTCCATATAAATTAGATGGATATTATGAAAATGAGAGCGGAGAAAAAATAGCCCTTGAGTTCCAAGGCTGTTTCTGGCACGGGTGTCCTAAGTGCTACCCTAGACAAACACTAAACCAGGCCAGCAACATGACGATGGCTGATTTACATTTGCGAACGCTTGAAAAGAAGCATTATATCCAGCAGAATGGATATAAATATGTACAGAAATGGCAGTGCCATTTCAAGAGAGAGATCGAAGACAATTCTGAAATGAGACAATATGTTCAATCTCAAGAGCTTGTTTCTCCGCTAGAGCCCAGATATGCTTTCTTTGGTGGTAGAACAGAGGGATTTCGGCTTTATAAACAAGCTACTGCAACGAAGCAGATAAAATATTATGACGTTACACCATTGTATCCATTTGTGAACGAAACCGGAAAAATTCTCCTGGGTCACCCTGAAATCATTACAGAAAATTTTGAGTTCATAGATAAATATGAAGGGCTAATAAAATGTAAAGTGATACCGCCAAGGGGTCTGTACATTCCTGTTCTTCCCATAAAATGCAATGGGAAACTGATATTAAGTTTATGCAGAACGCAGTGAAACACAGCAACAGGAGCCATGTCTGCACATAGATAATGATAGGGCATTTCAAGGTACTTGGGTCACTGATGAAGTTAAAAAGCCATAGAGAAGGGCTATATACTTCAGAGTATATCTGAAGTATGGAACTTTACTGACATCTCACAGTATGATCCCATAGAAAAAATCGGTGGAATATTCACTGATTATGTCAATACATTTTTGAAAGTCAAACAAGAAGCTAGCGGTTGGCCTAAATGGTGCAAAGATGAAAAGGATAAACACCTGTACATATCAGATTATCTAAATAAAAGCACCACAAGCATAATACCCCGCCATAGCAATTATTTGTTTATGTTTTAAAATTAAAGTTGCGAAAATGTCTGGAAAGAAAATGACGGAAGGACAGATAACAATCCTAAACCAGATCTTGATAATATCAATGCATATAGCAATGTTTTCGCTTTGATGCATTGACTGAGTTGGGAGCCCTTTATGCGAACCGATGTTTTATGTATCTCTGTATTAAGAGTAGCATCAGGACCCAGGGTGAAGTTAGCTAGCTGTAAAAGTGCTTTAAACCCCCCGGTGGTTTGCTCTACCGACCGTTCTAAGGCGGTGGTCCCGGTGTTAGTCTTACTCTTTGTTGCTGTGTGGTTTATTCTACGAGGCGATTTGTTGTATGTCTTTCCGTGTGTCCTTTTGTTCTTGTGTTTTTTAGTCCTTTTAGTATTGCGATTACCTCGCTTGGGGAAGAGGGAGCTAATCTTAATGCTTTTCGTACGTTTGTTCGGTGTGTGCTTGTTTAGATTTGTCGGTTTCCTCTTCCTCTTGGGGTCTGGGAAGGGCTGCGGTTCGTGATTGTGGCACTCCCTGGACTTTTCTCGTACCTTTTTTGGTTAAAAGGCCTTGTTATTTACTCAGGTTATCATCCAGAAATGAAAATATGGGCGTGTCTCGGGCAGATAACTCCGTAAATATTTGACGAAATTTGCCTATTAGCAATTCCAAACCAGATCTCCTTAATGTGAATACATATAGCAAGTTTGGTTAAAACCCCTTGTTAATTACTGAAGTTATTGTCCGGAAACGAAAATATGGGCGTGTCTCGGGCAGATAACTCCGTAAAAATTTAATGAAATTTGCCCATTAGCAATCCCAAACCAGATCTCCGCAATGTCAATGCATATAGCAAGTTTTATGAAAATCCCTTGTTATTTTCTCGTTATCATCCGGAAACGAAAATATGGGCGTGTCTCGGGCAGATAACTCCGTAAAAAATTGACGAAATTTGCCCATTAGGACTCCCAAACCAGATCTCCTTAATGTCAATGCACACAGCAAGTTTGGTGAAAATCCTTGTTATTTACTCAAATTATAGTCTGGAAACAAAAATATGGGCGTGTCTCGGGCAGGTAACTCCGTCAAAAATTGACGAAATTTGCCCATTAACAATCCCAAACCAGACCTCCACAATATCAATGCACATACCAAGTTTGGTGAAAATCCATCGATGTTTACTTAAGTTATCATCCGGAAACGAAAAACGGACGGACGTACGACGGACAGACACACGGACGACCAACGTGAAACCATAATACCCCGGCACTATTGTGTGGCGGGGTATAAAAAGAAGGGGTATTATTAAACTACAATAAGGTCCAGGAAAATCCGGGTCTACGTTCTTTAACAAAATTAATGCTTAATTCATTTTGGAGTAAATTTGGGAAGAGCTCCAATTTGGCACAAACGTCATACGTATCAGACTCAAGTGAATACCTTGACTTGCTAACGAGCGATGAACAAAACGTCAAAAATGTGCGATTTCTCAGTGATGAAGCAGTCCAGCTTGACTGGGTTTACAATGATGATTTTATCCGTGCTTCTTGTAGCACAAACGTCGTAATAGCTGCTTACACAACGGCTCAGGCAAGACTTAAACTATATAGTTATTTAGAAAAGCTTGACCGTAGTGTAATATATTGTGACACTGATTCTTTAGTCTTCACAGCATCGCCAGGTCAGTGGGAACCCCAGTTTGGAGATTATTTCGGGGATCTCACAGACGAGATTTCGGGGAACTCAATAACAAAATTTGTTACCGGAGGACCAAAGAATTACGCATATCTGTTGGAGAAGCCGAATGTAGAAGTCTTATGTCTTACTGCAAAGTTCGAGGGATAACTTTGAATTTCAAAAACTTAATTTATATCAATATTGACTCCATTGAAAGTCTCCTGACTGGGAAAAATAAAGGTGGCTCTCTGAAGGTTATAGATGAATGTCAAATTCGCGGAAATCCAAACATCGGGCACATAATTACTACGACAGAAAGCAAAGATTATAAAATCGTGTTTGACAAGCGGGTTATAAGAAATGGACTTAACACATATCCTTTTGGGATGTAAATGTATTTTTGTAATAGGTTAAGGTGTATAAGGCTACTAATCGTGAAATGTGTGTCATGAAATGTTGAATGGTTTCTCTAATGTCGATTCATTTTAATTGTATGTAACTACACTCGATATTGTTGTAAATAGATTCTACTATGTATATGTATTCCTGATTTTGTTTGTACATTCGAAAACTTTGTGTTAATAAATGTGAGAGTATGAACAATAGTTCTTCTTTTTTTCCTTCGTTTACCCAAATGAAGTTGTGAGACAAGCATAGTTTTATGCTAGGTAAAATTAAAATCTTGCCTGATATGATGTGTGCACTGATTTATAGTTTAAGCGAATCAAATTTTGAAATTCTTCTCCATGAAAACATCAACAAAAAGAGACACGGATCCACAAAACGTAGTCTACCCAAGGCACCAAGAGGAAGAGAAAAATAAACAGGTAATTAGTCCTGCGGTGAACCAGTCTGTGTGAGACTAGGTTCTAACTTTGGCTCAGATAATGGATTCTACGCTTTGTGCTAAAAAAACCCCAGGGGCTGTATTAGAATTATGACTTTCTATTGTGCAATCTTGGAAAACCACAGAATTTATTTATCATGGGAAACCAAGCAAGGCTATATTTAGACGTTTACAATCTTGGAAAACCCAGATATGAATAGACATGACGTCAGAATGTCAGAAAGATCATTAGGTGCAAATGGTCCAAACAAACTGCTTTGTGATTGTGGCCTTTACCGGATAACTCCATTAATATTTTTGTTCCCAAAAATAAACAATGTTTAAAAAATACATGTAAATGGAAATAGTTTATGGGAATGTATTTTTTTTTTTTTTTTTTTGTAATCTTTGTCAGCTTCTGTAAGGCAAAGCCCTCTTCTCCTCCTACATATTTAGTTTACCATTTGTTTTGGCTTACGCTTTCTACTATCCTTTACCTGTTTAGAAGGTAGCCCGTGCAGTTGAAAGTTTAAGACACCAGCAAGACGGAGCATCTTCATGCCGGCAAAGCTGTCCCCATTTGCAAAATGAAGGCAAAATTGTAAGGGTGTATCCATTCACCTTGAAGTCGACTTACAAACCCTGTATTGCCGAATCGTGGTAAATATGTCCTGTGCGATGCAGTGGGCCGTAAAACTATATCCTCGAATTTCAATTCTTGCACATAAATCACTTTATGAAAATGGGGCTAATCTAAAAGGAAAGAATTGGCTCCCGATGGGAGATAATTCTTTCCTTTTAGAGTTGACCCTGTTTCAGAAAGGTGACCAAAACAATTACGCAGATTTGTCTCCCCTGAAAGTGTATCCATTCCCCTTAAAACATGATAGGAATTACCTTTTACTGCTGCAGTTGTAATGTTGTACCTTACGGTATCCTGGAATTACAAACAATACAAAAGGTAAACATACTGACTCATTCAGGGGCTTTCCCTCAGAGAACAAAGGTTCGACGTCACGTACAAGATGGCTGCGCCCATGAATTTACAAACTGATGCCGAATACAACCATTCTGGCATGCACCGTATCTTTATTAGTAGTAAGTGGACTGCTTTAGAGAAAGAGACGTAATAAGTAGGAATTTAACAACTAATCATTCTGGCATGCGTGACTCGGCTTATAAAACAATCGTTCGGCCCCAGTTGGAGTACGCCTCAACCACCTGGAGTCTTTAAACAAATCAGATATCTATAAACTGACATGGGTCGCAGAAGGTCGATCCATTGGATATATAACTACTACTCAACTAACGATAGCGTGACTGCTATGCAGTCAAATTTAGGTCTGTGGAGCACTGGAGCAGAAGAGAGCCTATTTGAGCGTTATCATGCTATATAAAATAGTTCATGGCATTACAACAATCCTACATCCAATATTCTTTGAACAACTTACCTGACAGGCACGATATAGCCACCACTCGCCTACTACCAAATTCACACTACTGCTAATTATTATTAGTATTAATTTCCCATTTTATTGGAATAGATTACCAGGTGAGGTTATTTTGTTGCCTACAACAATCCATTCAGTGTGGCTCTTCGGTTTCCTGGCCACCGTTTGCTTTACATCGCGAAAACATGCCTATATAATTTTGACCCCCTTAAACCCCTCATTTATATAGTAAAACTGCGGTTTACAGGGGTATACATTATTTTTCTTATTTCTGCTCAAAAACATATATTGTGGGTACTCGTTAGAACCGCTTCTCCGAGGCGGTTCTTACGAGTACCCACAATCTATGTTTTGAGCAGAAATATGAAAAATATCAGAGTTTTTATCTGAAAATTTTCAGTTTTTGGAGGTGAAGTTTTCTATATTTGAATAGGCGTGTTTTCGTAATGATAAGACAATGAAGCTATTTGTGCCCTGTAATACTATCAGCTTTTTTTCCTTTTTTCTGTTCTTGAATTTGGACATCAAGTCATAATCAAATTGTATGTTATTCTCGCGATATACTATCGAAAGAAAGATACATCAGCTTTACGAAGTCATAAAGCTTCAACAAATATTAAAAAAAAAAAAAAAAAAAAAAAAAAAAAAAAAATAGCGGAGCCCATACAAACAATGTCAGCTTCTTCAAACTATATAACTTTCTTATTTACATCCGATTGTGACCAAGCTTGCATAAAAGTACATAGTTTGTCAAGATCGTTCATTTACGATATATATTTTCAAGAAGACTGCCTTTCTCTTTCAGGCAGAATCAGTTCACACTCCAGATAAATAGACATTTACTTGCCATGACAAAGCTCGTAATTCCTATTGTTTGCTTTGATATGCGTTCAGATATATATATGCCTATCGCGACCGTTTAATTTTGGATTTCTGTACATGCACCTAATGCGTACCGGGAATAGGAGCAAAACTTCAAGGTAAAAACGTTCGCGATTGTTTTGCACTTCTGAACGCAGCATTGAAGTATTTGTAATAGGATGCAACGATCTGTATACAACCTCCGATTGTATGACCTGCAAAAAAATCGACTGACCGACTGTAATGTTGATTTTCGTAGTGAAATACGTCAAAAATAAATAAATAAATAAAATAAAATAAAATAAATAAATAAACAAGGGCATTTAATGTACATCTCTCCAGACACGTATAAGTAAAAAGAACACCGCACAGGTACGACTATTTAGTCGCTTCAAGTGCATGGCGGCTTATAAAATTCATTTGTGACTTTCATGCATGAATTGTAGATTTTGTTTTCTGATATATGTTTTACTTCGATGCATCATTCTCTGAGGAGTGTATGAACCAATCATTTTCATAAAACATGGAATGCATCATTCGCTGATATACTGTTGAACTAAATTACTGAACCAAAAAAGAATCTTTCGCGAGTCTTCAATGGGACTATTTCCACGTATGTGTATATTAACAGTTTTTATTCGTATTTGTTATTGCACAATAATTTAAAATAAGTTCATCAAAGTTCATTTACAGTCTGAAAATTATCAATTTCATTGGATTTTTCAATTTCATTTGAGGTAGGTGTCGATTCAATAATTTTTTGCTTTAAATGGATTAAACGTTTACAAACCCCTTTTCCACTTGGATTTAATGATCATATTTACCATGAAGGAAATATTTCTAAAATGCCGGATTTCGATGCTTTTTCCCTTTTAGATATTTAAAACGTAATAAACGATCCCATGGTAAGCGCAAAAATGGCAATTTTAAACGAAAACATAAAACTGTTTTATCTCTTTTTGATTTAAATATTCTCTTAAATTCTGGACGTCATCAAATGCTTTCTAAACTAGCTTCACTGTCTGTTTCTTCATAACGTAAGTAAGATGATGAGGCGAATACATTTTATGATAGAAAACATGATTTGTATGAAGCAGCTCTCCTTACTAGATGTTATACTCAACATGCTCTTCGTCCTTACATTGATTCTGAAATTAACCACATTAGACACTTCATCAAAATTCCATTCATTAATAAAGGTATTGAATTCATAGATTTACTTAGCATATTTCGAGATAATAATGTTATATCAGCTATACCTTCATATTTCGAAAACACGGAATCTCCTTTTATTTGTTATAAATATAACAAACCTATCCGTTATACTATACTTAATTTCAATAAATTAGTTTCTGATCTTGATATTGAAACTAGTTCCCCTGATTCTTGAGATTGTAAAGATTCTAAATTTTTTTATCAACCAGCGGGTCATATTGTCACTGGTAACTTGAAGATTATAACTGATTCACGAATCCGTTCAGTTATTTCAAAAGGACCTAAATATAGATTCCCAGCCCACATTGATTTCAATAAATGTCGGAAAACAATTGCCAGTGCTTTAAATGATTATTGTACGCGTTGGTGTAAACGAGAGCATGTTGAGTCTAATGCTTTAAATAATTGGAGATTAAAGATTTTTAAGATCATTGATGAACGTGTGTTATTTTAATCTAATAACCTTGATCTTCTCCCTCCTAAGCCTAAATTATCTTTTCGATATTTGAAACAAGGTATCCAAGAATTTCATAGGAAGTATGTTTTGGCTCCAGCTGATAAAGCTGCTAATAATGTTGTTGTTGTACGACGACTTTATTATATCAGTACTCTAAAACAAGAACTTGGTAGTACCAAAACATACGAACGGATTTCTACTGACGAGAGATCTATTGTCAATACCCATTCTATCGATATTACTGCTAAGTTTGCAGTGATTATTAAAGAAAAGCAAGACAGACTTCCTACGTTATATTGGTTACCGAAGCTTCATAAACGACCTTATAAAGCATGTTTCATTGCTAATTCTAGTTCTTGTACGACTACTGTTTTGTCCAAACTGCTAACTTCATGCCTTACTGCTGTTAAAAAACATTGGATTAGATACTATGATATTGTTTACGAAAGGGACGGAATTAACTATTTTTGGTCAATTAAAAATTCTAATGATGTTCTCAATAAATTTAAATCTAAAATCTTTCAGGTTTCTAAATTGTCTACATATGATTGTTCTACACTGTATACTACGTTACCTCATCATCTTATAAAAGATAAATTTATTGATTTAATTAACAGAACGTTTATTCGGGAGAATACCCAATATTTGGCTTGCAACGAAGAATGTGCTTTTTTCACTTCTGATGTATTTAATAATCACAATTTATGGTCGTGTCAAAAAGTCTGTGATGCCCTTGTTTATCTTTTGGATAATATTTTATTAGATTTGGAACTAAACTTTATAGAAAAACTATTGGTATTCCGATGGGAACTAATTGTGCTCCTCTTGTTGCAGATTTGTTTCTTTTTTATTATGAGAGAGATTTCATGAAGTCTCACTCACGTGAAAATCAGGCTGACATTATTGAGGCTTTCAATTCAACTTCAAGATACCTTGACGATTTATTAAATATTGAAAATATTTACTTTGACCAAATGGTGGACCGGATATACCCTACAGAACTCCAATTAAATAGAGCAAATTCTTCCGATACCGAGGCACCTTCTTTGGATTTGAATCTATGTATATCTAATGGTACAGTTTCCACCAAAATTTATGATAAACGGGACGATTTTGATTTTGATATAGTCAATTTCCCTTTTCTGGATGGCGATGTCCCCCGGCGTACCTCATATGGGGTATACATATCTCAACTTATAAGATTCGCCAGAGCTTCTTCAAATCTTAATGACTTTTACAACCGTAATAAAGCCCTTACTGCCAAACTTCTTAGGCAGGGCTATCGTTATTTTAAACTTCGTAAGGCGTTTTCGAAACTTTATCGCAGACACAGTCTATCGTTATTTTCAACTTCGTTTTCGAAATTTTATCGCAGACACAGCGTCTTGTTAGAAAAATATAGCGTCAGTCTGAAAACACTTCTGCAACAAGGTATATCGGAACCCGAATTTTACGGTGACTTAGTGTACAGATTTAGAAAAAATGTAGGTAAATCTAACTTTTCGGAGCAATTCAGAAAACTTATTAACCGTTATAAAAGAATTGGCTATAGCCTGGATATTGTGCGGCAGACTGCATGCCTAGTTGTCAACCCAATCATTGTTGATGGCTATGCTTCACTCTTTAATTGCACGACGGCGGTCCGGGCCTCAGACTCAATGACGGCCTCTTCGTAAAACTTTAACCAGTGGGTTGGGGTTTGACGATATATCTTTGGCTTGGCCCGCCGTGGTTCAACTATTGGTTTTCATTTACTCCGGCATACAGTAGAATTAGCCATGAGTACTCGTCTTTGTTTATTATAGTGATAAATTTGATTTTTGTGTTTTCGCTTTGATGCACTGACTGAGTTGGGAGCCTTTATGCGAACCGAGTTTTAAGTATTTCTGTATTAAGAGTAGCATCGGGACCCAGGGTGAAGTTAGCTACCTATAAAAGTGCTTTAAACCCCCCGGTGGTTTGCTCTACCGACCGTTCTAAGGTGGTGGTTCCGGTGTTAGTCTTACTCCTTGTTGCTTTGTGGTTTATTCTATGAGGCGATCTGTTTTATGTCTTTCCATGTGTCATTTTGTTCTTGTGTTTTTCAGTCCTTTTAGTATCGCGATTACCTCGCTTGCGGAAGAGAGAGCTAATCTTAGTGCTTTTCGTACGTTTGTTCGGTTTGTGCTTGTTTAGATTTGTCGGTTTCCTCTTCCGCTTGGGGTCTGGGAAGGGCTGCGGTTTGTGATTGTGGCACTCCCTGGACATTTCTCTTACCTTTTTTTTTTTTTTTTTTTTTTCTTAGTAACGAGTATGCCCACCGCGAGCATTGCTAACAGCTTGGCAGCGACGACGCATTGTGTGGATGAGATTATTAATTTGAGCCTGGGGTATATTATTCCACTCTTCTAGCAAAGCGTCACGGAGCTCATTGACGTTACCAGGCGGATTTTGACGTTGCCGTACACGTGTGTCAAGATTGTTCCAAAGATGCTTGATGGGATTTAGATCCGGGCTTTTTTAGGTCCAGTCGTCTATGAAATCAATATTGTTGTTTCACAAGAACTGGATATTGTCACGGGCGACGTGAGGTCTGGCGTTGTCTTGCTGAAACACGGAAATAACGCCGTGATTTTGTAAGAGAGGAACAATGTGTGGGGCAAGGACACGGTCTCTATACTTTTGAGCGTTCATATTGCCATGAATGACCACTAATTGGGTACGATACCCATAACTTATTCCGGCCCAGACCATCACGGAACCCCCACCGCCAAAACGATCCCGCTGAAGAACGCAACAGTCAGCGTAACGTTCATTCCTACGTCGGTAGACCCTGATCCGACCATCACTATTGGACAATGCAAACCTGGATTCATCTGAGAAAAGAATCGTCCGCCAGTCTTGCCTTATCCAGTTGATGTGTCTATCAGCCCATTGAAGCCTGTCACGGCGATGACGATCCGTTAATACTGTTCCGACGTAGGGACGACGTGCACGTAAATTGTTCTCAGGTAGACGCTGTAGCTGTCGCAGTTAAAAAACGATTTCGTAAATGTTGGTTCAAAATATAGCGGCCTTGCGCCGGCGTGGTCACACGTGGTCTACCGCTACGTGGAAGATCTTCCATGCTTCCGGTCTGCACAAATCGCCGTCTTAGACTTCTGACGATTTTGAGTTTGATATAGTCATTTTCCCTTTTCTGGATGGCGATGTCCCCCGGCGTACCTCATATGGGGTATATATATCTCAACTTATTAGATTCGCAAGGGCTTCTTCAAATCTTAATGACTTTAACTACCGTAATAAAGCCCTTACTGCCAAACTTCTTAGGCAGGGCTATCGTTATTTTAAACTTCAAAAGGCGTTTTCGAAATTTTATCGCAGACACAGTGCCTTGTTAGAAAAATATAGCGTCAGTCTGAAAACACTTCTGCAGCAAGGTATATCGGAACCCGAATTTTACGGTGACTTAGTGTACAGATTTAGAAAAATTGTAGGTAAATCTAACTTTTCGGAGCAATTCAGAAAACTTATTAACCGTTATAAAAGAATTGGCTATAGCCTGGATATTGTGCGGCAGACTGCATGCCTAGTTGTCAACCCAATCATTGTTGATGGCTATGCTTCACTCGTTCATTGCACGACGGCGGTTCGGGCCTCAGACTCAATGACGGCCTCTTCGTAAAACTTTTACCAGTGGGTTGGGGCTTGACGATATGTCTTTGGCTTGGCCCGCCATGGTTCAACTATTGGTTTTCATTTATTATGGCATACAGTAGAATTAGCCATGAGTACTCGTCTTTGTTTATTATAGTGATTAATTTGATTTTTATGTTTTCGCTTTGATGCATTGACTGAGTTGGGAGCCTTTATGCGAACCGAATTTTTATGTATTTCTGTATTAAGAGTAGCATCAGGACCCAGGGTGAAGTTAGCTAGCTGTAAAAGTGCTTTAAACCCCCCGGTGGTTTGCTCTACTGTCCGTTCTAAGGCGGTGGTCCCGGTGTTAGTCTTACTCTTTGTTGCTTTGTGGTTTATTCCACGAGGCGATTTGTTGTATGTCTTTCCGTGTGTCCTTTTGTTCTTGTGTTTTTCAGTCCTTTTAGTATTGCGATTACCTCGCTTGGGGAAGAGAGAGCTAATCTTAGTGCTTTTCGTACGTTTGTTCGGTTTGTGCTTGTTTAGATTTGTCGGTTTCCTCTTCCTCTTGGGGTCTGGGAAGGGCTGCGGTTTGTGATTGTGGCACTCCCTGGACTTTTCTCTTACCTTTTCTTTTTCTAACTGCCTGCACAGATGATCCAACTTGCGCAGCAACATCTTCCGTTGAAGTTCCTGCCTCCAGCATCCCAACGGTTCTCTCTCCGAAATGTTTCGCAATTCGAGGCATCGAAATTTTGCCCAAATTGTATCGATATAAAAGTGTTTAGGTATTTTTATGACTGTCGTCGTCAAGTGCTATAATTTGCAGTGAAAAAAGTTAATACATGTAAACCAGATATGTCCACCCCATGCGTGCACGTGAAAATGGAGGTTTTGTCAAAACAGACGATATCGTTCGACATGAGGTGATTATCTTACCGACTTCCCAAAGTAGAACGTCAGTGTAAACTACTACATATACACATTTTTCTACATGTTGTATTTTACCTTATAAGTTTAAGACCTACTTTGCGAAGGTTTCTTTTTTGGCTCAGTAACAAAAAAATAAATAAATAAATAAATAAATAAATAAATAAAAAAAAAATAAAAAAAAGATAAAAAAAAAATATATATGTATAAATATAAGTAAAACATGTTTAAATGACTAGCAACGTTATAATAAATTAATAATTTAATATTGTCAGTAACATGTACAAGGACCTGCAAAAAGTTTTGTCACTAATAGGATCCTGCAGGTTTATGTCAAGTTTATTTTATCAAAACACTGGCAGCACTGGTGGATCGATTGTCTCTGAGTGTAGGCTGAGTAAATGTCCTGAACAGGGACTTAAGACCATTTTATTTAAGCCTGAACATCCTGTAATTCAAACAAATCGCGCAGACCCTGGTCAGATGCCGCGTTCTGCAGCGTAAGATCTGGATCTCTTCTGTTTGCCAATGTCCCAGAACTAACCTCAGTCTAGATTTTACAGTTACCCCTCTTAACACAGCACTCTGCCGTCACAGGGACAAGAATATCGCGGCTATAAATAACGGTTACCTGGATTTCGTAGAAACGGGCGCTGTATCTATGTGACTCAGTTGCCTGGTAGCGTAAAAAAAATCAGATTGACTGATTCCTACAAACGCTATTTACCTGGTTTATCTTTATTGGTCAGCGATTTTCACACAATATAACTCAGAATCTTTAGTAACTTTGTGTCGATAATAAACCATAATAATAAACAATGGACCCAAAATGTTCAGTATGGAAATAGAGTTTGTTTCTGCCCGGAAACAAACAGTTATAGGTTTCACATCGTGAAAAATTGGTTGGTCCGTCTAACGCGCGGTTTAATTTCACTGGTCGATTATAATCATGTGGACAATAACCTTGGGAAATGTTGGTGTATGTGTACTTTGGGTAGATTTTAAACAATGAACCCAAAAACCCTTTGCTGTTCTTCACTTATGTTTTAATAGCTAAACATATCCAATTATTTCATGCTAACTGATTTTCAAATGACTGAGCTTTTTTTCTTCTTCTTTTTTTAAATCTGAAATACACATATGCAGTCATATACACGACCGTTTTACGAGAATATATGTGAAGATACCTAGAATATGGCACAAAATCGAAGCACCGCCTTCCCGAGGCACCAAAAGAAGGCGAGGAACAAACAATGACAACAAACGCCACATAAAACACCGACACACAAAAATATTGCAACAGAACAACCACCTCGGACCGGTCAATAGACGAACTACTGGGAGGCTTAAACCAGATTCCCAGAAAGCATTCTTTATAATCTATAACGGGCCACTATCGGCGCGTCAGGGTAGCTGACGGGCCGATAACGGCCCACTATAGATTTATATAGAATGCTAGCTGTGTTTACGCGCTTGAAATGTCGCCCTTAATTCTGAGTCAGCCCTTAATTCTGATTCAGCTCCCAACATTTACGTACATGTACAAATCAAATTGAAACATTGAATGAAAATACTGAAATTCGTGTCTATAAAATGCTGTACTTGTCTTGATATCGTTGCAAAGCAGTTGTTTTATGAACTGCGTGATATAAATGGACCTTAGTCGATTTATATGCAAGTAGAATTTAGAAGGGTTAAAGCTCTTCTGGCTGGGGAAAATGTTTGTCAAAGATGCCTTCCATCTGGGTAAAACGTCTGTTACCAAGAAAACATCACTGCTGAAAAGGCTGTGGGGAACAGGATGTCCGATGGAAGATATGGCCAGCAATACTGGAATATCAAAAGGCAGCTTGCGAACATTCAGCATCAAAGAATTGACAGCACTGGTGGGTCTAGACTGGCTCACTTCTTCCTGATTTTGAATCAGCATAAAATGATTCATTTTTTACAAAAAGTCATGTCTTTTGGACGTCTCCTTCCCGATCTTATTGTGTCATTTTATTGTCTACATGGGCGTAGACAATCGTAGTTTGTTATTTCTCGGGAAGAACTTTATAAACGGTCATGGACTGGTCAAATTCTATTTCCATGAATTGCTCGACGTTATTATAACCAAATATTGGCTTTCAGAAACAAGCTTGGCCAACGATTAGCACACACTGTGTGCTTAGACCAAGCTTTTTGTGATAGTTTAGATGCCATTACAAATTGGGGATTTCTCCATGTTACTATCCCTAATTTGCCGATGGCTGGGTATATCAAACAGATTCAAAGACATTATGAGCCTCACCGTCAATCAACGTAAATTTGGACATGTGACCCAAACGAAACTTCAGATCAGCCCGGGCATTCGCGCAGACTGATTAGAATCTTCACTAATAAACGTCTACGTCTATTTTGGATAGCGAAGGACGCAAAGTTTCTTCATGCGAACAATGAAGTTTCATCTCAGACTGCGCGGATACACAGGCTGATTTGAGTCTTCGCTGGCGCACATGTCAGAATGCACGTTTTCTCACGATCCGGCTCAAATACATATTTCTTTTTATACATTCACTTTTTTTATGAAAGAATATTGTCAACGTGAGATTCCAACGATTCCAGGGATTACCCAAATACCACTATTTTATCTTTATGGAGAAATAAAACTGCGCATGCGCAATGTGGTCTACTAAACCTGTGCGGAATAGATTGTACAAATATACTGTCTAGCTACTGGCAGCATGTACAGGCCGATGTGATTAAAACAGAGAATGAGTAGAATATAGCGCTTTCCCAGATCGAGGGGTTTGACCTGGGTCTACACTGTTTCCTCGGGCCTATCGTTTTTGATGCCGAATTTACCGTAAACATTTAGACACCTTAACCTCTTATATGTCTTCTATGACTACGGTTATAGAGAACAAATATCTCATTTTCTTCATTTGAACCTTCTTTTTTTTTTTTTTTTTTTTTGATTTGGATTTTACGGCCCTTTCAAGAATACTTCACTTATATCGAGCCGATTGTTCATCAAAAAGGTGGGCGAAAACCGGACAACCCGGGGAAAAACCACTTGACCAACCATAAGCAGAACTTGGCTTTCCCACATGCGACCCGTGCGAGGCTCGAACCACAGCGGTGAGAAACCTAATGCATGACAGGCCAACCGAACGAGACTATGATATTTGAGCTGGAGTACAGAATCTTCTACACATTTTTTGCATCAGTGGCCAAGTCAAAATTCAAGGATGAAATAGTCCACTTAAGATGTTGATCATATTTCTTTCAAAATGGATGGTCTGACAAAAGCTTGCATCTCAGTCACATTTTGCAACAACATTGCTTTTTTCTTCAGCATATGTTAGCTGGGTCACAGCGTTGCCTACAAGACTCCATGTGCGCCCAGTGCAGACAGATCAGCCTGCTCATACACGCAGTCTGTTAAGCATATTCGTTTGGCACTCCGTGGGTGGCCAAGGACCCGAAACATCATGCGAACAGCGAGGGCTTTAAACAGAACGCTTCGTCTGACCAGGGCTTACAATGTTTGCATTAAGTACAGGAATTTGTATAAAACATGGTAATAATAAAAACTACCCAGACACTCCTTCTACTGAAAATGGACAGTACAAAAAAAAAAAAAAAAAAAAAAAAAATGAGATAGGAGAGTCCACTCGGCATAAATGGGTTAATCTGGTAATTCATTTAAAATAAATTTACATACCTTTTTATAAAAGACAAATAGAAAATTCCCGACGATCGCAAACAATAAGCAAATTATAAATAAATTTAAATAGGTCTTCATGTTGAATAAAATGGCAAAACACTGCAGGAATGCAGGGAGGGACTCAGTAGTGATATTACATGTAATATAAACGCAGCGCATCAGTGCGTATGCATGTAACTTGAGTGCTGCACTTCTGATCTGAATATTACATGAAAAAACGTGTCTTCCAGATAATGCGGACAGCGAAGTCTCAGATCAGCTGTCTGATCTGGGCCTTTACCGTCCGCTAACAAAATCATTGTACTGAACCACAGAATGTATGACTGGAGAGCAAAGGCCTAGATGATACTTTGCGCATGCGCAGGATGATCTGAATATGTGCATTTTGTGCTAGTTCAAAGACATCTTTTTGCTTGACAAGGTCCGTATACTGTGTAAAAGTTATCACAGTTTTAAGCATAGGTTGTTGATCGGCTGCATCCTAGTCGTCGGGCGAGCAATTAATTGCAGTCTAACAATAAATTTGTCAGGAACCTAACCACGTTTGACAGAGGAAGTAACCCAGCGGGAATTTCAACGTTGAATCAACGTCAGACCTCAACGTTGAAACAACGTTGAAATATGGTTGGATGGACGTTGAAAAGACATTGATTAGCTGACGTTGAATCAACTTCAACGTTGATTGTCTGACGTTGAATCAACATCATATTATCTTCATCTAACCTTCAATCCCAACCATAATACAACATTCAAATGCAACACTGATGCAGTTGAGAACGAGATCTAGTAATTAGATGGATGTTGAGAAAACAAGAACTATTAAATGCAATATTCAAACATGTATTAGGAATAATTTGGCCCCTAGAATGCTTATACTACATGTATCCTGACTAAAACTGATTTTTGTGGAGCCTTCATAACAAAATGGTTTTTGGGCTTTTTTTTCTATTATTTCAGAAAGGGTATGCTAAATGCTACAGCAACTTGTTCATCAGCTATAACCAAAATTACTTAGGAGAAATGGACAGACAGACATGCAAAATGCAATACACGACCTTAAGTTCTCCTGGGAAGGCTCTTGTCTCTGACAAGGGCATCTCTATTTTGAATTTTAGCTGCATATGTATTTCTCCCATAAAAAAATAAATAAAAGAAAAAAATATGTTGAACCAATTTTCAGGGGTATTGACCTTGATTTTGCACACTATTTATTAATGAAAACAGCAAACTCCAAAACTCATTTCAATATTTTCTTTCTTCATATACTGCGCACAGTATATATACATTTAACATCAGATTCAGTTCTTTTCTTTTCTTCCACCTCCACCAGCCCTTTCTGGCGCACATTTCAGGAACTTTGACATATAGCTGATTGTCTTGGTTTCATCTCCACCATGGGATGCCATGACCACATCTGAAAAGAGAAAAAAAAAGAAAAAAGATAAATAAATAAAAAAAAATAAAAATAAAAAATAAATAAAAACATACAAAAAATGAAAGTAAAAGATGAATAAAAACTAAACAATGATTCAGACAGAATTGAATGCATTTACAATTGTGCTTTGACTTTACGAACAGAGGAATGTTTAATTTCAAATTTGCCACTGTCTGGTTTAAGCCCTTCATATAATCCTGGCATGCTGGAAAAGGTATACACTAGATAAAACTGATAGGATTATACCATTTTTTTGTTTTAATTTTGAGCCATATGAATAGTCATATGCTCTCACTTTTACCCACGAACAGCAGGGCGACCATTTCTTTGAAAATATTTATCTGGGCTGTAGGTATGGGACTTTTCTTAACGTGGAGACTTTGCAAAATCTCCCTTTAAGAATAGACCCTTATTACAATCAGATAGAAAAGTCTCCAGAAAGAGTTTTCTCCCTTCCATTTTGGTATCCAACACTCCATTTAATATAACAAACAAAATAACAAAAAAACAAAAAAAAAAAAAAAAAAAAAAAAACAAACAAAAAAAAAAAAAAAAAAAAAAAAAACGAAAAATACGCTCAAAATTGCTTAATATTTTCATGAGTTTGGCACATTCCAGGCTATAAGAAAAATTATTCCAGGCATCCGGGCTGAATAATTGTGCGCGCCAGCCCTGGAACAGTTAAGTGGGCATATATACTTAATGGTCCTTCCCCGAACAATAAAAATAAAGACCCCCACAGCCCTCCCCAATAAGCAGCCCGTTATAAGCTATTCAGAATGATTGCCACTTGAGGGAATAATTATTTCAATTCCAACAGGATATGCTTAGATTTTTTTTTTTTTCACAAACAGAGTGTCTTTACCAGAACTCTTTGTTATGTTGGTAAACATTCCTGTCAATGTCAGTATGACATTATTTATGCGGAGAAAACATCACTTCCAAGTGTTGTTGGATATCTGAAGCGGAGCTAAAAATAGTAACAAACTCCGCGTACTTAACCCTTAACTGCAGCAGACGACAATTTTTATTTTTTTTTATTTTTTTTTTTAACTTTCAGAGAAAACAAGTCTTGACATTTCACGTGAATCGTCTGCTGCAGACGATTCACATGAAATGTCAAGACTTGTTTTCTCTGAAAAAAAATGTCGTCTGCTACGAATTTTGCTTGGTGCTTTAAGGGTTAAGTCATTTGATCAGTGGAGGGCTACCATGGCTTCAATTACTTAATTAGGTCAAACTCCCGGTTTAAAGGGGGTTTAGATATGGATCTGTTGAGCATGCAGACAGGCAGATGCGATTGAGAATTCAAAAGAATATAAAAAGATAACTTACAATGAGAGATAGCAGCAGTATTTCTATTATCTCCCTTGACAGGTAAAGTCCAAGGTAGATCAAATACTAACCAGGTCCTTCTAATTGGAATCATCTGCTTTTATCATAGGTCATCAGTAGAATTTAACAAATTCTTAACTTTACATTTCTCCATATCCACATGGAAGATTAATTAATATTATATATTTCATTGCACAGAAAATGTTTCTTTTAAATATTTTGGTAGCTGTACTGGCATATGACCTTGTTAAAATTAGATTTATGAAGGAAAAGGATGTGATACTTAATGGAAACACTAATGATAAAAGCAGAGGAATTCAATTAATTGGACCTAGTTATTTATAGAATGTAACCAAGGGAGTTAACTGACTGCTTTCTCCTATTAACAGAACTTGCTTAGGATTTATCCGAGCAAAAACGGACGCGTTGTTTGCACTAGTATGAACCAGTTGTCTACACGGAGAACAAAGAAAAGCGCGCGAGCCTGTTATATGTAGGGCATACACACACACACACACACACACACACACACACACACACACACACACACACACACACACACACACACGGCCGGCCTCGGTGGCTCAGATGGATGCGCCGTTCGACTGGAGACCAGGAGGTCGCGGGTTCAACCCCCGCCGAGGTCGGCAACATTCTTTCGTGGAGATTGATCATGAAATATTTTCTACAGTCATTCTCTCCCTTCCGCTGATTCAAGAAGGGCAGTTGTCAGTTTCTGACAAAAGAATGTGCACAATACTGGTTAACCGCTTAGAGGACTAAGTCTGCCCAGTAAACGTGTGGTTAGGTAAACTGACCATGCTCGACATGACCCCATTGGGTTGACTGGGCCGTAAAACCTCAACACAAACAAAACACACACACACACACACATATATATATATATATATACATGTATATATATATATATATATATATATATATATATATATATATATATATATATATATATATATATATATATATATATATTGTTTTTTAACTTTCAGAGAAAACAAGTCTTGACATTTCTCCCTGCTATATATGTGCGTGTGTGTGTATATATATATATATATATATATATATATATATATATATATATATATATATATATATATATACATATATATATATATATATATATATATATATATATATATATATATATATATATATATATATATATATATATATAAAGTCAGACTGCACGGATGCGCTGGCGTCTTTTTACTGGTCGCATATGCCTGACGAAGCGTTTTCCCGTGTCAACTCTAGTTGATATTAAGTTGAAGCTCTAACCTTCTTTCAACGTTTGTTCATTGTATGAAAATCGACTGTACTGCAACGTTGAAGACTGATCAATATTCAACGTTGAAACAATGTTGAAATAACATCTTTCAACGTCATATATTCAACGTTGAATAAAAAAAAAACAACAACATATTTTCTACAAATACGTAAAACTTTTTTGTTAAAGACACAATTTGGATTGCATAACACCCTAATGACTCTTAGCAGATAAAATATATCTGGTTGTTATTCATTAGAATTGCCTCTCCAAGACAGTTCTAATGAATAATCACAACATATTTTATGAAAAAATACAGATACTCATGCTTTTAGGCTAATCTATCATCAAAGTCCTTTTTATCTGCTTCTTTGGATCAAATACAGAAAATTGGGAAGATAGATAGTGTTTAATTTATTTATTTATAGTGTTATTTATTTATTGAAATAAATAAACAAATCAAACCTGACGCCTCTTAAGATTAAACTAGTTCTGTCCAAAGATATCTTGCGGACATCTGCAAACGGTGTAGACCCTGATCAGACGCCACAGAACGCCGAGTCTGATCAGGGTCACCACTGTTTGCTTAATAAACAGGAATTTGTGTAGATACACAAACAAGTATGACACCACTTAAATTCAAAGTAGACATGTTGAAATTAGGCACTTATGAGACATTGGCACATAGTGTAAACCGAGGTCCGACGCCGCAGAAGGAGTGCGGCGTCTGATCAAGATTGTCACTGTTTGCTTAATCTATAGGAATAGGTGTAAACTTACAACAAATAAAATAACTCGAATACGACTTCTTGAATTTAAGATGGCTCTATGTCTGTTTATTATACAACATCGCCAAACTGTGGTACATTCTTGTCTGGAAAGCTATCGTTTGCAAAATCAATGAGACGATAGCTTAAATATATTTATCCAAAATGTGGCGATAAAGAGTTCATGGTAAAACAAATTGTGCAATGTTCTGCGATGGATGATTGAAAATATCAATCAAATTAGTCGAAGGAAATTAATTCATTTACAGGAAGGTAAAAACAAAAGTAATAATCCCCGAGCTTAAATAGGGAGACTACTTCTTTAGTCATCACAAAAACATACCTATATTATTTTGACCCCTTTATGTAGTAAAACTGGGGTTTACAGGCCTGGGGTATACACTCTTTTTCTTATTTCTGCTCAAAAACATAGATTGTGGTACTCATTAGAACCGCCTCGGCGAGGCGGTTCTAACGAGTACCCACAATCTGTGTTTTGAGCAGAAATATGAAAAATATCAGAATTTTTATCTGAAAATTTTCAGTTATTGGTGGTGAAATTTTCAATATATTTGAATAGGCGTGTTTTCGTAATGAATAATTCGGAAGAAAGTATTCGAAAGAATCACAGACGAAATTCTAAAATGTTTTCTTCTGTATTGTTCTGCATTAAAAAAGCTTTACATTTCATGTGAATCATCTAGGAAGAGAATTCACATGTCAGGCCTTACTTAGAACAGAAAAATAAATCTGAAAAACAAATTAAAAATAAAATAAAAGAATGTCGTCTGCTGCAGTTTTATATGGCTCGTTTATGGTTAGATTCTGGTGAAATGTGATGGTCCTGATTTGACTGTCTCGTTGCACAGCCTGATCTGGATATTCAGTGTTCACATATGCAGTAGACATCTTTTTCGCACGATGTGTCTCAAATAATGGAGTTAAGGGGAATGACTACACTGGGTAGATTTTCCGCTATGTTGGAGAAACGAGACAACTTTTGTGTCTTCCTGTTTGCCTTCCAAGACGTCTTCTAATGCACCCAACTTTTATCTGCTGCAAATTAGATAACTCTAAAAGAAAATATTGCAAGTCCATTTATTTTGGAGCTGTCCTATTTCCAAAGGGAGAGCAAACAATTTTTAACAGAATTGTCTCCCCTGGAAATGTATCCATTACCCTTAAGTGTAGATAGTTGTAAAATGTTCTGGGATTATTTTTGTGCATTCTGTTTTATGCCCGATTCTAACCTTACAAATGCAGAACATGTAATGGGCAGATGACGGATGAGTGCTGTGACTATTTCAACCTTTAAATCACCATTAAAAAATGTAGCTGACGGCATTCTACAAACATTTTTTTTCTGAGAAAATAAGGCTTGCCATTATATGTGTATTGTTTGCCAGGTCAGAAATCTTGACCACCGCTTTGAAAGGAAAGATCAATACCTGTGGACGCGAAGACTGTTCTGAACCTTCGTAGTCAACATATGCGTACTACATACTAAAAGTGTCAAAGTTCCTACATCCTCAATGTAGAACTCGGCGTCTGATCAGGGTCCACACTGTTTGCATTGACTACATGAATTAGTTTAAAACATAGTAATGATAAAAAAAGAACCAGACACCCCTCATATTCGAAATGAACCTGTCCAATGAGTTAAGGTAGAAGAGTCCACTCGGCATACATGGGTTAAATCATGCTTCTGCTTTGAAAAAAAAAAGTGCTAAACGAGGAGCATTTCTGTGATATATATGCACCTGTAACCTTGGTAACATATATTACAAATATTACAGTGTGTAGAGCATAAAAATCTGAAAAAAACAAAACAAAACAAAACAAAACAAGAAACAACAACAACAAAAAAAAACAACAAAAAAAAAAACAAAAAAAAAAAAAACAACAACAACAACAACAAAAAGAAACAAAACGGGGGTCTGAATCAAATGTATCCAAACCATGCTGAAAACCTTTGCTTTGGGTAGTTTTATGCACAATTACACGAATTTTGTTAACCTTTCTCATGCTGAATAAATTAAGATGCCACGCCCACGTCTAATTTCCAGCCAATCAGATTACTTGATCCGAGTTTTTGAAAGAAATTCACATACTTAATGACAAAAGTGCAGATCCAGATCAGAAGCCAACCGATCTGGATCTACACTGTTTGCTAAGACAGGGCATGACGTGATTAACACGGGAAGGGTTAAGTCTATGCAACTTAGCGGTTAATGTAACGGCGTCGAATGATACAGTACATAATCTTTCCACTCGTTCATCTATTTTCAAACATATATAGTATAATTCGAACCAATAAGCCATATCTCACAGTGTTACGTCATCAGAAATGCATTTTGAAAGGCATAGAAATAAGAGGTCTTGGTTATTATTCCTATCACTGATAATGGACTGGACACAAGAAAACCTAATATTTTCTCATATTTACAGTATAAAACGAACCAATAAGGCATATCTTATAGAGTACGTCATCAGAAATGCAATTTTTAAAGACATAGAAATCTAATGACGACTCAAATCAGCCTGCGCATCCACAGTCTGATCAGGGTCTTCGTAATGAAGAAGTGTTGCATATTTGCCGGTCCAAAAGGCGTCTAGAGAAGATTCAGATCAGACTGCGCGAATGCGCAGGATGATCTGAATCTTCACTGGTTGTACATGTCTGAATGAGCCGCGTCATGCGAAAACGTGTCTTCCGGCGGACAGCAGAGGTCGAGATCAGTCACCGCATCCGCACAGTCTGGTCAGGGCCTTCGCTGTCCATAACAGAATCTTTGGATATTATAGAATGCTTCAATGGAAAGAAAATGCCTGGATGGTACTTTGCGCATGTGCAAGATGATGTAAATCCGCACCTTTTGCACATGTTCGGAGGCACTATGTCGCTTGCCGCGGCCCATATATAGTTAGCAGTCTGACCGTTGGATATTTATCTGTAGGACTATTGTAATCGTTTTCTTTAGGATCGTTTTAAAGCGTTGTAAGAGAATCCCTATAATCTGGACAGTTTTACTAACGTTTGGCTTATGATAGCTAACATTAAATCATGTTACTACTTTGAGAACGAAATGTGCTAAACAAGGAACATAATTCTGATATATATGTACCTGTAACCTCGGAAACATATATTACAAGTATAACTGTGTAGAGCAGACAATTTTGAAACAAACAGGAGTTTCACAATGAAATGTATCCCGATCTTCTTATAACATTTGCACTGTGAAGTTGCACAATTACACAAATTTGCATTTTTTTTTTAAATATACATGTATGCAACTGGATGGGCAGTACATTGGTGTTATATGATGTATCACACATAGTCATTCCACTCAAGAATATATACTTACAGCAATTAGAAACACAACTGGTATAGTTGTTGTTTTTTATTCTCATTTATTGCACTGTTTCAAGCATTTGTTTTGCTAAAATCAACTTGCCTTTCGTACAAGAGCAGTTTAGCAAACGTTGCCCTCAGATGCTCGTTCATGTGTTTACTTTTGAAGCAAATGGTAAAATCGTCGTATTTCTTTTTTTTTTTAACATTTCTAAAACGTAAAATTCCACAAAATTTCTATGCGATGGTATCCATTATGTTCCACCCCGCGCCCCCCCACCCCCCTCCCCCCCCCCCCCCCACACACACACACACACATAAAAAAAAGAAATTCTAAAGTTCCTTAATATGCGAATATGACTTGAAGCCATATCTCAATTGAGAAATAAATTATTCAGAACCGTGCTCAAATGCCCCCGATAATGCATAGCTGAGTTTGGGATGTACCGTTTGAGCACGAGCAAGCGCAGCAAGCGAATGCTTAAAATGACACAACCCAAACTCAACTGTGCTTTATCTGAGACATTTGAAGGGGGTTCGGAATGTTTCATTTTTTCTTACACCCTTCTAATACTCCTCATTAAGCGAAATTTTGCATGAATGCGTATTATTATTATTATTATTATTATTATTATTATTTGACTTCTACGTTGGTAGTTGACTATTCCTCTAACATTACGACACACACTTACCTAGTTACAAGGTCGATCACAAATATTCAAGACGGCGGATTACTCTAACATGCGAACGGTGTAAAATATAAATACTTGTATCCTGTGTTCAAAAAGAATTGCAAAATGCATGGAACTGGAATGCAGCAATGGAACTAATTTCGAGGAGGACAGATATTAAACAGCAAAATAAGAATGTTAACTGAACTTTGACAATACAAGACGGAAACAAGAAGTAAAAAGAATGTATTTGAATGGTATTACCTGCAGAGGAACTCATCGAGTACAAAAAAAAAAAAAAAAAAAAAAAAAAAAAAACAACAACAAAACAAACAAAACAAAAGAAAAAAAAATCAAAAACTGCAATGTTCATAGATCATTTTCTCCCTTACTAATATAATTAATTATGTTCCCTTCACTTTTAGACTTTTGTTTCCTTGTTCCCCTGAAATAAATGGCCTTATTGCCCTGTTCCCCAAAACCCCTGGGAGGGCCTCTTTAGATAAAGCAGGGCTAGACATGTAAAGACAAATAAGGAACAACACGATCAGGGGTGTTAGAAAAAGCAGATTTTAAGAAATTCGCATAGATTTTGAAAGTCGTCTTGAATGTAACCTAAAACGAAAACATTTCGCTGCTGAGTAATTTGACTCGAAAGCATTGACCGAGCGGTTCTCATTTCTGTCGATTATTGCCATCATAAACGCCATATTAAGGGTAACTTCCAGCACACTAAGTCAGTCATTTAAAAGCTCAGAAATCAGTGAAAGCTGGCTCCCGACATGTATCCACAGTCTTCGGAATTCCAATATTATCAAAATTTTCAACGCAAAATAATCAGTCATAAAGGCGTTCCAATATTTTGATAAAAAGGATATTTGCCAAATTTTTACACCAAAATTGATTTGTGTCATTTTATAAAAAAAATGCAGCTCGACCGATCCGAACTGCAATATCGTCAAGGCGGTTCTAACGAGTACCTACAATCTATGTTTTGAGCATTAATATGAAAAATATCAGAATTTTTTATCTGAAAACTTTCATTTTTCAGGTGGTAAATTTTTCAGTATATTTGAATAGGCATGTTTTACGTTATGAGTTTTTTTGTTGTTTTTTTTTTAACTTAGAGTGCGGTCAAATATAGATAATTGCGTTGTTACTGGCTTGATTATATTATCTACATGTATTTAAGTTCGCTTGTCTCTTTTCAAACGTACGGAGTAGGAGACAAATCAATAAGCCATGTCTTAACGTGTTACGTCATCAGAAATGGTTTTTCTTTCGGGTGAGTAACTCATACATGTAAATGTCGCATGCTTATAAGGAACATAATTTGTTTGTTTGTGTTGGGGTGCTATGGCCCAGTCAATCCAGTGGGTTCATGTTGAGCGCGGTCAGTTTACCTAACCACACTTTTACTGGGCAGGCTAAGTCCTCTAAGCGGTTAACCAGTATTGTGCACATTACTTCGCCAGAAAACTGACAACACTGACAGCTACCCTTCTTGAATCAACGGAAGAGAGAAAACGACCGTATTTCATGATCAATCTCCACGAAAGGCTGTTGCCGAACCCGCAATATCCTGATCACCAGGCGGACGCGCATCCAACCGAGCCACCGAGGCGCGTCATTCAAAAACGTGCTTTCGGGCATATGCGGACAACGAAGGCCTAGATCAGCTCTCGCATATGTGCAGTCTGATCAGGGCATTTGCTGTGCGCTACCAGAATCATTGATTGATATAGTATGGATCAATGGCATGCAAAGGCCCCAATAATATCTTGCCCATGCACAAGATGTTTTGCGCATGATCGAAGGCACCTGTTTACTTGACGAGGCCCATATATCATTTCGAGATCGTTTCCTCAGCAACCGTCCTCAGATTTAACATACCGCGAATTTCTACAGTGGGCAATAACATATCACCTTGTCATATCTTGAGAGGATGCGACCTTTTTTTTTTATTATTTTTATTATTATTATTATTATTATTATTATTAATTAATTGTTTATTTATTTATTTATTTTTGAAATTCAATGTAAACAGTCTCAATCTCTATTTTCGTCCCCTAAATATATAATAGATATAAACTTTATAAATATATATTTAGTTTAAGGTGGACTCAGGATGCGTAATTACAAACGTCATACACGTACTGAATATACTCAAAATAAGGTAAGAGATAAGTCCAGGGAGTGCCACAATCACAAGCAGCAGCGAAGAGGAAGAGGAAACAGACAAAACCAAACAAGCGCAAATCGAACAAACGTACAAAAAGCACTAAGATTAGCCATCTCTTCAACAAGTGAGGTAATCGCAATGCTAAAAGGACTGAAAATACAAGAACAAAATAACACAAGGCAAGACTTAAAACTAAGCGCCTCGTACACTAAACCGCAACGCAACAAAGAGTAAGACTAACACTGGGACCACCGCCTTAGAACGGTCAGTAGAATAAACCCACCGGCGGTTTAAAGCACTTTTACAGGTAGCCAACTGCACCCTGGGTCACGATGCTTCTCTTAATACAGAAATATATATATATAATAAAAATCTGTTCACATAAAGGCTCCCAACTCAGTCAATGCATCAAAGTCAAAACATTAAAATCAAATAAATCACTATGACAAACAAAAACGAGTAGTCAAGGCAATTCTATTGTGTGCCAGAGTACATGAAAACCAACAGTGGAACCACGGCGGGCAAAGCCAAGACCCTTTTCACAAGCAAAGCAAAGCTGGAATTGCCTCCGCCGAGCATTTATATAGGGATCAAACATGTTTTTTTTATGCATTAACATTCGCCAGGTCCCTTGGGAGGTGTTGAAAACACCTCCCAAGGGACCTGGCGAATGTTAATGCATCGAAAAACCATGTTCAATCGCTATTATTGTATAAAAACTAAAAACATTTGCTACATTTCGCGTCATTTCTTGCATTGTTTTGTTCCGCTTTTTCACCGATGTCTCGCGAACGCAATTTCCACGGACTATGCTCGTTCTAGGGCCGGGCAGTACACATCTCGTAACAGCAGCAAATCTGTGGCCCCGGTACGATCATATTGAAAGCTGCGTAGCCGTGCATTAACAGCGCGGCGTGAATTGCCTTGTTAATACACGGCTTTTCGCCGGTTAATGCACGGCTGTTAATAACGTGCAACACTGCTTGTTATGCAATAATACAGCTTAATGGCCAAAAATAATCCTTCGCGCGTTGAGGATGTTATCTCGGAATGTCTCGGACCAATCGGCAACTTGGTGATCGACTACTCTCGTCATATTCATGCATTCTTGCTGCTTCTCAGCCCGGCATTTTCGAAAGTGGCGAATGTATCCGTAATCTGCATCTAGAAGATACCTGAAGCAGATAATACATGTAAGTGCAGTTCATTCTTTTTTCTCAAACTCTGATAGCTCAAACTACGGCTTAAATCGACATTCTCTTCACGTTTCAACTCTTTTTATCTCAAACTACTGTTAAAAAACCAATATCTTTAATCCCTCGGAGTTTGAGATAACGAGAGTGAATTGTAGTTAAGTAAAGCACCAAATGTTAACCGATATAGAATTTCAGTTTGGATAGAATTTGGGCACCGCCATCACGAATACATGTCTAAATAATTTTTGACCCTTTTAACCCCATTTTTATATAGTACTGGGGTTTACAGCGGTATACATTATTTTTCCTTCTTCTGCTCAATAGCATAGATAGTGGGAACTCGTTAGAACCGCCTCGTCAAGGCGGTTCTAATGTGTATACCTACAATCTATGTTTTGAGCAGAAATATGAAAAATATCACATCTTTTTATCTGCAAACTTTTAGTCTTTGGAGGTGATTTTTTTTTCTGTATATTTGAATAGGCGTGTTTTCGTAATGATCTACGCTTAATATTAGTACACCTTACTCTTTATATTGTAATTCTCCAAAATATTTAGCAAGTCCATTTTACTATCTTTGAATGTGTCTAAAATTGCTAGCGAGTGCAAACAATAAAGACCTTGATCAGATGCCGCGTTCTACTACCCTAAACATGTTAGCTTTGTAGCATACCTTGTAGTAAACAAAACACGTTTCCAGTTTTTATGCCCCCCCCCCCCCCCACACACACACCATTTTCAATGGGGGTGGGCGGCATATAGTCACCGCTGTCCGTACGTACGTCCGTCTGTCCCGTCCGTCCTGCCCGTCCCGTACGTAACATAAATGGTTCCCGTTCGATATCTTCTGAAAAGATTAGTCTATTGGATTCAAATTTTACACACGTGTATATATTAATAAAATGCAGACCAAGTTCGATTTAGGGTCAAATCCACCAATTATTATGGCAATTATGGCCCTTTTTCAACTTCGAAAAATGGTTTCCGTCCGTAATCACAATCGTCATTGTGCTCATTTTGCATAGTCAGGGGTGCAACATTTCTTCATGCGGACAACGAAGACTTTCTTTAGACTGTGCCAATTGCAGGCTGATTTGAGTCTTCGTCAGGCGCAGATGTCAGAAGGTATGCTTCCTCAAGATGCGGCTCATATAATATCAAATAAATGTCTTGTAAATGTTAAACTCCATTCAGTTGACGGAATAGTCATTTTAGACACTTTTACTGGGGACCTGGCCTCGAGGTTATAATTTTCTTTTCATGCTTAGCTGAGCATGAAATTTTCTCTGCTAATAAATATGAAAATGTTGGCATTTTCATATTTATTAGCAGAGAAATTTTCATTTTCAGCTATGTTTAGCAAGAAAGAATGTGCAATTGTTAGTAATTTGAGATTTATTAGCAGGACAAACTTCATGCTCAGTTGTGTTTGAGCATGAAAAAAGTTTGATAACCTCGGTGCCTGATTGTAGAATGACCTGATCTCGCTGTTCGCATATTTGATAAGGTTATATGGGCTGCGCCAGCAAAAAAAAACGTACCATAGTGCGTAAGTTGACAGCGAAAGTCCAGATCAGCCAACGGATCCGTGCATACTGATTAGGGCTTTCACTGACCGCTAACAGAATCCTTTAATACTGCAGAATACATGAATGGGGATGTCCGAAGACTCTTTTTCGCTTGAAGTAGTCTATATTTTGTGTGACACAGGCCTACGCATACATACATTTTATATCCCGTTGCAGGTCCAATAACATGGGTGTCTACTCCTCCAAGTGCTACACGTTGTGGAGTATAAATATTTTTCATGTTATCAAGTCTAGGTGCTTTTTCCTCTCGCTGTATAAAACGCTGAAGAATTAAATCGCTTCTGTTTGAGGATTCGCCCCAAGATAAGTAAAAGTATTGTGTCTGGAGCACATAACCGGCAGCAGATTTCTCGTTTATTGTTGACAGCGCCTCCTGAAATATGAATGAGTCATACCTTTGTAGATAATTCCTTTTTTGGAAGTAGTACCGATCCATTTCATGATATACAGGTTTGTTTTACAATATAGAGGTTTACCGTGTAGCTGATTGGTAAACAGTGCCGCCTCACCGAGGCCTGTGGCGGTGGTTTTGAGCTTTGTACCGTCACTTGCAAAGCCTGAGGTCGTGTCAAAGATTCCGCGTGTGAGAATATTTCTTTTTGGCATTTCCATCGTCTTTGCCCCCACTATTTTCATTTCTTACTAGGTAATGCTATGGAGAAGTTTCAAATTTTATTACTTCTGTTGTAACATGCACTCCTTATCGGAATATTTAGCCTATAGAGTGCTTAATCTTAAAATGTATATGCGATGGAATGCGTAATAGTTTCAATTAATTGATTTAAACATATGTAACATAAAAAAAAGTTTATAAAATTATGAAAGTCTTAAGAAAGTCTGGAAAAAATGATACATAACCTTACGGTGAGAGAACGCAGTTGCAACCAGATATCTATTGTTATAACGACTTCAATTGTTTTGAAGCGGTTCAAGACGGAGGGAGATAATTTTCTTTTTCTTGTTACTGTAGACGGGACCTGGGCTCGTTACTATGAGGCGAAAACAATGCTCAAAGTCGTCAGTCGGTAGGATCCAGGGCTGTGGAATTACCATGCTCGACTTGTCCAGCTTGTCCCATTTCCCTGAGGACAAGTAAGAAATTTCAATTTACTTGTCCTGGTCTCTATGTGGACTTCATAGCTCTGGCTATGAAGAGTATCCAGGTTTTGATATATATTTTTATATTTTTTTTTCTTATTTCTCGAAGAAAACATATGATGTGGGTACTCATTAGAAGTGCCTCACATTGAGGCACTTCTAATGAGTACCCACAACATATTTTTTCTTCGAGAAATAAGAAAAATGTCAATTTTCGGGCAAGTAAATTTTGGTTGGACAAGTGGATTTTGACCATTTACTTGTCCGTGGACAAGTAATAAAATTTGATATTTCCACAACCCTGGTAGGATTTGATTTTGATCAGACATCGTTGTCCGGATGAAGAAACTTTACATCCTTTGACATCCAAAATGCGCCCAATGAAATTTCTAATCAGAATACATGAATGTGAAGGCTGATCTGATTCTTGCACACCAGATAATGAAACTCTAGATTTTACCATTTGATAGAAAGTTTTATCCTACCCAGGGTAAGATAAAAATCAAGAACTATCACGTGTTTGATATGCACTTGTTGTAATGGACGTCACGTACGCCATCGTTAAGGTTTACCTCACTGACCGTAATAGCGTCATTAAATGCCACAAAAATATCAGCGCAATATGGCGGACGTTTACAATCGAGGTATCTGCATTATTAAAACTCAACGTTCAGAAATGAAAGGTATGTAAGAAAAGGAAGCTATCATGGGTGTTAGGGGTAGATAGAAATGTCTGTCCCTCGGGATCACAGTCTAGCATCACTCGGCAGGCCTCGTGATGCCAGTCTGACCCTCAGGACGGATTTTTCTGTCTATCCCTCACACCCTTGACATATTCCTATATTCTGACTTACCAAAGTTTCAAGAAGTGTTCTATTTTTAGACGGTATAAAGAATTCATCATGGTCTATAATACCAAAGTACTGGTAGCCCGAACATCTTTCAAATGAATCGTCCACTACAACTTGTTGATCATTCCACACTTGACCACCTTGTCCTGCAAATATTGCGATTCTGGGGTATTTCTCTGAAAAGTAAATTCAATAAACAGTGTACTATTCCTGCAACAGCCATCCTTGGGAATGAATAAAACTTGCTAGAAAGGACATTTGCTTTTGTAGTAGGTTGACTGGGCCGCGTGCAGCGAAAAACTGCCTGCTCAAAATGCACAGATTCCGATCATCCTGCGCACGTGCAAAGTATCATCCGAGCCTTTGCTCTCATTTCATACATTCTGTAGTGTCTAATAATTCTGATAGCTGACATCCAAGGTCCTGATCAAACTTCTCGGAAGCTTAAGCTGATCTGGACCCGAGGTTATAAAACTTTTTTCATGCTCAACTCAGCTGAGCATGGATTTTTCTCTGGTAATAAATATGAAAATGCCAACAATAGTTGGCATTTTCATATTTATTAGCAGAGAAATTTTCATGCTCAGCTGTATTTAGCAAGAAAGAATTTGCAATTGTTAGTAATTTGAGATTTATTAGCAGGACAAGTTTCATGCTCAGCTGAGTTAAGCATGCAAAAAGCTTTGGGTCAGGGCCGTTTCTGCATGGCAAGACCCAATTATAAGTACAACGGCACTTTGAGTATTAGAAAAATGGATGTTATAGTTTGGTGGCTGAGGTTTAGAGGTGACCTTTAGCGGAGGTTCCGTTGTACACACATGTACATCTACTCTGTACATTAATATGTCCCGTACAGGTCATTTTTGTACATGTAGAATGAGTACAATATTTGTTTTTCAAATTAAACCTCGACAGAGAGGTGTTTCACATTACTAGTTGATAGGGAGGTATGCTCGCAGGGATTCTTATCTTTGGGTCAATCTGAAGGAAATCCTTAAGGAAGTATCTTATCATTCGGCTGAACTATAACACGAGTTAGCATAAACATGTTTTGTATACTTAGTATTACAAAGTATTCAGAAGTTAGGATTATTTGGAAATACAAATCAAAATCAGAAATTAACACATTTGGTTTTACTGAGTCTGTTCATGAGGATTAACCAATACCTGCAACATCAAGCATGCCCCACCTCTCCCCTCACCCACCAGATCCGGATATACCCTGCCTTTACAAACAGTGTATATCCAGATCAGTTGGCTTCTATGAAGCCAACTGATCTGGATCTGCACTGTTTATTATTAAGCCTGTGAATTTACATCACCAGCCTAGATCAAGTAAACTGACTGGCTGAAAATTAAAAGTGGGCGTGCCATCTTAATTTATTCAGCATGACACGGGTCAAGTCCTGTTTATATTCTTTCTATTGCTTTCTGTTTTGTTTTCACGCATCGCATCAATGCCAGCTTTACTCCTATTCCTTTCCTTGTGCGTAGGTTTTGTTTGTTTGTGCTTTCTTCGCCTCTGTGTTAACTCTTGTCATGCTGAATAAATTAAGATGCCACACCCACTTATAATTTTCAGCCAATCAGATGACTTGATCTGGATTTTAGATAGATATTCACATATTAAATGACAAACAGTGCAGATCCAGATCAGTCCAGAAGCCAACTGATCTGGATCTACACTGTTTGCTAAGACAGGTCAGGGCATGTCGTGTTTAGCAAGAGAAGGGTTAACAGATGCTGCTCACTGCGTGGCCGGATTTATAATTTGTCATGTTCGTTGTCTTATTGTTGTGTTAGGTGGAGCCTATGTGACTAATTGATCGCCTTGTTAGGGAGGAGGGAGCTAGTTGCTTGGCTATTCTTGGGTTTGTGGCTTTAGTACTGTCTGTCATGGTTTATTTGTTTGTTTGTGTTGAGGCTGTACGGCCCAATCAACCCAATGGGATCATGTCGTGCGAGGTCAGTTTACCTAGCCACACTTTAAATGGGCAGACTTGTCCTCTAAGCGGTTAACCAGTATTGTGCACATTCTTTCGCCAGAAACTACAACTGCCATTCTTGAATCAGCGGAAGAGAGAGAATGACCGTAGAAAATATTTCATGATCAAATCTCCACGAAAGACTGTTGCCGACCCGGCGGGGGTCGAACCCGCAACTTCCTGATCACCGGTCGGACGCTCATCCAACTAAGCCACCGAAGCTGGCCTTATGGTTTATTTGTCTTTTTCTTGATGTCAATGGTAGGCTTTGTCATGTGACTCTGACTATTCCTGGACATCTTCTATACTACAGAGTATAAGCTACAATTTATTTGTAAATGGCTGAGGTGGTAGTAACAAAAGCAAAATAGTAATGGTACGATCAGTAAGCTGCTCTATGCTCTTTAAGATTATTTGTGATCAAAGATGTTAAGATTCCCGAATTATACATTTTGACCAATTCTGGTAAAAAGCACTTTGGAAACAGACAAACAAATTGGAAATTTATATACCACACCTTCATTTGCTGGCTCGTAGTAGAACAAATCAAGAATTCCTGTAGTTTCGTAGTATTGTAGTACTTTCAAGGCATCGCCGTTAATACCTTTCATGTAGTATGTGACAACCTTATTAACACCAAGATATTTATAGGCTTCCATCCATTCTATAATTAGCTCAGCACTAATATTACCGAACGCCGTCTTCGTACCTATGGCTATCTTATTAGGTTCTTTCAACGGGAAGTAGGGTCGAACATATGACACCTGGTCCTCCGAACAAGTATTATTAAATAACGTCACGGAAACACCAATGGGGATTGTCAATCCGGGGTTCTTTATGTTAGGACAAGCAAGGTAATATGACCACATAGCTGCCCCGACTGAGAAAAAACGCCTTACTAAAGGGACAACTGATCTGAGCAAAGTATCGCTGCCGTTTATGAACTTGAAACAACAAGTCAAATTAGCTTCGCCGTAAGCCTTACTATCAAGACTTCCATAAACTTTAAACATGTCCCAGGTGTTATTATCCGATGTATTGCCAGCGGCAACGCCAAAAATAAATATGGGACCAAATTTCATTTGGATAAACTCTCTGATTCTTGGCTTGGTATCGACTACTTCTGAAACCAAATGCTGTAGACCTGTGACTGGTTCTTTCTCGTTAGACATGATTTCTCTCCTTTTTGATTCTAGCATCCACCCTGTTCAGAATATAAATAATAATTTTAACCAATACTACCGAGCCACTATCGTGTGGCGGGCAGAAAACTCTGATAGCATTAACGAAATTTGCTCATTTGCAATCCCAAACCATATCTCTATACTATCAATGCACATTCCAAATTTGTTGAAAATCCATTGATATTTACTTGTTATCGTTCGGAAACGAAACTCCGAATGGACTGACGGACGTAATACAGGCCGAGGTAAGAATACACGGACGACAAACGTTAAACCATAATACCCCGCCACTATCGGGTGGCGTGGTATAAAATCAAAGCATTGACAGCACTGGTTGGTCGATTGTGTCTGAGTGTAGGCTGGGAAAATTGTCCTGAATGGGGACTATAAACTGTTTTATTAAACCTTTCGTGTAATATAAGCAAACATTGTCGACCCTGATCAGACGCCGCGTTCTGCCAATGTTCTAACACTAAGCCCAGTCCCGGCTTTACAGATAGCCCTCTTTACACAGCACTCTGACTTCACAAGACTAGCGCGGCTATAAATAACCGTTACCTGGATTTCGTACAAACGCTATTTGCGTGTTTATTTTATCGGTCAGCAATATTTACGTGGACAACAGCAATCTAACTGAGAATCTTTAGCAACTTTGGGTCCGACCCAAAAATGTTTTGTAAAACGTTCAGTGTGGGAATAGAGTTCGGTACGGAGAAAAAGGTTACGGATTTCATATCGTGAACAGTTGGTTGGTCTCATGCGCGGTTTGGTTTCTATGGTCAATTATTATTAATTACACAACAACCTTAAGGAAATTTTGGTGTTTGTATACTTTACAATCGACCTAAAACGGTTACAGATGGAAAAAAGGGCAGCAGTTATGTTAAGTACAGCAAAGCGTTAGCAGATATTCGCGAACATTTATAAACTTTCCTTTCAGTTGGAACAATCTACAAAGGACGGAAGTGATTATCTGCGAATTACGTAGTACGATCAAGAAATTCTCGGCCCTATGGAATGAGTCTTTTTGTCACAGCACGGTGAAGAATAGGCTGCTGAATTTAAGAGAGTGAAGTGAGGGAGAGCGCACTTGCACAGTCTGATCATGTGTGACAGGAGAAGAAGTCTGCGTGATATAGCTTGACAAATATGCATGCGTCATGGGGCAGTTCAGTCTATCTTGACCGATATCAGAGATATTTAAGTTCTCAGCTAAATTGGTCTCCTGAATGTTGACCAAAGATCAGAAGAACAGGCTTGATATTTCTAAATATCTCCTGTCTCTCTATGGAGATTCCCCTGAGGAATTTATACGTCCAGTTGTGACCCAAGGAGACGTCGGTCCATCACTTTGATCCTAAGGCCAACCTGTAGAGTATGCAATGGAAGCACCCTGGCTCTTCCCCCTCCTAAGAAATTTAAGAGACTTTATTCAGAAGGGAAGGTGACTACCTCTATATTTTGGGATAGTAAGGGCATTATCATAGTTTATTATCTTCCGGACGATAAATGATGCAGATTATGCAGAAGAACTAAGCGCCTGCGTTAGGAAATTGTGTAGAAAAAAAAGAGGAAAGTTGACTCGAGGTGTTTTGCTCTTGCAAGAAAATTCACCAGCCCACACCTCTCAAGTTGCGATGGTTGCTGTTACAACTGCAGATTCAAGGTCCTTCTTCACCCCCTTATTCTCGAATGTAGTCCCTCTTGATTTCTATCTGTTTCCAAATCTGAAAACTAACATTTGTGGTACGAATTTTGGAACAATGAAGGCGTCATAGATGTTGTTAATGAGTACTTGGGGGACCAGGAAGAAGGCTACTGTTTTGGTGGGAGAAGCAAACTGGAACAGCATTGGAAAAAGTGCAGCGAGGCAAAGGGAGATTATATTGAGAAATAATGACACAATTTCTGTTCTTGGTAATTCCTAAAGCACGGGTACCGAGAATTTTAAGCAAACTGGAACAGCATTGGAAAAAGTGCAACGAGGCAAAGGGATATTATATTGAGAAATAATGACACACTTTCTGTTCTTTGTCATTCCTAAAGCACAGGTGCGAGAATTTTTATCATTCCTCGGTATACCTTTGGCGCAACCAAAGTGGCGGTCTATGCAAATAAACTTTATGGTATACCTTAAGCTGTGTTTCGCGCAACCAAAATGGCGGCCTGTGAAAACAACGTTTTGGGGTATGCAAAAAATAACAAAATTGTAATAAAAATATGAAACTGTTTAATGTGTTGATATTATTTATTCTGTCTATATTAAATTGATAATTATTGATGTAATTTATTTGATAACTCATAAAGTGTTACGACTGCTCTTTAAATTGAGGTTACATGAAAACAACTTTTCAGTAAATGCAAAATTGTTTGCGGAAATCTCTCGCGATTTGTTCACGTTTGCGACTGTCGTACTTTACAGAATGCAAATTTAAACACTAAGCCCTCAGATTACGGAACCGCTCTGGCTTATCTTTCTATTGTTTTCATTCAGTTTACACCCTAAACATCATATTATAGAGAATAATCTTTATAAAGGGATTTGACGCAATAAGCATTTTTCCGCCATTTTTTACAAGTCACAAAAGTTTTCTCCCTCGTAAAAAGGTGGCGGAAATACAAGTTTGCTTACCAGCCCACCAAACCCTTTCTGAAAAATGTTCTTCCTTAAAAGAAATAAATTTGCTCGCAAAGGCCAATGCAATTTTGAAAGAGTTGCTCCCAAGTAAATGCGGAGACTATACCAAGTGAGTTCAGTCCCCAAAAACCATTATACATTAGAGCTACATCATAACTAAGGGTAGGTTTCGCGCGCCTTAAATTATCTTAAGAACTCTCCGCAATTTGATGATAATAGTTCAAAGATGGATCATCTGCGGTTTTGAGTCAGCAAATGTCTTTGTAGACGGAGAACTTCCAAGAACCGCAATATGTTCCTCTATTGCGGTTCTTTGAAGTTCTCAGTCTACAAAGACATTTTCTCTACTGCGATTGTCTGTCTGCAAAGACATTTTCCCTATTGCGGCTTTTTACGGCTCTGAGTCTGCTTAGACGATTCATCTATTGCAGTTATTTATTGTTCTCAGTCCGCAAAGCCGTTTCCATTGGTCAGTGTTAGTCCCTCGTCTCTTCGGTAGCTCTGGAAGGCTCTGCTCGTTCATTGACCGTGGCCTTTACCAGATAGCTTCATTGATATTTTTGTGTTCACCTCCCTCAAGATGTTTCCATTTACATATTTTTTGTCAACTTTGTTAACTTTTGTAGGACCCCTACCCCTCCTACATATTTAGTTCACCATTTACAGCTTCTGCGCATTCTACTATCCTTTACCTTTTTAGAAAATATACCCACAAAGACAGACATGCATATTTTACATACATACATACCAATAATGAATAAGTTTTGTATGTACAATTAAACTTGAGCGACTCGAACACCGATAGCTCGTATACAGTGACTGACTCGAACTTGTTCTGAGTCCCTAAGAGATTCTTCCGCTAGCTCAAGAAAAAAAGATTATTGGGGTGGCTTAGGGAAAGTGTCTTGTTTTATCATGAAAATCCAGGCGATTCAAATGAGTACACTCAACATACAATTATCTGTTTATTCATCATTTAAGTCACGCAATGAGAATATAAGTATCCATCATGAGTGCCCATGCAGGATAAGGAGATCTCACCCGAGGGTTCAACCAGGCACAAGGCTTGCCGATTCCCTGGTTAAAAATCCTAACCCATGGGTGAGATTTCCCTATCCTGCATGGACTGGTTCAAGATGGCTTCTTTTTCTCTCACCTTTAAGTGAATTGTTCCAAGGACCAGCATGGTCATGTGAGATAGAAGTTTCTCACATGGGCAAATAGCCTATCTCATATAGGCAAAGGTAGGATCGTCCTATTCTGGGATTATGCTAACAGTAAAGATCCAGGCCCCAATGTTATAAAAAAGTGTAATGCTCAACTCAGCTGAGAATGAAATTTTCTCTGCTAATAAAGATGAAAATGCCAAGAATAGTTGGCATTTTCATACTTATAAGCAGAAATTTTTTTTATGCCCAGCTATGTTTAGCAAGAAAGAATTTGGCATTGTGAGTAATTTGAGATTTATTAGCATGAAAAATTTCAAGCTCAGCTGAATTGAGCATGAAAAAAACTTTTTTACCTCGGGGCCAGATCAGCCGTCGAAGCCGTACAAAATGATAAGGAGCTTTGCTATATTACTCATTGGCTCTGTATAAGCGTGAAACGAAGTTCCCGATCAGATTGCACGAACGCACAGATTGATCAGGCTTTACTGTGTTTGTTGACTTGTTGAGGTATAACATCACCGTTAACGATCGCCCACTTTTGTCATGATATTGTCTGGATGTTTGGAAAAAATGTGGGATATTTTTAGTTATTTGCCGCCTCACTCCAATATCATGTCCTGAACACATCGATATGATTACGCCATCAGCTACATTATACTCTTCTTCCTTGTATCGAGGCCAAGGAAAAGAGTTGCTTGTACCCGGCAGTTTTAGAAAGTTTCAGGTATGACCCGGCTCGGGATCGAACCGACAACCTCTTGATCTGAAGGCGGGTGCTCTACCAGCAAGCCACTGGGACAGGTCACTGGCCTTTGCTGTCCGCATATAATCCGAATGCGCGGCACGTTTACTTGTTTAACCCATTAAAGACTGAATAAACTCTCCAAAACTATATATTGGAAGAGTCCATTTTCGATTTTAGATATGTCAGGCTATATAATATAGATATTCCTAAAGAAAAATGGTTGAACTATTTGCAAACAATGGACACCATGATCAGAGGCCGCGTTCTGCGGTGTCTGATCTGAGTCTGCACTGTTTGCCAGTTACCTGTTTAGGGGTCTCCGGTCTTCAATGAGTTAACACAGAGCCAATGCCGTATGAACTTACGTCAGGTATAGGTCAAACAATGTCATTCTTCTTGAATTGATATGACTTAACCCTTGTCCTGCTGAATAAATAAAGATGCCACGCCTACTTCCAATTTTTAGCCAATCAGATTACTTGATCCAGTTTGTTGATACAAATTCACATACTTAATGGCAAACTGTGGAGATCCAGATCAGTTGGCTTCTTCAGAAGCCAAACTGATCTGGATCTACACTGTTTGTAAAGGCAGGATATATCCGGGTTCAGCAGGACAAGGGTTAAGATGTGCATGAAACAGTGGAAGTTCGGGAAAGAAGTGGTAAGTAGGTATCCTTTCACGCTCAATGACATCCCACCTACCTCTGTAAATTTCAGTAACCGATCGGGAATCACTTCTAGTGACGAAAATCGTCAGCCTTTTTCAAGTGCTATTGAAAAACCATGGACTAGAGTTTTGATAAACCTTTCTGTTAAATAGCTTCCTTTCTCAGTATATAGTTTTGAGAATACGTCAAATGAGCGCATTGATTACTGACACATGATCGCAACTGAGCGGTATACCTCGTACTTTCATTTGGATACAAAAATGAACTGAGTAATAATACTGAAAACAGTATAATTAAAATACGTTTATTTAAGTATCTTATTAAAACCACAAGACTCTTTGAGCTGGGGTAATTTGGGCGAAGGCGGCGGAGATTACCTCAACAGTTATGTCGCTGGACATACAAAAATAAAAGAAAAAGACATTTTACCCATAAAACATCGAACGGAAGAAAATTAAAATCTTGGTTATTGTTCTCCGAGTATGTATTAAACGACTCCCATTAATACGGTACAATGACTATTGATACCCGTGTCAAGTACGCTTTTTACCTACATTTCAATGTACCAAGACATTACAATGACATGACTGACAAACGCTGGATCCTGTCCAATTAAGATTTGTTCATCTAATTCAGCAGAAAATCTAAAATTAATCTGAAGCCGAAACCTTTCAGACGTTTAAGTCGCCCCCTACAACTTTGTCGCTGAACATATTTTGATAAAATAAATAATAAAACAGGTTATCCCGACAATTCAGCGGAAAATATTCAAAAAAGAGTTTATTTAACATAGGGGCTAATGTCAAAGGTAAAAAGATGCGTCCGTTGGAGGGAAGTATACTTTACGGGGTATCCCGTGATTTTGAAAGGTTATGCAAGCAAAAACTTGCCCACTTTACAAAATGACGGCAAACTCTCTCAGGTGTTTAAATTTACCTTACAGTCGTTGATTATAGACACTGTATTGCTGATATTGACACATATATTCTCTTTGATGCTATATTGAGTGGGCCGTAAAATATAACCCAATTCTTGCACATGGAATATTTTCTGAAAAGGTGTTTACTTTACAAGGAAAGAATTTGCTCCCAATGGTACACTGTAAACTGGGGTTTACAGGGGTATACATTGTTTTTCTTATTTCTGCTCAAAACATAGATTGTTGGTACTCGTTAGAACCGCCTCGGTGAGGCGGTTCTAACGGGTACCCACAATCTACGTTTTGAGCAGAAATATGAAAAATATTAGAATTTTAATCTAAAACACTTTCAGTTTTTGGTGGTGAAATTTTCAATATATTTGAATACTATTGAATAGACGTGTTTTCCTAATGGGCAAAACATTTTGACAAATTTACCTCCCCTGAAAGTGTATCCATTCCCCTAAAACACAATAGGAATTACCTTTTACCGCTGCAGTTGTAGTGTTGTACTTTACGGTATCCTGAAATAACAAACAATACAAAAAGTAAACATACGGACTCATTCAGGGCTTACCCTCAGAGAACAAAGGGTAAAGACGGGGCGTCACATATAAGATGTCTGCGCCCATGGATTCACAAACTTATGCCGAATACAAACATTCTAGCAGGCACAGATATCATTATCAATACGTGGACTGTTTCAGAGAAAAAAAGATGATGCGTGATACAGATAGAACTGATCCAAAACCGTCTTTTGCAGGTAAATACACCATCTGTCAGCAAATGCAATTCGCGTCAGTATCCGATATTTGCACTCAGAATGTTTCATACAAATACAGATAACAAGTTACAAGCTGTTTCTTTAGTGTTTCATTTTGTTCGCAACACACACACACACACACACACACACACACACACACACACACACACACACACACACACACAAATATAAATAAATAAATAAAATATATAAATAAATAAATAAATAAATAAATAATTAAACATAATATGTTTGAAATTTAGAAATATAGTCTTTAACGCTAAATATCTAAATAAACCTGTTTGTATATAGTAATCATTGTTCTGTTCTGTAAACTTTAATTTTGACCCCGTCATTCGGTAAATGGTAGAAAGGCCACATAGTGTTACCCCTGTCCGTCCGTCTCCGTCCGCGTCCGAGATGGCGTTAGCAATTTGCATTTACGTTTGTCAGGCGGTATTAATTTGCATTAAGGTTTTTCAGGAAGGGGCATTTGGTCCTTTGGACACATTTCTGTTTTGTCTATACCCTGCACGGACAGAGCATTGACTGCGTTTAGAAAGCTGGTTATCGGGGAGTCGATAAACCCTCGGATCTTAACTGTAGTCAACATGTCAAAAATTACTTTAAGTATTTTGGTTTCTTAAGGAGAAATATAAAAGCTTATCCTTCTGGCAAACGTAAGGTGGCTTATATTTCATTTCCTTTGGGATCATTGGGCCCATTGTGGTATATCTGAAAATGGAGTTCTGCTCATGTATATGCTGGAGGGCGTAAGCAGTGTTGCAAACTTCATTACTGCTTATGAAGAGGCTCAATAAAAACGAGACTCCAATTTTCTAATTCGTAGTGTGTTTTTTGTTTCCAAAGGCAATCTTTTTGACGTTTATAAAACAATTGTTCTACCTTAGATGGAGGACGCCTCAACCACCTGGAGTCCTTATACTAATAAGATCTTTATAAAACTGACATGAATCAGAGATGATCATTCCATTGGATTTGCAACTCCTACTGAACTATGCAGTCAAATTTAGGTTTCAGGTCACTGGAGCAAAAGATAGCCGATTCGAGTGTTATCGCGCTACAACTACATACGAAATAGTCCATGGCATTGTAGCCATTCCACGATATAGCCATCACTTTGCCTACCATCGAATTCGCACTAATGCTATTATTGCGGGTCGCCCTGGCAAGCCGCATAGAAAGTTATGTTTATCATACATCAAATACGGGGATTATACCGAACCTAGTTTAAGCGGAAGTTATTACCAAACATGTTGCCATAGAAGTCATGTATCTGATACAATGTAACAAACAAAGTAGAACAAAATGTTTTCTTATCCATTATTGCCCCTATCGGGCATTCAATTGAGATCGTTCGCTTCCATACCGATTGCGCATTCACATGAAATTATGTTTCAGCAAGTACGAGAATACGTCAAGACGTTTGAGGAGCAGCTTATAAAGAATTGGTGTGGCCAGTCCTGGAGTAAGGCATGTAGGTTTGGGACAATTTCGCCCTAAAAAAAAACGTATGCTTTCGCAAAGACCAGACTATACTTTACTTAAAGTTTTGAAAAGAAAAGAGTGATAAAGACTTAAGCAGAAAGAGCGATCGATACTTAAAATGAAATATCATTTAAATGAGATATTTAGACGGGTTCTAATTATTTTGGTGGGGTTCTATATTCGCTGGTACCAATATCCAGAGTATTCAGTAAACAGCCATACTTAAAATGTACTGAAACTTTGACGTGTATAGCTTTTTGCAACTTTTAGCTAGCAATATATATCTCCGTACATGCATGGCATATCATAAACCACGTGTGAATGAATGGGTACAGATAGACCAGATAATATCACTGTTCTTGTTGTGTACGCCAATCGCATACGGATCTACATAATTATGTAGTATAGGACTCACCAACTTTCACAGTTGGTACTGCGAACTAAATTACGTACTCTGGAGTCATGTGTTTTGATGCACTCAAACATTATTTGGCAGTGTGTTCATTTCCCCAGAAACACACCATATCTTTACATTATACAAGATAGTCATGAGGTACTAGTACATTATTTAACACCGTTAATTTTATTAACTGCGCTCGGTGGGCCGTACATTTCCTTCCAACAAAACAAAATTCTTTGCAGGTACTTCGACAGAAACGTTTTTGAAATGTTTGACCAATAGTCACCAACCATGTGTACTTTTTGCCCACACAACTGAAAGTCTAAAATGCAAAACTGAGCTTTTATTGTTCTTCAGTCGTTTACTCAGGTGGTCCCTAGTGGCCAACGGGCTTCTAGTTATTGATTCTTTCACAGATGTTGAGAAGTATCTTTACTGGCATTACAATAAAAGCACTACATCGTCAAAGCAGCTAATACTAATCCAGGACTTCCATATCTAGTAATTTGCTGCAGTCAAACTGTTGAAAAATGCATAAGATGATAGTAACTGTCAAGAAACAAAATCCATGGCACCTATTGTTTATGTGCATGTCAGAGGTAAATTTGACAGTTCCGAATGAAACGTAACTCGGAAAATGACTGGTCATTTAGGTTTCTTCAATGAAATTTGATACATGTCATCATGTGTGGCATAAGTGTACATGCAATCGCTGAAGCTAAACGAACCGCTAGCTTTTTGAAAAAAAAAAAAAAAAAACAACAACAAAAAAAAAAAAAAAAAAAAAAACAACAAACAACAAAACAAAAAACAAAACAAAAAAAAAAAAAAAAAAAAAAACACACATTAAAACTTGTTACGAGTATAAGTATTCATTTTTCATTTGTCAACAGTTTATTAGAATAGGTTACCAACTGAGGTTGTTATGCTGCCTACAGTGGCCAGTTTAGTGTAGCATTTTGAGCTCTTGTCTACCGTTTGCCTTAATACAACAATAAACCCATTTGTACCATGTAGATGCTCCTTTAACACTATATATATATATATATATATATATATATATATATATATATATATATATATATATATATATTTTTTTTTTTTTTTTTTTTTTTTTTTTTTTTTTCGTTTTCCTGTTCTTGTATTTGTACATCATATTGCAATCATATTGCACGTAATCATCACGATGGGTGTTTCAGATAAAAAGAACAGTGTTGTCATAAAGCCTCATTAAATATTCAAATTGGCGGAGCCCATAAAACAATTTCAGCTTATTCAAATTTCAATAAAATTCTTATTTTACACCCGATTTTGATCAAACTTGCATCAAAGTGCATAGTTTGTCAATTGTTAGATACGATTGCCTTTCTCAAAAAGCAGATTCATTTCCTATTTCAAATCGACGGATATTTGTTGGCCATGAAGAAAATCGTAATTCATATTATTGCATAAAAAACAATGTCGCACGTTATTAACAGCCGTGCATTAACCGACGAAAAGTCGTGTATTAACAAGGCGATTCACGCGCTGTTAATGTACGGCTACACAACTTTCAATATGATCTACCGGGGCCACAGATTTGCTGCCGTTACGAGATGTGTACTGACCGGCCCTAGAACGAGCATAGTCCGTGGAAATTACGTTCGCGAGACATCTGTGAAAAGGCTAAACAAAATAAGCAATAACGCGAAACAAGAAATAACGCGAAATGTAGCAAATGTTTTCAGTTTTTATGCAATAATAGCGATCGCACATGGTTTATAAAAGCTTTAACATTCGCCAGGTCCCTAGGAAGGTGTTGAAAACCGCGGCCTCCTGCCTCGGTTTTGTACATCTCCCTCGGGACCTGGCGAATTTTAATGCATGAAAAACCATGTTTGATCCCTATATTGTTTGCTTTGCTGTATCTAAGCTTCGTTCAGATATGCATCACTATCGCGACCGTTTTATTTTGGCTTCCTGTACATGCACCTAATGTAGACCGGAAAAAGACCGGAAAAAGGAACAGAACTTCAAAGTAAACACGTCGCGCTTGTTTTCACTTCTGAATGCAGTACAGAACTATTGGCAATGCAATTATCCGTAAACAATCATCCATTGTATGACCCGCAGAAAAGTCGACCGACTGCAAGTTTCCTATAATAAAACTTGTGAATCCGTCCGTCCTTGGTCAGCTAAAACATTCGTAACTCTTGAATGTTTTGATAATTGTTCGCACACAATTTATAGCGACAATATCTAGCCATTAGGCATATATATTGAAATTATCTAGATCTAGCCAACACCACACACACACACGCGCGTACGCACGCACAATGCTAAATAGTAATGCATTTTATTACTGTTTACTTTCCTACATGTATATGTAATTTTTGTATGTATGCATGCTCATGAGCTATTCTCAGCTTACTATTATCAATAAAGGAGCCGTCGCACAGCATTTCCTACAAGATTGCATGTACACCTTCCGATCCTTGGCTACCAACAGAGTGTTTGGTAAAGACTCCGATCAGAACGGCTGATCAGTCTCAACTGGGCGCCATTACAATCGTGTAAGAAATGTTGTGGCCCGCCTCATTAAGTGTCTGCGATTACTCTGTGCTGCGTTCAGAAGTGCAAAGTGATAGCGAATGTTTCGCTCTGGATCTCTGGACCTAATGACGAGCGCCAACAGTAGCAAGGACCCAGGGCAAATCTCTTGCGGGTAACTTGCACATTTGTGTGCAGCCCTGAAGATATATTCTTCAAGCGATTTGCAAGTCTGTTTTCTACACCTAAATGAATCATAAAACACTCAAACCCAAATGATTAAAAAAAAAAAAAAAAAGATATTCAAATAGTAAAGTGCAAAAAAAAAAAAAAAAAAAAAAAAGATCACTTCGCAGAATACCGCATTTGCACAGTTCAGACTTTTCAAATGCATACTGGCTCATTGAACGCATATATGGCTATGTTTACATGCATGAATTGTAGATTATACTGGAGATGGTTTACTATGATACATCATTCTCTGAAGCTTTAGTTGACCTAAACGTTTAAATTAAAGATGAAATGCAACATTTGTCATGGTTGTTGATACAAATTCACATAATAAATGATTAACAGTGCAGATCCAGATGAGGTGGCTTTTGTCTGAAGAAGTCAACTGATCTGGATCTACACTGTCTGCAGGACATATCCGCGTTCACCACGATCAGGGTTTATATTGTCAATAACATATACGAAGATCCTGCCAAAAAGGTTTGTCATTAATCGGATTCCATAGATTTATCTCAGGTATATTTTAAAATGCTTCACTGTACACCATTTCTGTTTCAGCAGCTAACAATACCTGGCAAAAAAAAAAAAAAAAAAGAAAAAAAAAAAAAAGCCTCAAATTACCAACGATGGCAAATTCTTTCTTGCTTAACTCAGCTGAACATAAAAAATTTCTCTGCAAATAAATATTTCCTTTGGATCATTGGGCACATTGTGGTATATTTGAAAATAAAGTTCTGCTCATATATACGCTAGAGAGCGTAAGCAGTGTTGCACCCTTCATTACTGCTTATGAGGAGTCTCAATAAAACCGAGACTCCCATTTATAATCCGTAGTGTGTTCTTTGTTTCCAAAGGCAATCTTTTTGACGTTTCTTAAAGACAATACAAAAGAAATAAAAACGTTTCATTTAAAAAAATGAACCAGACCATTATCTCGATGCTTTACAATACATCTAAGGTTAACTTACTTATTTCATTAGATATTGTTTTATAACTGTTATTGTTTTATGTCATTCCGATATTTTTATTTTAGTGCAGCATTGGGTGCTTTCATTTTGAAGAATTAGGGATTCTACGTGTATTTTATTCATTAATGTTTACAGCAAACTATATGACAAAATATTTTAGAGGACTAATTTGAACTTGTCGATACATCTGAATATCAAAATCTATAGAAAACAGTTATTTCTCAGCAAACAAAACGGACAAGCGCGTTATTTTTGTCATTAATATTGTGTATTTCAATAACATTTATCGATCGTTTCGCCCACGACCTTGGGAATCCCCATCGAGTTTCTTATCGGTGATATCATGCCGACATCTCCTATTTTGACAGGATTTCAGAAGATTTAGTGCACAAATATCGATTTTGACTGCAAACTGCTTTGGGATCACTGGGTTATCTTCAAAACGGGAAATAGCAGACGACAAAAAACAAAACAAAAACAAAACAAAACAAAAAAACAAACAAAAAAACAAAACAAACAACAACAACATTTCTTCTGATAAATGGTTTTTATAAGAAGGATATAGGAGGAAACGAATATTTGAAACTGTATTCAAATGAAAATCGTCATGCAAATTCAAATAAAAAACAACAAAAACAAACAAAAGAAACAAAAAATAAATAAATAACAAACAAAATAAATAAATAAATAAATAAGAAAAAAAAAAAAATAAATAAATAAAAAAAAAAAAAAAAATAAAATAAAATAAATAAAAAAATAAAATAATGTTTTAGGGTCACAGTAAAACATAATGAAAATGCCTGTTACCAATTACAGCATACAAAAATGTTCGCTAATATATAAACTTGCAGAGTTTTAAATTTGGAGCTGAAAAGCGAGACATTAATTATATGATCCAACTAAATATTTGAATGGACAGAATAGTCCATTTGCTACAAAATGTGATATATATATATATATGGCCTATGTGCCCCACATCAAGATCAAATTACATGTATTTGGAGATAGGTTGTGCAAAACGGAAATATGTATTTTAATATGTTCTATCGTTGGAAATGATGGATTACTGTTCTTGTTAATTTTAGATGTGATAAGAGGCGTTCATCACAACATAACTGATTAACATTATCATGTCTATTTTAGTCTTAATTAGACTCTTTCACCACAATTTGTGTGTTTGTTTGTTTTCTCCCATATGAACGAACCAGTCTAATTGAACCAAAAAGGCCCACTGTGATTCCTTTTTCAAGAGTTTGAATAGGATTGGCATATATATATATATATATATATATATATATATATATATATATATATATATATATATATATATATATATATATATATATATATTTATATTTTTTTTTTTTGCCTTACATGGTGTTACTCATGTTACATTTTCTACGGTACCCTTTAGAAATGAGTATTTTACATCATAGAGTTCATTTTCGTATATTGTACATTGCCCCTTTAACCTTAACTTTGTAATTTGTATTTAAATTCCCTTTCCAAAGTTACAAACATGATCTCTTTAGCTTTTATACTTTGTCAGTTATTGGGTGTTAAGCAATGTTACCCCACTGTAAAATGTAACATTTGAAAATCATTTTCACATGTTATCACAACAAATCCAGCCTAGAAGTTGTACAAATAAAGTGAATTCTTATTTGTAGCATTATATTCTAGTAATATGAGATACATAGGTGCATTAAAATATGTGTCTGCCCATATTAACGTAGGTAGCATCTAAAAATCTACATATTTTGGGCTTTGGCGGTTTCCTGTATGGTATTCTGCATCAGTTTTTGATGCCTCTGTTTTATATCTTTTGAAGTTTTTGTAAGCGTTACTAAAATTCAAAATTTAATGCAGCAAGTCTTTGTCAGTTATATACATTCGTCAGCTTTATTATACATTCAATACTGTTAACGGTAAAGTTGCTACCTGCATGATGGCCACTTTTGCATAAAATACTGAATACTGTCCTGAAGTTTTTAATGTATTGCAAATGCTTATAATTTCTTTATGTCTAAATAAAATATACAGATGAATTATATGTCAGACCCTCAGATGACTTTGCTCAATAATTTATCTGTGGTAACATAAGTAACACCTTTATGTCTAAATTTTAGGGATTTTTGTCTCTATAAAGGTCCTTACCTATACCTTTATCGCTTAAATCAATACTCAGTTTTAGAACACTGATTTTTGTTTATGACTTTTGTTTATGACCTTAAATCTATATATTAAAACATTGCACATTCTGTAGTTGACCACAAAGTCTTTCTGTTTAATGTATGTAACATAAAACATTATTTCTGATTTAACAATATTGGTACAAGCATAGTCTCATGCCAAGAAATGCATGTATTTAATACCAGAGTAGCATCTACATGTAGTCCTGATTAAAACAACATGTTCACTGCCAACATTCATTACCGCAGGACATATAGGGCCTGTGAACACAGTGATGACTGGTCAATGTCTTCCCTGTGCGCTCAATGAATAGCAAAGAACCTCAGCTTTCTTCAAGCAGACTGCAAAGACTGATCAGATAGAGGGTTCCACCAGGCTGATATAGTAAGATTACATAAAGTAAATAATATATCAATTTGCCTAACCGTAATATGATTTTCCCCAAAACAAACAGTGTTACTTTATCGTTTAAATATACAGAAAAAAAACTAATCTTAAAGATAAGTGTGTAACATTAGGCAAATTTAGAAATCTACATAGCCCAATGAAATTAAGCATATACCAAAGCAATTCAGTGACTTTAGCACCTTTAGAGATTAACTCCACTCTTATGTTGAAAACAAAAGTGGTATGCAACCTGATTTTCATCTGTTTTATGCATGAAAATTGTTCATTTTTTCTATTATAACATACACTATCGGTATTTTAGCTGACACTCATGAATAAAAATCAGATCAATATTGTTGGTGTAATGAGCTATAGTCAGCATTACATACTTACATATGACTTTGGTTTTAACTCTATGAGAAGACCTAGAAAAATTATTCTTAGTGTCAGAATATGTATTCTGAGCAGCAGAAGTTGTAGTCTAAGCGCCAGAGTATGTCTCAAATATGATCAGTGTCTAGACAGAAGTAAAACGGTTTTAAACAACATGGGATTTTAATAATAGTAATGAAAATCCATTGTTTGTCCTAATTGGTACAGTCTGTCTTTAGAACCACAATAAAAGTTGTAACAGTCAAAGTAAAAATATGCCAGGAGTCTGATTAAGAATAGCAGTCACAGTTGTGTAACATACGTTAGCAGATATGTTAGGTAAATGAAAATATGTGGTAATAAACTATTCTTCTTAACAGAATCATTGCCAATCAGCAGGCATTAGGTCATTTTCATGTCTGAACTTGCAATGGAAATGAAAGGTGAGAATTAAATACCTTATCTTATCTTGGCATTAAAATAATCTAGTAATAGATGGTATATCAGAGGTAGGACCGAAGAATGTTTTTGTTATACCTCATTATAGTTTCTTGACAGCTAAATCTAATTCAGACTCTGCCATAAGGCATATAAGGCCCATAGACACAACCAGTCCTTTCAGTTATGTTTTATTATCCCCATTTATATAAGGCTCAGAGACAAACCAATCCTATTAGTTATTTCATACTATCACCATTTTGATTATCAATTACATGTTTTGGAGTTCCATTAAAGTAAAAAAGAAATGGAAATCGTTAAGATTAATGTTGTTATTCTCATTACTAATATCACTTATAAAAATAACAAGACTTTTTGTATAATTTTATATCTATAAAGGTTTTCTTACCACTATATAGATGATAAATATGGTAATCATTTATCTATTGTCATAATATTATATAATGTATGCCTGACCTATATGTGTTGGGTTTTTACATGGTATTTCATAATAAAGCAGATTTTTTAAGCAACCTGTCTTCTAGCCAGCATAAAATGTGTTATTATATACACTGTGGCAACAGAGAAGTGCGTAAGTGTGTATGCTATGTATTTGACTGCATCTTAGAGCCGACTTAAAAAAATAGTATAGTGTTGATATATGTGTGATGTTATTATCATGATTGTGATAACTTCTGCTTCTTAATGTAAACTTAAATAAGAAATAGTTCTCCTTGAATAATTTTTGTCTTCAGAATGTTTGATTTCCCTTTATGCAGTCTTTGAGTTGAGATTAGGAGAGTATACAGTATTTTTACTAATGGAGAGCTTTCTCCTGCAAACACTGTCTATAGGAAACACTGTTCTGATATCACAGCACTTAAACTGACATATAACATCTGTAACAGTATTAAGTGTGAAATATGTCTTGCAGTCTAGATGGATTTAAATTTATCGAATATCAGATTTATGCATAGAAGATAAGCAATAAAGAGCTAATGTCAGTAAGTATGTATTAAAAAGGGATATTTCTGTATTTGTTATAGGGTACATTTTAATATATATTTAAAGATACAACTATCAATCAGCAGAGGATTGGCGAGTTTTTTTTCCCACTTAATTCACAAATGTATAAAGGTATCTGAGAAATAATTTACTTTGTTTGTTTTAAAACAAGCTTAGAGCTGATGTCACTTCATCTTTATGTACAAAGGATCAACAGCCATTTATACGATATAGATAAAGTATCACTCAAAAAGTAACATTAAGAAGTGTATAAAGCATTTATTCAAACCTTATCAAATCATGATAATTAAATATATCGAACTAATTGCAACCACAGCCAATTAAATGTTAAGAAGTTTGAAATAACGATATTTTTCAGATTAAATGTTCAGGCTGTTTGAAAGAAACTGTCGTTCCTTATGTCATTTGCTGACCCAAGCTGGCTTGTTTTTATTTCTTGATGTACAAAGGAGTGTTTATCTATTGTAAAACAGCATCAGATTAAATTTCTAGTCACTGACTGGTCATAGTCAACCAAAACAGTGTAATCAGAAACTTATATATGACGTTTTTGACTTTTAGTAACGTATGTAACAGTTATTTCACAATTGAGAGTCCAACATATCAAGGTACCTGTCACTATAAAACCACATGCATTGGTAGCAAATAGCATGCAAGTAAGTAAGAATATTAATAGTTTAGCAGTAACATCAAAGCATTTCTATTGTTTTGAGAGTAACTTTGGTAACATGGCTGTTACACTCCTTCGCCAGAGGGCTAACATCTGTCATTTTGTTTCTTATATAATGTAGTTTTAGAAAATTATAGTGTACAAAATTCTCCCTGGAGTGGGGTCTATGGCCAGCCCAAGGTCTACTAACTGAAATTTTACAAGCTATCAAATGCAACATTTATGATCGAATAAATCCTATATATCAATTTATTTATTGGATAAAAAAAATCTGTTTTTGAGGGATATGGAGCTTTTCAGCCTGACTGAACTGAAGGGGGTGGCGCATACCCCCTGGGGACCCACTATCGATGTCATTGGATGCATCTTATCATAATGAAAAAAAAAAGACATATGGTTAAGGGGTTTCGTTCAGAATGGTTCTTGAGATATCAAGCCTTATATGAACTGCAGGGGGTTGGGCATACTTCCGGGGGACCTATGGTCAGTGTCACTGAATGTGTCGTATCAAAAGAAACAATAATATAAATGGTTTAGGGGTGGGGTTCTGAATGGTTTCTAAGATATTAAGCTTATATGAACTAGACGGAGTGGGGCACACCCCAGGGAACCCCTGGTCTTTGTCATTTGATATGTCATCAAAAGGAATAACAATATATATGGATTAGGGGTGGGGCTCTGAACGGTTTCTAAGACATTAGGCCTTTTAAAAAATGAAGGGGGTGGGGCATACCCCCGGGGGGACCCCTGGTCAGTGTCAATGAATGCCTCTTATCACAAGGAACAAGACTATATATAGGGTTGAGGGATGGGAATCTGAACGGTTTCTGAGATATTAGGAATTTTATGAAGTGAAGGGGTGGGTCATGCCCCCGGGGAACTATTGGTCAGTGTCACTGAATGCGTCATATCATAAGGAGCATGTATATAGTTTAAGGATGGGGTTCTGAACTGTTTTTTTTAGATAAAATGCCTTTTATAAGGTGAAGGGGATAGGGCATGCCCCGCGGGGACCCACGGTCGGGATCATTGGATGCATCTTATCATAAGGAACAATACTACATATGGTTTAGGGATTGGAATCTGAACGGTTTCTGAGATCTTAGGCCTCTTATTAAGTGAACGAGTGGGACAGCCCCTAGGATATCCCCGGTTAATGACATAAGGAACAAGAATATGTATGATTTATAGTGGGGATCTGAACGGTGTCTGAGATATAAGGTCTTCTATGAAGTGAAGGGGGTGGGGCATGCCCCCCGGTCAGTGTCATTGGATGCGCCTTATCATAAGGAACAACAATATATATGGTTCAGGGTGGGGATCTGAACGGTTTCTGAAATATTAGGCCTTTATGTGAAGCTGAGTGTTACGACCTAGCACTCCTACCTTCGATTATCTGCCTTGGCGGATAACGCATAGCTTGTAGGTATATTCAATCTCTGACAACTGCGTCAGGGAGTCGAGTCTTTGGCTCAGTGGTTAGAGCATTGGATTTTTATCCGGGCAGACCTGGTTCGAATCCCACAATAGGCGTGAGATTTTTTGCAGCTATGCTTCATTCCTTTGTTAAGAATTTCATGTCGTATGATAGGGGCTGCGCAGGGACCGGACTTTATTTCGCCGAAAATGGCTTTGCGTCATCATAGATGATGACGTCCGTGGAAAGCGGGGATTGTTACGACCTAGCACTCCTACCTTCGATTTTCTGCCTAGGCAGATTACGCATAGCTTGTAGGTATATATTCAATCTCTGACAACTGCGTCAGGGAGTCGACTCTTTGGCTCAGTGGTTAGAACATTGGATTTTTATCCGGGCAGACCAGGTTCGAATCTCATAATAGGCGGCATTTTTTTTTTCCAACTATGCTTCCTTCCTTTGTTATGATTATCATGTCGAAAGATAAGGGAGTGGGACATGCCCAAGGGGAACCCAGTAGACCCTCTGAAACCTTCTGGCAAAACTTCATACCCACATCTATAAATTTAGGGGTGCGTGTGTGTGTGTGGGGGGGGGGGGGTGTTCGGGGGATGGGGGGAGAGAGAAAACAAAAAAGAAGAAGAAGTACAATAATTATAATAATGATAATGAACTGAGCAAATACAGTATGTCTCCCCACTTCGTTTTGGAGACTTAATTCCTCTTTGGCCCGCTTTATTCGAATTCACGTTTCCTCGCAAGAAATCACTAATTCTTCGGAAATCGCAGGGTAAAAAGAGGGTGCGGGAGAAGGTAAGGGACGCAACTCCAGAGAGAGTATTGGTTTAACCATCACAATGGTTTACATAAATGTTCGCGAACCTGGAACACCGCTACACGGCTCCCCAAAATTGGTTTACTATTTTCAATACAACTAATGAATACGAAAAGAAATATTGGTTTACGAATAGAGGTACATAAGACTCTTAAATTACTGCTTCTGTATAGCTGTTAACAGAATCTGTGTAGCAATATCTAGGGTAGATGGAGCTCTCAAGCGCTCAAGCCCTGGTCGGCAATCCATCTAGGAGTTGGCAACTCCAAACAAAAACCTGCATACCTGGATTTGCCTGTGTCAGTTATATAAAGTCTGCTTCGGCAGCTGGGGCGGAAGAAATCACTACTATGATTCAACGGTCCAAATGGCGATGCAGCAGCATGTTGTGGAGCATGGAGAGCATGACAAGGCACAAAATGTCATGGTCATCCACTGCATCTGAACTTAGCTCCAGATGTCCTGACACCGTCTTGCCTCTGGATCCAGCTAGGTCAGGATGAGAGAGTGAGGTTGACTCTGCGTGCCTCTCCCTCTCTATAATCCAATTCCCAGCGCATGTCATCTTAATCAGCAACACACATTCACAGCAAGCACTTATATGCAAATCATACAAAAGACCTGTGGCGATGGGCGAGCGGCGAAGCAGCAGGTGAAGAAACACTGGAAGCTGTAGTTGCAGACCTACACACAGGCGGCTTGGTTCTATATGGTCGCTTTCCTTAAGAGCGAAGCAGTATGGGGAATTCGGCAGCCGAACTGAGCGACTGAGCAGACCTTTTTAGGATTGCACTGCTCACCTAGCATTGGGAATGGGCTAGAAAAGATGCCCTAAACAATTGCCTGCTTCAAAACGCCTGGCTGGTTAACCGCGATCAGCGGGAATCCCACTTAGCGGTCAAACAAGTGAAAAAAAAAAAAGATGAAGGTGATCCCTCTAACCATCGGCGATTGGAATGTGCGCACCCTAATGGACAGTTCTGGTTCTGACAGACCTGAGCGAAGAACAGCTCTAGTTGGTAGAGAACTTGACCGATACAAAGTCGAGATTGCAGCTCTGAGTGAGACTCGCCTTGCAGAAGAAGGCCTTTTAAAAGAAGTTCTTCTGGAATGAACGCAAGAAAGAAGAGCGGCGTAAAGCAGGAGTAGGATTCGTCATCGTCACACCTCGTCAGCAAGCTCTCAGGACTTCCCAAAGGCATAAATGAACGCCTGATGATGCTGAGACTTCCCTTATCTTGCAAGAGGCATGCAACATTTGTAAGTGCCTATGCACCCACAATGACCAACCCAGATGAAGTTAAAAGCAAGTTCTATGATGATTTGGATTCTGTGATATCTGCAGCACCCCGGACAGATAAACTAATTCTCCTCGGGGACTTCAATGCCAGAGTGGGCACAGACCACCAGACCTGGGAAGGAGTGATTGGATCTGAAGGTGTAGGGAAGTGCAACAGCAATGGGCTTCTCCGTTTAAGGAAGCGTGCAGAGCATGAATTACTGATCACCAACACATTCTTCCGTCTATCAACTCACAGAAAGACAACATGGATGCACTCTGGCTCAAAACACTGGCATCTCATTGACTATGTCATAGTGCGAAGGAAGGACAGACAGGATGTCCGAGTGAATAAAACTATGTGTGGTGCAGACTGTTGGACAGATCACAGGCTTGTGTCACCAAGCTCAACCTGCGCATTCAGCCTGTACGACGACCACAAGGCAAGAAGGTGTCAAAGAAATTAAATGTCTCCAAGCTGAAACAAGACAGCAAGAGGCAAGCATTCTTCAACGATCTCTGCAGCCATTTAGATGCACTGGAACACAGTTCAGAAGATGTAGATGAGAGCTGGAAAGTATTCAGAGACACCGTTCACTCTTCAGCAATGGATTCCCTAGGACCAGTATCTCGCAAACACGAAGATTGGTTTGATGAGAATGATACAGAAATTCAGGGACTCCTTGAAGAGAAACACCAAAAACACAAGGCTTACCGCAGAAATACCAGCTCAGTATCTAGCAAGACTGCCTATTCAAACATATGCAAGACAGTTCAGACGATGCTCAGAGACATGCAAGACTCCTGGCTGAGAAAAAAGGCTGATGAAATCCAGTCCTTTGCAGCCAGAAAGGACATGAAAAAGTTCTTTGATGCACCCAAGACCGTATTTGGTCCCCAGAGCTCAGGAACCACCCACTCCTTAGTGCAGATGGAGCTAGTCCTCTGACTGACAATGAAGCTATCTTGAAAAGATGGGCTGAACACTTTGATGGTGTCCTTAATCGGCCATCATCTGTCAATGATGAAGCTATCAACAGACTACCATAGGTGAAATGTAATACGCTGCTTGATGAGTTCCCAACCGTCTCTGAATCAGTGAAAGCAATAAAACTCCTGTCATCTAGCAAGGCTCCAGGATCAGATGCAATACCTGCAGAGATCAACAAAGCAGGAGGTCCTCCATTTGCAGAGAAACTGACAGAGTTATTTCACATTATGTGGAGAAAAGAAGCCACCCCTCAAGAATTCAAGGATGCAACAATTATCCACCTATTCAAAAGGAAAGGGAATTCTCAAGTCTGTGACAATCATTGAGGCATCTCTTTATTGTCAATTGCTGGGAAGATCCTTGCTAGGGTCCTACTGAACCGATTAAATGAACACCTGGAACGGTCAGAGCTTCTACCAGAAAGCCAGTGTGGATTCAGGTAAAACAAAGGAACAATAGACATGATCTTTACGGCACGACAGCTTCAAGAAAAATGCCAAGAACAGAATGTGGACCTCTACATCACCTTTGTCGACCTTACCAAAGCATTTGACACAGTCAGTCGTGAGAGACTTTGGAAAATTATGGCAAAGTTTGGCTGTCCTGCCAAATTCATAGCATTGGTGCGGCAGTTCAATGATGGTATGCTTTGCAACGGTCCAAAATGATGGCGAGTTTTCTGATCCATTTCCTGTGACAAATGGAGTTAAGCAAGGTTGTGTACTAGCTTCAACACTGTTCAGCATGATGTTTTCTGTCATGCTTACAGGTGCTTTCCAGGTTGGTGACAATGGTATACCTATTAGGTATCGCTTTGATGGGAAACGTTTCTACCTAAGAAGGTTACAAGCTAAATCTAAGGTGCAGACTCTTTGCTGATGACATGGCAAAGGGTGCTCCAACAGAAGAGAAAATGCAAAAAGGTGTGGATCAAGTATCTAATTCATGTGACAGCTATGATCTCACAATCAGCAAGTATTTGGGACCGAAGTGGAATCAGACTTGACACAAAGCTGAAAGTATATAGATCGGTAGTGCTGCCAACACTATTATACGCATGCGAAACTTAGACAGTTTACCAACGGCATGCCAAAAGACTGAACCACTTCCATACAAGCTGTCTAAGAAAACTTCTAAAGATCAGGTGGCAAGACAGGATTCCAGGCACAGAAGTCCCGAAAAGGGCAAGGATGCAGAGTGTACATACTCTTCTAAAATTGGCACAGTTAAGATGGACAGGCCATGTTACCAGAATGCCTGATGAACGTTTGCCAAAGAAAATCCTCTATGGAGAACTTCAAGTAGGAAAACGCTCCCATGGTGGTCAGAAGAAACGATACAAGGACACCCTCAAAGCCTTCCTTAAAGACTTCGCTTGGGGAAGAGAGAGCTAATCTTAGTGCTTTTCGTATGTTTGTTCGGTTTGTGCTTGTTTAGATTTGTCGGTTTCCTCTTCCTCTTGGGGTCTTGGAAGGGCTGCGGTTTGTAATTGTGGCACTCCCTGGACTTTTCTCTTACCATATTTTCAACACACCAACAGAGTCATGGGAACAGATTGCACAGGATCGTACAAAGTGGCGAGGCCTCATAAAAAGGGGAGCTGGTGAATACGAAGCAAAAAGAATCAGCGAATCCTAGAAGAAACGTGCACAGCGGAAAGCCAGAGCTAAGACATCACCAACAGAGCTTTCTTCCTCAGACCTCTTTTGTTCTATCTGCAACAGGCAGTTTAGAGCTAAAATTGGTCTCATCAGCCATCTTAGAACACACAAATAATCACATCACACAGTTGATTAGGATTGGTCATTGCCAGTAATGACAGACGAACGAACAAGTAGAGGAAGTATGCAAATACGCAACTTATTTGTTTCACCATAATTCATCATTGAGTGAGTACGCAAATATGAATATTACCTGATCGTCCGATATATAAAATTTCCATAGCAATTATCACTCACCACAACATAAACTCTAAGTCTCCTCGTTGGGTATTTCGTCGGTCTCCTTCAGTAAAATGTGTTTATGGACTGGTCTCTAAAGATAAGAAACAAATGCTTTCCGCTTTTTTTTATTGTCTAAGTCAAATGTGCCTACAGTAATTTTAACTTTACGCACTTAACCGTCTTCATCAGTTGAAACTTGATCAACGCGACATAAGCGCAAGCTATTTTGCGGTAGATTATGTTCTTTAAGAATGACAATGTCTCCAACCGATATGTTTCATTTTGCTATGTTCCACTTGAAGATTCTGCAAATATTCTGATCTCCATCTTTTCGAAAGCCCGTTAACAAGATGGTGCGTACGACGCCAACGTTTACGACAGTACGTCAGATGCTTGGAAATTTCCTAGTGGAGGGAAAACGAGGTCGGATTCCATTGTGAGAAGAAGATTTTGGCTCAGTGGAAGGTCTGACAAAGATTATTGATGGTTTCTGCACTCAATGGGCGACTGTTAACAATAGTTGAAGCTTCACACAGAAAAGTACGAAAACTTTCATCAAGCTGACCACGATGCACATGTAAGGGATGAGCCATTACATTTCTGACAGAACGGATCTGTCTTTCCCTAACTCCGCCTAAATGACTGGCTACAGGGACATTCATCTTGAAATCGAAATAATCGCAATTCTCTTTTAAAGAGGAACTGTGGTAAACTATTTTCAAGAATTTCAGAAACTGGCTCTCTTATTTTTCGCTCTGCACCTACAAAGCCTGTACCACGATCAGAAATAAGCTGCCTTATTGGACCACAATTTTTGAAAAAGCAACGCAAACAATTGATGCAAGAATCTGTGATGAGGGAATTAGCAGTTTCGACAAGAATTGCTCTGCAAGCCTTGCAAGTAAATAGCACACCGTAACGCATTAGCTCCAGTCTACCTTAATGTACTATGGACCGAAAAGATCAACTGCACAATATGTTAGAGGAGGTGCAGGTTCCAGTTTATCTGCCGTAAGATCAGCCATTTTACTGCTCATACACTCAATACACGTCGATATCTGAGACGGCACTGCCGAGCTACAGCCGACAAGCTATTTGATCGAATTGTCTGAATTTAAATGCTGCGACCTTGATGCTTCGCCTTTGCATGAAAGTGATGTATCACAAGTTGTTTTACATGGCTTTTTCTAGGTAAAAAAAATGGGAATCTAATCATATCAGAAAACTGTCTAAATGCGACCACCTACACGCAAGATGCCATGTTTGTCTAAGGTAGGATCCAGCTTCTGCAACTCGGATTTACTCAAAAGAGTCTTATGGCATTCGGCGGCTCCCCTTTGTTCAGAGGAAGCCCAAAGACCTCTTGCGATCGAAGCATTTTGATTTATTTTATGCAACTGTCCTCTGTATCTCAGCTACTGTTAATGGTTGATAACCAGGAAGGGAGTGATTACGAGTATTTCCAGAGAAAGAACCTTAGCTGGCATTTTCACTGATCGACTACTAAGCAAATCTACAAACCTCAAACAACCAGCTACTGCCTTTCTAGTTCTATGCCAATCAGAAAAGAATTGAATGCGTTCTAGAAGTGAAGGGAAAGAATCAGTTTATCTAACTAAGCAACGACCTCCCTTTAATGCAGGATCATGAGAATCAACTTCGGCCGTTTCAAATAAAGTTCTGGACTTGCAGATTGCCAAAGGACTTCTTAACTTTTAAACCACATGGGGTTGTTCATCACCTCTTTTGCAGAACACCTCTAGAAGCCATAACAGCTGGGTTTTGTTGAGAAATAACATGTCTCCACTGAGAGATATCTGTACGGTCCTTGATTTATTGTACTCTGTTAGCATAAATATATGAAAGCGCCCAGTTTTGTTCGAAAGATAGCCAAGCACAACTTTGCTATCAGCACAATAAAACTTCACTATCAACTTCTTGATTAAGCAAGGAACCATCATTTACAGAACGTAATGCTGCAGAAAGCTCTAGAAGAGGAATGATTATGGGTTTCAAAATAACAACTCTGGACTTTCCAATCAAGAGACAACAATGAACTTGGCCTGACGGGTTCACTAGACGAAGATAAGAGCATTAGCCATAGCTTGAAGAACTTACACCAGAAAAATTGTTTCATTCAACGACCTCTGTCTGTCCAACATCCTTAGTTTTCACACACCTATCTATATTTAAGGAATTAAGATGATCGCCAGTTTTCCCATTTACCACGCAGAGGGTCTTGTGGGGCAGGGCAGGGGATCATCTCATTCAGCATTTTCAGCACATATTTGATGTAAGATATGTTTCACTATCAAAATATACGGTGCTATGAAACCAACAGGATCGTACATTGAACAAACAGAGGACAATGTTCAACACCTATCGACAAGGCTCCTTTATCACAATCCTGAACTAGAATGAGTCGGATTCTGTGCACCAAGAAATGCCAAGAACTCTTTCAATTGGCAATTTGTCAGAAATGACATCAACATATTTCAGATTCTTTGCTCTATCTTCTGGTTCAACATGGTGAATGACATCCTTCATATTTGACACAAACTTATTTAACTCTGTCCAGCTCTTCTACGCATCGCTCTACTTTTATCTACCAAATCAATCATCATAGTGCAGGTTATATTTTATTTCCTTTGGGATCATTGAGCCCATTCTGGTTTGTTTTGAAAATCGAATACCACTTTTGAAAATCGAATTCTACTTTTGGTAAAATAGCATTATTTCCACACAGCAGGATTCAACCAAGGGAGTAAGGGTTGTATTTTGCAGGAAAACTATCTAAACTGGCTGTCGTCTCCCTAGTTTAAGTTGAGGGAGAAGTTCGAATGAACAGAAATAGAGGGAAATAACAAAACATTGGCCAAAACTTCCCCTAAAAATTCTGGAAACATTGCAAAACATGACCATGTCTGAAAGCTCTAGGCTGACCCTGGCACAGTTTTATTGGAATTTCCCTAGTGCCCCTGATGTTTTTAGTATGCAACAGCTAAAGATAAATTCATTATAGGTCTGGATGCAAGCGAGCCAGACGAGTATAGGGTTTTGAAATAAAAGCATAGATTATCAAGTTACTATATATATATCCCATGAATATCAAATGAAAAAAATTGAAATATTATCTTCATACATAATGTTACTCTGATATTAATTTCAAGCCCCCGAACTACACAGAGGTTGGTTAGGGAAAGGTCAGGAAAACGTCAGGGCACTTTGAATTAACTCAGTGGTGGATACCCTGATCTGTGCAAAATTTATAGTCTTCCTTGTCCGTTTGAATAAACTTCACGTCCTGGGCTGTTCAAACTGCAACAAGTGCAGATTTTGATCAGACTGTGTGAATTTGCAGGCTAATCTAAATCTTCGTGGGGCGCAGGTTAAGAGACTAAGTTGGAAATACGCTTAAGTGGGAAAAAATAACGACTATCTTGGAAAACGTATATCAAGCGCTTAAATTGGAAAAGCGACTGTATGAGAAAAACGCCTATGTTGGAAAAATCAATATCTGCAGTGGGTATCATTGTTTTATATATATAAAATCATCTTATTAGGTATGGGTGGTCGTTGATTTTAACATAAAATGCAACGGCGTCTTCCACCTGGTGTAGAGTTTTATAATTTCTTGCATGTCTAGCTGAGGTCTTGACATTGATGTAATTATAGGCATAAGTTAATCAGTATTTACATGCCAACTGTCTATTATTATACTGTAATCTGTGCGTGCGTGTGTGTGTGAATTTCAAGTTGCATATATAATATAAATTTTTGGTCATCGGTCGCAATAACTCAGTGCTTTATCAATTACATTATAGTTACATGCATCACGACTATGAAGGCTGAAAAAAGTCAACAAATGTTTTTTGTAGCGATACTTATCCGTCCACATACAGCACCTATTTACGAAACAGCCTATGGAACGCCATGACTGTCTTATATGGTGCAAACGAACATTTCTTTTGTCCCGGAAAATCGATTAAACCGAAAAGTGTGTCTGTTCACACTGAAACCATTTTTCGGTTAACTCGGAAAATATAGTTTTATAGCATTAGCAAAATTGCTTAGCATTGTATCCCTGTTGTCTGTAAAACGTTATATTTGAACAGGTTCGCAAACATGTCTGGTTGTTTCAAGTCTCACTGTTTATGAACTCCTTACCTTCAAGAGGAAATATTCTTTAAGAACTAGAAAACACTGCTTTTAGAAGAGAATATGTTTGCACAAATAATTTGGATAGCTTCAGCTGCTTCTCTGATCAATATTTATTTGCTACTTTACTTTGAAACGGAAACTACTGGATTCATAGAAAGGCACACGTATACACACATACAAGTAAATCCTATATACTACTCTCTTTGAGGCGACCTTTTTTGTCTTTACCTTGGCGCAAGATACTCTATCCAGCTATCTATGCAGAGTTGAAACATATCGATGCTACTGCTATGGGTTAAAACTATGAATTGTAAATAGAAAGCGAATAAGAGACTCTCTCTCTCTCTCTCTCTCTCTCTCTCTCTCTCTCTCTCTCTCTCTCTCACACACACACACAGAGAACATCTGCCTACACGAGGCATATGCGGCATATGGGGTGGGATGTGCGACAATATTTATGTATATAGGTATGGTATCTGAGCAGTATGGGTGTAACATGTAAAAAATGTTCAGGGTCATAAAGATGGGTCAGTTTTTTGAGACTTAGATCGCACACCTCTACCAAAATAGCTGGGCAGTTACTACCGCTATTACCCAAGTTCCTCTCTCTCTCTCTCTCTCCCTCTGTCTCTCTCTCTCTCTCTCTCTCTCTCTCTCTCTCTCTCTCTCTAATAATGAAATCGTACTTAACTTGTTATCTGTACTAAAACAGTCTTAGCTTGATCTGTTTGCAAACAATTTGTATATGTAGGAAATATTATTATTCCAAAAGCAAATCAAGTCCAGTTAAGTCATTTTTGTTGGCGAAATCATAAAAAAATAGATTGTAAAGACAAAACACAAACATGGCAATGTACTTATTTTATTAGTCAAATTCATATAGGAATCACGATAAAGGGCTAATTACAAAGTTTAACTATAAAAATATGAAACAGCTAATGCACCAATTATTTGAAATTTCCGGCCGTACGCAGACGGGGAATATCGGGGCTTTCATATTTGCAAATGCAAAGCCCTGGTAAACGCCCGGCACTGCGGGGAAACATTTATGGTAAAATCTCTGCTAAAAGCCTCTGACTTCGGGGGATTGAAAATAATGAAGAACAACAAATAAACATAGTCATTTAGGCACACTTTTTAACCTGACTCTTGATAGCTCTATAGTCCACTCCATTACAGACCCAGCACCAGTTTTCCATATATTCTACATTCCACTACAGACCAAGTACCGGTCCTTCGTATACTCCGCAGATCACCACAGACACAGCACCAGTTCTCCGAATACTTTACACTCTACTACAGTCAAGGTACCAGTCCTCCGTATACACTACAATTCTCTAAATACCCAACACCAAACCTACGTATGCTTTCCAGTCGAGTACAGACCCAGTCCTCCGTATATACTACAATTCTCTAAATACCCAACAACAAACCTTCGTATGATTTCCAGTCAAGTACAGACCCAGTACTAGTCCTGTGTATACAGTGCAGTCCACTACAGACCCACTACCAGTCCCCCGTATACAGTCCCCTACAGACCCTAAACCAGTCTTTAAGTGAAATCCACAGTCCCCTACAGACCCAGAACCTGTCCTGCTGTACTAGTCCCGTATACTCTACAGTCCATACAAACACCGTACAAGTCCTCCGTATACTGTACAGTCCACTACAGAACCAGTACCAGTCCTCCGTCTACTCTACAGTCCACTACAGACCAAGTTCCAGTCCTCTGTATACTCAACAGTAAACTACAGGTACTACCAGTCCTCCATATACTACTCAATCCACTATAAGCCCAGTTCTAGTCCTCCGTATACTCTACAGTCCACTACAGACCCAGAACCAGTCCTCTGTATACTCTACAGTCCACTATAAATACCGTAGCAGCTCTCTGTATACTCTACAGTCCACTACAGAACCAGTACCAGTCCTCCGTATACTCTACAGTCCACTACAGACCAAGTTCCAGTCCTCTGTATACTCAACAGTAAACTTCAGATACAGTACCAGTCCTCTGTATACTACTCAATCCAATATAGGCCCAGTACCAGTCCTCCGTATACTCTACAGTCTACTACGGACCCAGTACTAGTCCTCCGTATACTCTAAGTCCACCACGGACACAATACCAGTCTTCCGTATACTCTACAGTCCACTACAGACCCAGTTCCACTCCTCTGTAAACTTTACAATCTTCTAGAGACCCCGGTAGCAGTCCTCCGTATACTCTGCAGTCCAATATAGACCAAATCCTAGTCCTCTGTATATTCTACAGTTCACTACAGTCCCAGTTCTAGTCCTCCGTATACTCTACAGGACTCAGTACTGGTCCTCCTTATACTCTGCAGTCCTTTATAGACCAAGTTCCAGTCCTACGTATACTCTACCGTCCACTACGGACCAAATACAGTCCTCCGTATACTCTGTCATGTAGTAGAGACACAGTATCAATCCTCCGTATACCCTACAGTCCACTACAGAATAACTACCAGTTCCCCATATACTCTACAGTACCAGTCCTCCGTATTCTATTCAGTCCACTACAGACCCAGTACCAGTCCTCCATATAATATACAGTCCACTTCAGACCCAGTACACGTCCTCCCTATACTCTGCAGTCGAGCACAGATCCAGTACCTCCTTATTCTCAGCAATTCATTTAGACCCAGTACCAGTCCTCCATATACTCTACAGTTCACTATAGACACAGTACCATTCCTCCATATACTCTGTCCACTACAGATCCGGTACCAGTCCTCCATACACTCTCTAGTCAACGATAGGCACAGTACCAGTCTTCCGTATACTCCACAACCCACTCGGAACCATAACCAGTCCTTCGTATTCTCTATAGTCAACTACACACCATGTTCTTGTCCTCCGTATACTCAACAATTCACTACAGAACCAGTTCCAGTCCTCCGTATACTCTACTGTCCACTACAGACCAAGTTACAATCCTCCCTTTACTATACGGTCCACAACAGACCAAGTTACAGCCCTCCCTGTAATCTACAGTCCACTACAGATCTAGTATCAGTCCACCATATACACTGCAGTCCACCACAGACACAGTACCAGTCCTCCATATACTCTACAGTCCCCTACAGACCCAGATACAGTCCTCCTTACAATTGATCTACAGTCCACTACAGAACCAATACCGGTCCTCCGTACATTCTGCAGTAGACTACAAACCAAGTGCCAGATCTCCGTATAATCCCCAGTCCATTACAGACCCAGCACCAGTTCTCCGTATACCCTGCAGTCCACCACAGACACAATACTAGTCCTCTATATCCTCTAGAGTCCCTTACAGACCCAGATACAGTCTCTCTATAAGCTACAGATCTCTACAGACCAAGTGCCAGTCCTCCCTATAAATTACAGTCTACTACAGAACCAGTATCAATCCTCCATATACTGTACAGTCCAAAACAGACCATGTACCAATCCACCGTATACTCTGCATTCCAGTACAGATCCAGTGCAAGTCCTCATTATACTCTACACTTCTTTATAGACACCGTACCAGTCCTCCGAATACTCTGTAGGCATCAGTAGAACTGGCACTGGGACAGTATATGACTCGGTTATCAGTAGGACTGGTACTGGAGCCAAAGTGTACTGTAGCACGGGGTACGGGGGCAGTGGTGGACTGTATCGTATCATAAGGGTTGGTACTGGGGCAAAAGTAAATAGTGCCGTATCAGTCGGACTATTACTGGAGCAGTTGTGTACTGTAGCTTATCAGTAATACTGGTACTGGGGCAGTTGTGTACTGTAGCATATCAGTAGTATTGGTACTGGGGAAGTAGTAGACTATCGAATCAACAGGTCTGGTACTGAGACAGTGGCGAACTGCAGAGTATCAGAAGGACAAATACTGGGGCACTAGTAGACTGTATCGTATCAATAGTTTGGTACTGAAACAGCGGCGCAATGTTGAGTATTAGAGGGACGGATACTGGGGCAGTAATGGACGTATCGATAGGTCCTGTACTGAGATAGTGGTTAATTACAGGATATCAGTATGACAGGTATTGTTGCACTTATTGACTGTGAGGCATAAATAGGACTAGTACCCGGGCATAAATAGACTATACAGTATCAGTAGAGCTGGTACTGGGACAGTAGTGGACTGTAGGATATCAGCAGGAGAGGTACTGGGACAAGAGTAGACTATAGGCTATCAGTAGGACTGATACTGGAGCAATTGTGGACATCATACCAGAAGGATTGGTACTGAGATAAAAGAGGACTATGTCAGTAATACTGGTACTGGGGCAGTAGTTGACTGTAGGGTAACAGCACAGCTCATACTTGGGCAGTAGTGGACGGGCTGTGTTGTATCAATAGGACTGGTACTGGGGCAGCAGTGGTTTGTAGGGTATCAGTAGGATCGGTACTGAGGCAGTAGTGGACTGTAGTGTATCAATAAGACTGGTACAAGGGCAGAGATGAACTGTAGGGTATCAGTAGGCCTGGTACTGAGGCAGTAGTCGTATAAATAGGAGTGGTGCTGGGGCAGTAGTGGACTGAAGGGTATTTGTCAGATTGGAACTGGGTCAGTAGGGAACAGCGATGTATCATAAGGACTGGTACTGGGATAGTAGAGTACTGTAGTGTATTAATAGAACAGGTACTGGGGATATAGTGTACTGTGTGGTATCAGTAAGACTGGTATTAAGGCAGTAGTGGGCTGTCCGGTATGAGTAACACTGATTCTTGGCCAGCAGTGGACTGTGACATATGAAAAGCGAAGGACTGGTACTGGGCCAGAAGTGTACTGTGTCGTATCAATAGGACTTGTACTGGGGCAGTAGTGGACTGTAGGGTATCAGTAGGACGGGTACTGGGCCAGTTGTGGTTTGTGACTTATTAATAAGACTGGTACTGGGGCAAAAGTGTACTGTAGCATATAAGTAGGAGTAGTTCTGGGGCAGTAGTTTACTGAATCGTATCAATAGGTCTGGTATTTGGGCAAAATGGATTGAAGGATATCAATACTATTGACACTGGGGTAGTAGTGGACTGCAGGGTATCGGTAGGACTGGTATAGGGGTAGTAGCGGACTGTATCATATCAGTTGGAATGATCCATGGCAATGGTAGACTGTATCATATCAGTAGGACTAGTACTGGGGCAGTAGTGGACTGTGTAGTATCGGTAGACTGGTAGTGAAGCATAAGTGGGCTGTATTATATCAGTAAGACTGATTCTGGGACAGTAATGGACTGTGTAGTATCAGGAGGGCTGGTCCACGGCAGTGATAAACTGTATCATATCAGTAGGACTAATACTGGGACAGTAGTGGATTGTGTTGTATCAGTAGAACTGGTAGTGGAGCATTTGTGGACTGTATTATATCAGTAAGACTGGTACTTGGACAGTAGTAGACTGTGTAGTAACAGGAGGATTGGTAATGGGACAATAGTATACTGTGTCATATTAATAAGACTGGTACTGCGGCAATAATATACTGTAACGTATATGAAGGACTGGTACTGGGGCAGTAGTGTGTTATGTCGTATCATAAGGACTGGTACTGTGGCAGTTGTGGACTGTATGGTATCAATGGGACTGGTACTGGGTCAGGGGTAAACTGTAGGGTATCAGTAGGACTGGTACTGGGGCGCTAGGGGATTATATCATATTAGTAGGACTGGTACTGCGGCAGTAGTGGTTTGTAGGGTATCAGTAGAACTCGTACTAGGGCAGAAGTGGACTGTGCTGTATCAATAGGTCTGGTGCTTGGACAATAGCGGACTGTGTAATATCAGTAGGAGTTATGGACTGAGAATATCAAAATGACTGGTACTGTGACAGTAGTCATATTAGTAAGACTGAAAATTGGATACTAGTGGACTGTAGGGTATCAGTAGGACTCGTACTGGGGCAGTAGTGGAATGCGTTGTATCAATAAGTCTGGTACTGGGGCAGTAGTGGACTGTAGGGTATCAGTAGGACGTGCTGGGGCAGTAGTGGACTGTAGAGTATCAGTAGGACTGGTCTGGTACTGGGGCAGAGGTGGACTGTAGGGTATCAGTAGGACTGATACTGGGGCAGAAGGGGACTGTGTCGTATCCAAATGACTAATACTAGAGCAAAATTGGACTGACGGGTACTGCGACGTATCAATAGGACTAGTACTGGTCCAGTAGTGTACTGTTGCATATAAGTATAAGTAGGACTGGTCCTTGTGCAGAAGTGGACTGTTGAATATCACTAGGACTGGTACTGGGCCAGCAGTGGACTGTGACGTATGAATAGGGCTGACAGTGCTGCAGTAGTGTGCTGCAGCTTATAACAAAGACTGGCACTGATGCAGTAGTGTACTGTGTCATATGAATAGGACTATTACTGGGTCAGTAGTGGACTGTAGGGTATCAGTAGGACTGGTACTGGGGCACTAGTGGATTTTGGCGTATTAATAAGATAGGAACTGGGACAAAAGTGTACAGTAGCGTTTAAGTAGGATTGGTACTGGGGCAGTAGGTGTATTGTGTCGTATCAATAGGACATATACTGGGGCAGTAGTGGATTGTAGGGTATCAATAGGACTAGAATTAGGGCAGCAATGTTGAATATCACTAGAACTGGTATCAGTAAGGTATCAGTATTACTGATATAGGGCAATAGTGGAATATCTTATCAATATGTCTTGTACTGTGGCAGTTGTGGACTGTTTCATATCAGCAGGACTTGTACTGAGACGAAGTCGGCTGTCGTATCAGTAGGTCTGGTACTGGGCAGTGGTAGACTGTATCATATCAGTAGGACTAGTACCGCGACATGCACTGACTGTGTCGTTTCATTAGGACTGGTACTGGGGCAATTGTGGAATGTCTCATATCAGTAAGACGTACTGGGACAGTAGTGGAGTGTGTAGTATCATCAGGACTGGCAATGTGACAGTAGTGTATACCAAAAGAACTGGTACTGAGGTTGTAATGTACTGTATTGTATACGTAGAGCTGGTGCAGGGGCATTAATGTATTGTGTCATATCAATAGGACTGGTACTGTCGTATCAAAATGGACTAGTCTGGGGCAGTAGTGGAATGTATCATATCCGTAGGATAGGTACTGGGGCTGTATCATATCAGTAGAACTGGTACTGGGACAGTTGTTGACTGCCGTATCCTTTGGACTGATACTGGGATATTAGTGGAGTGTGTCGTATCGATAGGACTGGTACTGGAGCTGTATTTTAAAGTCCACTAGAAAATCTTATAGATAGATAGATAGATAAATAGACAGACAGACAGGTAATAGATAGATAGATAGATAGATAGATAGATAGATAGATAGATAGATAGATAGATAGATAGATAGATGACTCATGTTCGCCAACGTAGACGGTAATAATCGGTATTAAGTACCGGCGATTGTCAAGCACCTTTCTATAAGTCGGGAAATCTCGTTAGTTTCCGTCCCTAATGGTTTATGGCATAACGTAATAATAAAGTCACAGAACGTATTGACAAACTCACATTGTAATCAAAACTTACATGACGTAATGACAAACTCACATAACGTAATGACACTCACATAACGAAAGTCAAACTCACATAACGTAATGACAAACTCACTTGCCGTAATGACAAACTCACACAACGGAAAGAGTTGTCACATGACGTAAACTTGCCTTCCCTACATATACGGCATCAGCCAGCCATAGTGACATAATGAAATGAAATGTCCACAGAAGGTATTAGGAAATGCACAAAACGCAATGAACAAATTAAATAACGTAATATTAAACCAGCATAAGTAAATAACAAACCCACATATCGTATTGATAAAAGCACAAAACGTAATGACCTATTCACATAGCGTAACAATAAAGTCAGATAATACAATACTTAACCCACATGAAGTAACATCAAACTCGTATTAAGTAATCATAAAACGCAAGGTGTTTGCGCCGTATAAGACAGCAATGGCGTTCCATAACAGCCTACTGATGGTGATCTATGTGACATTCAACTGATAAGCGTTTCTGTTTTAAATCAGTTTTGTACATCATTTTAAATGAGCCAAAGGCAACTGTTTATTGCATAGATGAACTAGGTCAGATGTCTTCACTATATATAGCTTTTGATCGCAGACTACCATATTTACCCTAAATAGTCCGATATAATAGAGCCTAAACAAACAGTGTAGACCCAGATCAAAATCCCAGCAGACTACCATATTTACCCTAAATATTCTGATATAACAAAGCCTGAGCAAACAGTGTAGACCCAGATCAAAATCCAAACAGTTTGATCTGGGTCTCCACTGGAAACGTTTAGATACAATACTAGTTAGCCAAATGTGCAAGTTAAAATTTTAGGATAAGTAAGGTAAAAAGTTAGAGCATCCGAATATTTGGGGTAAATACATTACTCAGCAAGTTCCTCTTAATGTAGATATACGATTTGAAAGGCTGATTCTTATGCTTTAGCAAAATAGCCTTTGGAAAAAGTAGCTGTTGTATGGACGTGACTATTGTAGAAAGGCTTAATATACATACAATTTGTACGTTTTACTGAAAAGTGGTTATTATTTTTAGGGAAGTGGCTGTTATTGAGAAGTGACCTTTAGAAGAGGTGCCACTGTCTATGCTGATAATATTGAACATTATTAGTGTGTCGAATTATCGTTCTAAAAGAAAGAAAGAAAGAAAGATTAGGCTTTCATGTTTAGACAGAAGAAAGAATAGGCCTGCATATGACAAGTATGCATACGCGCAGTTTGACAAAAAAAAAAAAAAAAAAAAAAAAATGAAAAGCGAGGCTGATTGTAGATAGCTCTTTTCCAACATAAGCGCAAAAATCAGTTTTCCTTGATAAGCGCTGTTTTGTGTAGTACACAGTCACCACTTTTTCCTATTTAAGTATTTCCTAGTTAGTCGCTTGACACACGTCCGAAGGTACGTTTTCAGACGTTGAAGCTCATTTGTCTTTGGATCAGTGGGATGCAAGGTTCAACTAAATGGACAGGGATAGATTATCCATGTATTTCCACAATCCTGTTTAGGGTATTGGCATGTTCAGGCCATAAGATCCCTTTTCTTGTTAAAGGCCCAGTTTTGTTTAGCCAACAATAACCCTAGCAAGTTTTGTTGTTTTTTTTTCAACCAAAAGCACAAAAAATGTACTGGAAACCAACCACATTATAACTATTGTAAATTTTCTCATATTTCATTAGGACAGAAAATTAAACAGAAGTTTCTGACCATGAACATTTAAAAGTCCACATGACTTTTACATTGACATTTTGAAAAACAATATCATGATCTACTCAACCAGCAGAAAAAGGTAAGAGAAAAAGTCCAGGGAGTGCCACAATCACAAACCGCAGACCTTCCCAGATACCAACAGGAAGAAGAAACCGAAATCGAACAAACGTATGAAAAGCACTAAGATTAGCTCTCTCATCCCCAAGCGAGGTAATCGCAATGCTAATAGGACTGAAAAACACAAGAACAAAATGACACAAGGTAAGACATAAAACAAATCGCTTCATAGAATAAACCAAAAAAAGCAACAAAGAGTAAGACTAACACCGGGACCACCGCCTTAGAACGGTCAGTTGAGTAAACCACCGGGAGGGGGGGGGGGGGGGGGCGGGGGGTTAAAGCACTTTTACAGTAAACATTCGAAAGATTCTTGTTGCGAAAGGAAATCGCTTACAGTACTGCTTCCTTTATTTATGTTAACATAGGCTTAAGGAATGTAATGTGTTCAAACAATACACGTTTTTAGAGGTATCCAAAATAATATTTCAGTGGGGCTGTTCTAATAAGTAATTACAGTAGTTACATAGTTCCCGGTATCCTGAAAATTTTTTTTTTTTTTTTTTTTTTTTTTTTTTTTTTTCTTATTTCTTCACAAAATTGCGGTGGCCAGAAATAATATACTTTTCTTTCCAAAGAGACATGCCAGATACTGCTATGTACGACTTCGATGGTCCAGTTGTGTTTGTCAATTTAATGCCTAGTCTGAGACACAAACCAGTTTTGGTACCAAAATTACATTCTCTCTATGAGAATGATAACAGAACAACACTTTCAAGGAAAAAGTATACAGATCTTGTAAAACTTTGTGATAGAAATATATTTCCACAACCCTACCAGTCTTCCTACAGAAGTTTGTCAGTGTCCAAGTAAATTAACTGTAGCTCAAGAGTTGGTTGACATTGTGTTGTCATGGTTATTTAGTGCCTATCCAAAAAATTTTTCTTGCAATCATATTCATAGTACTTTTAAACCCTTTCACTACCAAAATTATAACAGTTACTGTTGTTTGTGAATCTCTTCAGTTTAAACAGTTTTTATAAATAATGACAGGAGATAAAGCATGTAAAGTCTTATAGATATGAAGCTTAGAAAACTGAGATAAATAGTATCACAAACAGTGAAGTCCCTGATAAGACGCTGCCTTGGAAAGGCGTCAGCTGATCTGGTACTGCTATGTTTCCAAAGTCACTTATGGCGGTGAGAGCTAAGACTTGTCTCTTACCTGTCTTTTTATATGATCTTTTTCATTCTACGAGGCGATTTATATTAAGTCTTGCCTTGTATTTTCGCCTTGTGTTTTTCAGTCACAGCAACTATAACTTAATGTCGTGAAGTGAGACAAATCCACTATAAAATGTAATAGCTTTAGTCATACAGGTGCTCTCTGTTCATACTGCAAGTAAGTTTGAGTAAATTTTGAAATCTATTCATCTTATCATCTATGCATATAAAAAAAGTTTTATATTGTGTTTAGTTGTGCAAAAATGCATTAAAAACACATTGCTAGGTTTTGCATAAAAAAGAACGTATGATGCAAAAGTCGGTTATGAGCATTTAACCTGTTTTACAAATTCAAGCTATGTATCAATTTAAAAAAAATGACACCTATAAAATGAACTAAAATATGAGATATTGGTTGTTTGGATCTCCTGAACAATTATGCAAAACATCAGTTACCTAGTTTTTTCGCTCACATTGCGATATGTTTTAATAAAAATAACAAAAAACTCCAATTAACTATAAGAAATTGCTAGATAAGTCCCATTATGGGACATAACATGAATTTTGCGGTAACTATTTTAAAAAATAGCACAGGAACAGAAACGACAAATGGCTTTTGATAAGATGTTTTCAAACACAAATCAGCGTTTTCCATTTAGAATAAAACGCCGAATAAAAACGTCTATCTGAAGCAGTGTATACAATGATCAGACCGCATGGATTAAGTCTTTAGTCCGTATCTTAAAACGTTTTTGCTTTCACATAATTATTTATATCAATGAAATATCCGTATTAATTTTATTCACAGCATGTGTTTGGGTTTGAGTTTTACGGCTTAGTCAACCCTATTAAGATCATGTAGAGCCGACCAGTTTACCTAACCATTTTCCTGGGCAGTCTTAATACTCAAAGCGGTTAACCGGTACTTGTGCACATTATTGCGCCAAAAACTGAACTGACCTTCTGGAATCAGCGGAGGAATGGAATGATCATAGAAAATATATTACGATCAATGTTGCCGGGCCCAACGGCCTCCTGATCAACAATCGGACGCGCATCCGACTGAGCCGCCGGGGCTGGCCCCGCTGTATATGATCGGTAGCTTACTTATGCGTGCAGCAGGGAGATACACAGAAAAGGTGACACTCTCAAAACATAGGCATTTTAAGTCACCAGAGTAGATAAAATTACATCAAACATTATAAAACGGCTTCACAACCTTTAGATTTTTATTAACATAGAAAACAAAATGAACAGACGAGAATAAACTGCCACATAAATACCGCTTTTGAACAGTCAGTAATACAAAAGTATGTAGGTGGGACTTAAACCTTTCATCTCTGAGTTTCATAAGTGGATTTTCATTCTTGAATTTGGCTTGTCCATTGACGCAAATAGGCGTTTCAGTCTAAAATCAAAACCAAAATACCAAAAAGTGTACATCCTGGTGAGGCGCTTCGCCATGAACCATATCACCTGGATCTACACTGTTTGCACAGGTATTATTTTGGTCTGCTGTGCTGATATTTCTGGTGCTATAATGTAATTACATATTATATAAGGAAACAAAGAAACAACAATCATGAAACACGTGCACCGAAAGAAGAAGAGATGAGTGACAAGCAATTACCAAACATTGCCTAGTGGACTCCTACCTCCTTCTTTGGACAGGTGCATGTGTAGCTGAAGGGTTTTCAAGTTTGTTTTTTATAATTATCATTTATATATGCTGTGGAGGCCACATTGGAGTTTTGATCGAAACGATTTTTGCGACTTTGATTTACAAGTCACTCATACTTCCTACCAAGTTTCGAGTCGGTTGGTCTATCAGTTCAGGAGAAGAAATGCAAATACATTCTCAGATGGCGGCCATGGCCGCCATCCTTGATTCCCAACCGCAAAGGTTTCAGTAATTTGTGATCTACATCCCGATACTTCCTATCAAGTTTCGAATTAATTGGCGTTTCTGCTAAGGAGAAGAAGTTCAAAAATAGATTTAAAATTGGTGGCCGTGGTGGCAATCTCGAATTTCCGATCGGATCGATTTAAATCATTTTTGATATACAAGTCACCCTGTTCCTACCAAGTTTGGAGTCAATTGGCATTTCTTTTCAGAAGAAGTACAAAATAGAATTTCAAGATGGCGGCCATGTTGGGTTTTTGATCGAAACAATTTTAGCAGTTTTTGATCTACAAGTCACCCCGATACTTCCTACCAAGTTTCCAGTCAATTGACCTTTCATTTCAGGAGAAGTTAAAAATAGATTATAAGATGGCGGCTTTCGCGGCCATCTTGGATTTCCGATCTGAACAATTTTAGCTATTTTTATCTACAGCTCTCGTCGATACTTCCTATCAAGTTTCGTGTCAATTCACCTAGAGTATAGGAGATATCTTTAAAAGCAAATCGTTGACGACGTACGACGCACAATGGACGACGACGCACAACGGACGACGTACGACGGACGAAGGACGACATACATTGACTGTTAACTGTTTATGACAGCTCACCATAGCACTTGGTGCTCAGGTGAGCTAAAACAACGTCAAGTGTCCACTTCGAAAATGTATACAAATGGAATTCAACCAAGAGTGAACAAGTTAAAATCCTTCACTTGTCGCAACTGACCATTTAGACCTTGGGCCGGCCATACACCCCCCTCCCGCCTCCTTGGGGGAATTTTGTACACTATAATTTTCTAAAACTAAATTATATAAGAAACAAAATGACACACATAAAATATTTTATGCTGGCTAGAAGACAGGTTGCTTAAAAATTCTGCTTTATTATGAAATACCTTGTAAAAAAACCAACACATATGGGTCAGTCATACATTAAATAATATTATGACATTAGATAAATGATTACCATATTTATTATATTCTCTTTGTTACATTTTTATAATGGACCTCCAAAACATGTAACTTATAATCAAAATGGCGATAGTATGAAATAACTAATAAGATTGGTTTTGTCAATGGGGGTAATATAACATATCTGAAAGGACTGGTTGTGTCTCTAGGCCTTATATGCCTTATGACAGAGTCTGAATTAGATTTAGCTGCCAAAAAACTATAACGAGGTATAAAAAAAATCTTCTTCGGTCCCTACCTCTGATATACCTTCTATTACTAGATTAGTTTAATGCCAAGATAAGATAAGGTATTTGATTCTCACCTTTTATTTCCATTGCAAGTTCAGACATGAAAATGACCTAGTGCCTGCTGATTGTCAATGATTCTGTTAAAGTGAATAGTTTATTACCAAATATTTTCATTTACCTAACATGTCTGGTAACGTATTTACACAACTGTGACTGCTATTCTTAATCAGACTCCTTGCATATTTTTACTTTAACTGTTACAACTTTTATTGTGGTTTTAAAGACAGACCGTACCAAAAGAAGACAAAAAATGGATTTTCATTTCTATTATTAAAGTCCCATGATCTTTAAGGCCGTTTTACTTCTGTTCAGACACTGATCATATTTGAGACATACTCTGGCGCTTAGACTACATCTTCTGCTACTCAGAATGCATATTCTGACCCTAAGAATAAATTTTCTAGGTCTTCTCATAGACTTAAAACCTAAGTCATATGTAAGTATGTAATGCTGACTATAGCTCATTACACCGACAATATTGATCTGATTTTTATTCATGAGTGTCAGCTAAATACCGGTAGTTTATGTTATAATAGAAAAATGAACAAATATATGCATGAAACAGATGAAAATCAGGTTGCAAACCACTTGTGTTTTCAACATAAGTGGAGTTAATCTCTAAACGTGCTAAAGTCACTGAATTGCTCTGGTATATACTTAATTTCATTGGGCTATGTATGTTTCTAAATTCGAATTTTTATGTGTATCTGTATTAAGAGTGGCATCGGGACCCAGGGTGAAGTTAGCTAGCTGTGAGAGTGCTTTAAACCCCCCGGTGGTTTACTCTACTGACCGTTCTAAGGCGGTGGTCCGGGTGTTAGTCTTACTCTTTGTTGCTTTGTGGTTTATTCTACGAGGCGATTTGTTGTATGTCTTTCCATGTGTCATTTTGTTCTTGTGTTTTTTAGTCCTTTTAGTATTGCGATTACCTCACTTAGGGAAGAGAGAGTTAATCTTAGTGCTTTTCGTACATTTGTTCGATTTGTGCTTCTTTGGATTTGTCGGTTTCCTCTTCCTCCTGGGGTCAGGGAAGGGCTGCGGTTTGTGATTGTGGCACACCCTGGACTTTTCTCTTACCTTTTTTTGTACTAGTTAAAATACTCATTTCTAAAGGGTACCGTAGAAAATATAACATGTGTAACACCACGTAAGGCAAAAAAAAAAAAAAAAAAAAAAAAAAAAAAAAAAAAAAATTCAAACATCACTTTTTGTAGCTAATGGACTGTTCTATATATTCATATATTAAGTTGGATAATATAATTACTTTTGCACCAATTCTCATAGGTTTAATAGTTTCCTGTTGTATCTAAGAAATAAATTATTCCGAACCGTGCTCAAATGCCTAAGATAAAGCACAGCACGAGCGAGCGCAGCGAGCGAGTGCTCAAATGGATACAACCCAAACTCATTGTGCTTTATCTGGGGTATTTGAGCACAGTTCGGAATAATTTATTTCTTTTCTAACACCCCTCATTGAGCAAATTTTGCATAAATGAGATTTTTTATTGATTTTCATTATTAGTTTTATAACCTGACTTCCCTTTTGGTAGTTGACAATGCCTCTTAAGCATTACGTCACACGGTTAAGTAGTTACAAGGTTCGATGACGAATATCCAAAATGGCGGATAACTTTTGCGAATCAGCTGACGATGCAATAATGTATTAATATAAAAACTTGAATCCTGTGTTCATGAAAGAATTGCAAAACGTATAAAATTGGAATGCCGCGATGGACTTGAGAAGGACAGATATAAAAAAGCAAAATAAAAATTTAACCGACTTAGATTTGTTTCCGACCATGTAAACAATAAGATGTAAAACAAATGTGTTTGAATGGTATAACCTGTAGAGGAACTCATCAGGTAAAAAAAAGTCGAGGAACTGCAATGTTCATAGATAATTTTCTGTCTTAATACATAAGATAACTTATTATGTATATGAATGTTTCGGCCAATTTTGTTAGCTAGCGTCCATAGTTACCAGGGGCGAAACTTTCGCAAATATGATTGGTTTGTCGTCGATAGCGTGTGACGAAATTCCTGTGCTCAAATACCTTAGATAAAGTACGGCTAGAAATGTAAAGACAAATAAGGAACAACACGTGCAGGGATGTTAGAATATACCTTTTGTAGGGGTAACGAATGTAACAGGCTGTAACTGGGTAACGCTCCATCGCCAGATGACTAACATGCTGCAAAATACTTGCAAGAGAATAGGCTATAAGAAAAACATGGTCTACAAAATTCCCCCCGGGGGAAGTGGGGGGTGGGGGGGAGGGGGGCGTAAACCATAGCTGGCCAGCGGCCTATAGCCTCTTATTTTTGAACTGGATCAAAAATGAAAAAAAAAATGTTTCTCTTTTTTATTTTTTATTTATTTATTTTTGTTTTGTTTGTTTGTTTGTTTTTTATCGTATCTCTGAATTAATGTTGGCAACATAAATAGTGGGGTACGATAAAAAAAATCATTTCGTATCAAGTATGAGAGACTATCTGAAATCTTACAGGCTGTCAGGTGCCACATTTTATGACTGTAATTATACTATATATCAATTGATTAAACCTTACCTCTTAAGATTCCCACCCGTTAACCATATACATTATTGTTCATTATGATAAGACGCATTCACTGATACCAACCACCATGGGTCCTCAGGCGGTATGCTTCACCGCATCTCAGAAACCTTTCAGATCCGTACCAAGCATAACGGAGACTTAACAATTTGTAGAGTATATTCTTATCTTATTTGATAAAAGCCTTTAGTACCCCCTGCGAACTTTTGAGCTGCGTGTAGCGGCATTTATCATATTTATATAGTATATCATTGTTATATAGTATTAATACGATCATAAAATGTGGCATCTGGTAAAATTTCAGTTAGCCTCTCATTTTTGAACTGGATCATTTTATTTTATCATAGCTGGCCAGCGGCCTATAGCCTCTCATTTTTGAACTGGATCAAAAATGAAAAAAAAAATGTTTCTCTTTTTTATTTTTTATTTATTTATTTTTGTTTTGTTTGTTTGTTTGTTTTTTATCGTATCTCTGAATTAATGTTGGCAACATAAATAGTGGGGTACGATAAAAAAAAATCATTTCGTATCAAGTATGAGAGACTATCTGAAATCTTACAGGCTGTCAGGTGCCACATTTTATGACTGTAATTATACTATATATCAATTGATTAAACCTTTCCTGGATGATAAAAAGTCTATTTATTGAGGACTATGGAGCCTTTAATATCTCAGAAACCGTTCAGATCCCCATCCCTAAATCATATATATTGTTGTTCCTTATAATAAGACCCATTCAATGACAGCGACAATGAGTACCCCTAGAGTATGCCCCACCCCATTCAATTCATATAAGGTTTTTTGACTTTTATTAATATCTCAGGAATCATTCAGACCCCCGCCCTTAACCATATATTTGTGTGTTCATTATGATGATGCACTCAATGACACCGACCCTGGGTCCCCAGGGGTGTATGCTCCACCCAATAAATTGTTATATAGTATTAATACGATCATAAAATGTGGCATCTGGTAAACTTTCAGTTAGCCTCTCATTTTTGAACTGGATCATTTTATTTTATTTTTTTATTTTATCTATTTATTTATTTATTTGCTTTTTTTGTATTTCTGCATTAATGTTGGCAACACTAATTCGGAGATACGATAAAAATCATTACAGGCTGTCAGGTGCCAACACTCTATGACTGTATTTATGCTATACATCAATTTATTAAACGATTCCTGGATAATAAAATGTCTATTTTTGAGGAATATTGAGCCTTTTATAGCTCAGAAACCGTTTAGGTCCCTACCCTAAACCATATATATTGTTGTTCCTTTTTATAAGGTGCATTCAATGATACCGACCATTGATCCTCCGGGTTATGCCCCACCGCCTCTAGTTTATCACGAAAACATATCTATATAATTTTGACCCCCTTAAACCCCACTTTTATATAGTAAAACTGGGGTTTACAGGGGTATACATTATTTTTCTTATTTCTGCTCAAAACATAGATTGTTGGTACTCGTTAGAACCGCCTCGCCGAGACGGTTCTAACGGGTACCAACAATCTATGTTTTGAGCAGAAATATGAAAAATATCGGAGTTTTTTATCTGAAAATTTTCAGTTTTTGGAGATGAAATTTTTTATATACTTGTATAGGCGTGTTTTCATAATGTCACATAAGGCTTAGTATCTCGGACACTCTTAAGATTCCCACCCGTTAACCATATACATTATTGTTCATTATGATAAGACGCATTCACTGATACCAACCACCATGGGTCCTCAGGCGGTATGCTCCACCGCATCTCAGAAACCTTTCAGATCCGTACCAAGCATAAAAAGGTTTGAAAATGATTTTATCTTCTGATGACGAACTAAAATCGAAACAGTCCTCATGGGAGCTCATTTGGGGTTCGTTGGGATACTTAACAATTTGTAGAGTATATTCTTATCTTATTTGATAAAAGCCTTTAGTAGCCCCCTGCGAACTTTTGAAGCTGCGTGTAGCGGCATTTATCATATTTATGTACTTGTGACATTGTCAATTTTTATATCGCACACTGTTCGTACAAAACATACATCCGACTAAATACATTTAGATATGTTTTGAGACATTTCTGGTATTTGTATACTTCACTCGTTATTTGTGCAAGTTTTAAGGTCTTTTTTATTCTCTCATTCCAGTTTGACGTGGGTTTATTGACATAGATTTATTATTGGAATACACGCGAATAAACACCGCTTTCACCTTTACCCCCTTCAACTTATTCGTATGCAATACAATTTTATACGTATATTAGTCTTTACAATGCATGCTGAGGGAGTCCACTACATTTTTTTGTCATGTCCACAAATTTAAAACACTCGATAAGAATGTATGAAGACCAAATACATTAACCTTTACACTGCTGTAGGCGACTTTATGCGCCCAGGAGGGGTCTGTCAACTCTAAAGCCTGCCATACTTACTATACACCACATGCAACCATTCAGAGCAAGTGTTCTCATACATGAGTGAACCTACTTTCATACAAACACGCCACTTTCTATTAGACAGTCGGGTGCTGGATTTTACCCACACTAATAAAGACCGAGAATACCGAATTTGAAGCTGCCGTTAATTTCAGCACTCACTTCAACAGATTGATCACGATTTCCTGGAGAAAAAGCCCATAACACCTAAATCAGTTCCAGTGAGGAAGAAGTAGAAATAATAGTAGAACCTATGTATGTCACTCGTTTCATTCGCAGTAGTACACAGTAGGCGCTGGTCTCTTGTAACTTTTTTATTTATTTATTTATTTATTTTATTTTTTTGTGTGTCTTAAACGGTTCCCGGTTTACACGTGACTGTCACATGACTTACTAGTCAGGTGACCATCTTCTTGCCGGTAAAATGGCCGCCTACAATCGGCAAATTACATGTGAAATTTTCAGGTAAATCGAGGCAAAAATAATGGAGTAATGACTTCTCGAGTAGGGTACCCCCTCTTACAGGCCTGTTTCATTTATTTCTCAGCACGCTAAAGGTTAAGTCAAGCGATTTCCACATGGAAAAATGTTCATCGAAATTCCATAAAGTAAAAACTGTTTAACAAAAACGCGACAGGTATTTTAAAGATTCAGGGCTCATTTGTATTAAGACGTCAACTGTACAGATTAATTTATCGCTAAACGAATGTGGTTTATACCTGTCAGTATATACCTATTTACTGTATGCTTAACATGACGCACTGTTGCTAGGCAAAAATCGGAAACAGTACCGTGCAAAATGCATGCATTTCGTCCAAATGCAGTTATTTTCGTATTGCTCGCTTAACAGTGGTTTTGAATTATGCAATATCCAGGCTTGAACGTCTCCTCGTACTTCAGCATAGTGCAGACTAGGTTTTCATTTCCTTTGGGATTATTTGGCCCATTGTGGTATATTTGAAAATGGAGTTCTGCTCATGTATACGCTAGAGGGCGTTAGCCATATTGCAAACTTCATTACTGCTTATGAAAAGTCTCAATAAAACCGAAACTCCCATTTTCTATTTTAAATGTGTTCTCTGTTTCCAAAGGCAACCTTATAAATTTTTGTTGATACGTATATACAAAACATCAGCTGTATATCTTTCCGATTATAGGGTTGTGTTTTTGTTGTTTGTTTTGCAAGACAAGCCAAATCAGAAAATCGACTATTGGGATTCGGGTTATGCTTTTCTTCATATCTTTTTCAGTGTTTTGTTCAAGTACAATTAGGTTTAGATAAGAAGGAGTATCACATGAATATTAGTTCTTATTTCTCTGCAAAAACATGCTTTGGTACTTATTAGAAGGGACTTACCAAGGCGCTTCTTATGAGTACCCACAACATATGCTTTTGTAAAAAAGTAAGAAAATCATCAACACTTTCTTTTTGAAAAAAAAAAACAACACAAAACAACAACAACAACAACAAAACAACAACAACAAAAAACACACAAAAAAAAAAACACACACACAAAAAAAACCACAAAAAACAAAAACATGCCTTATCAAGAGCTATGGGTACATGTACTTACTGATTAGTGTCTGGTCTTATTACATTAAATTTTGTCCTGGTTATTGAAATAGGTTACTTAAGAACATTTACACATGCAGTTATCAAATGACTTTTGATTTTGCTTTTTTCTCTTAGTTCACCTGGAGCTTTGCTCAAGGTCAGCTTATGCCATGGCCTGTTGTCCGTTCGTCCGTCTTCAAACCCCGACATCTCCTTCAAAACCGTAAGTCCGATTTAGCTGAAACTTGATGGGAGCCATCCCAGTGACACAGAGATTCAAAATTGCTAAAATCTTTCAGTTCCGATATACAAGACAGCCACTATGGCGGCCATCTGGAAATTATTCAAACGACATCTCCTCCTAAACCGTAAGTCGGATTGAGCCAAAACTTAATGGGAGGCATCACCGTGACACAAAGATTCAGAATTGCTAAAATCGTTCCGTTCTGATATCCAAGATGGCCGCTATCTTGAAATTGTTAAAACGAAATCTCCTCCCAAATCATAAGTCGGATTGAGCCAAACACTTAATGGGAGGCATCACAGTGACACAAAGATTCAGAATTGCTAAAATCGTTCCGTTCTGATATCCAAGATGGCCGCAGTGGCGGCTATCTTGAAATTTTTCAAACGACATCTCCTTCCAAACAATAAGTCCGATTGAGCTGAAACTTGATTGGAGGCATCACAGTGACACAGAGATTCAAAATTGCTAAAATCGTTCCGTTCCGATATCCAAGATGGCCGCCATGGCGGCCAGCTTGAAATTCTTCAAACGACATCTCCTCCATAACCGTAAGTCCGATTGAGCCAAAACTTGATGGGAGGAATCACGGTGAAACAGAGATTCAGAATTGCTAAAATGGTTCCGTTCTGATATCCAAGATGGCCGCAGTGGCGGCTATCTTGAAATTCTTCAAACGACATCTCCTCCCAAATCGTAAGTCCGATTGAACTGAAACTTGACGGGAGGCATCACAGTGACACAGAGATTCAAAATTGCTAAAATCGTTCCGTTCCGATATCCAAGATGGCCGCCATGGCGGCCATCTTGAAATTCTTTAAACAACATCTTCTCCAAAACCTTAAGTGAGACTGAGCCGAAACTTGATTACACAATGATTCAGTATTGCTAAAATCGTTTCGATCCGCCATGGCCATCTTGAAATTCTTCAAACGACATCTCCTCCCAAACCGTAAGTCTGATTGAGCTGAAACTTGATGGGAGGCATCACAGTGACACAAATATTCAGAATTGTTAAAATCGTTTCGTTCCGATATCCAAGATGGCCGCCACGGCGGCCATATTGAAATTCTTCAAATGACATCTCCTCTCAAACCGTAAGTCGGATTGAGCCAAAACTTGATGGATCACAGTGACACAGAGATTAAGAATTGCTAAAATCGTTCCGTTCTGATATCCAAGATGGCCGCCAGGGTAGCCATCTTGAAATTCTTCAAACGACATTTCCTCCCAAACCATAAGTCAGATTGAGCCGAAACTTGATGGGAGGCATTGGAGTGTTATAGAAATTCAGAATTGCTAAAATCGTTCCGTTCCGATATCCAAGATGGCTGCCATGGTGGCCATCTTGAAATTCGTTAAACGATATCTCCTGTCAATCCTTAAGTTGGATTGAGCCATAACTTGATGGGAAGCCTCACAATGACACAAAGATTCAGGATTGCTAAAATCATTCCGTTCCGATAGCCAAGATAGCCGCCTAGGGGCCATCTTGAGATTCTTCAAACGACATCTCCGCCCAAACCATGTCAGATTGTGCAGAAACTTGATGGGAGGCATTGGAGAATTACAGAGATTCAGAATTGCTAAAATAGTTCCGTTCCGATCTCCAAGATGGCCGCCATGACGGCCATCTTGAAATTCTTCAAACGACCTCCTCCCAAACCGAAGGTCCGATTGAGCCAAAACTTGATGGGAGGCATCGGAGCGACATAGAGATTCAAAATTGCTATTTTTTTTTCTCTTTCTGACATCCAAGATGGCCGCCATGGTAGCCATACTGGAATTCTTCAAACGACATCTATCTCCGAAAACGTAAGTTGGATTGAGCGAAAACTTGATGTGAAGCATTGGAGCGACACAGAGATTCAGAATTGCTTAAATCGTAACGTTTGGCTATCCAAGATGGCCACCTGGGCGGCCATCTTGAAAATCTTGAAACCACATCTGCTCCCGAACCCTAAGTCAGATTTAGCCAAAACTTGGTAGGAGGCGTTGGGGCCACATGGTGATTAAAAATTGCTACAATCATTCCGTTCCAATATCCAAGATGGCCGCCATGTCAGCCCTCTTGAAAATTTTAAAACAACATCCCCCTCGGCCATCTTGGAAGTCTTCAATTGTTATCTGCTCCCGAACAGTAGGTCGGATTGAGTGAAAACCACGGAAGGCATCGGGGCATCATGGAGATTTAGAATTGCTAAAATGGTTCCGTTCTGATATTTAAGATGGCCACATTGCTGCCATCTTGAAAATCTTCAAATCACATCTGCTACCGAACGGTAAGTCTGATTGAGTTTAAACATGATGGGAGGCATTGGGGTGTTATGGAAATTCAGAATTGCTAAAGTCCATCTGTTCCAATGTCCAAGATGGCCGCCATCTTGAAATTCTTCAAACCACATCTCCTCCCAAACATTAAGTCAGGTTGAGGCGAAACTTAATGAGATGCATAGGGGTGACATGGAGATTCAGAATTGCTGCATCGTTCAGTTCCAATATCCAAGATGGCGACCATGGAGGCAATCTTGAAACTCTTCAAACAACAGCAGATTCTGAATTGCTAAAGGCAATCTAATCTGATAGCCAAGATGGCCACCATGGCACAATGTAACATAATGACCAGCCTAATCCAGGTGAGCAATTTCTGGCCCATTTGGGCCTCCAGGTAAATGTGAGTAATCACCTGCTAAATCATAACAGTGACAAACAGTGGATTCTGCGTGACATAACACACAACGTTTATCAAGTGCCCGTGTGGCAGAGTGCCCAGCGGACACATAACGTTTATACAACGTCGATGCAACGTCATGATGTTGCTTCGACGTTGAGGCGACGTTGTATTAACGTCATGTGCTCGCTGGGTGGTTAGTGCTCCCGTTATTGGATCAGGATGGGTTTGAATCCTGCTGGAGGCGGAATTCAGCTCATGACTGCATTGCACTTCATTGCACCTAGCCTTTCATTACCATCCTTTCATTGACTCAATACAACTTTGATAATATTGAAAGGGACGTAAAACACTAACTCATCATTATCACACTTTTATTTGTGCAGCTATGTGCAATATTCAATTCTTCTTGATTAAAAGAAAGGGCTCTCATCAGGCCTTCAATGTTTGATTTCACTTAAAAGCTAGATGTGTATCAATGGTAGATATGCTACATCAAATTACATAAAATTACATGCAATTTTGTGTCGTACATGCTTGGTAGCAATTACAGCTGATGCCATTTTGAAGCAGTTTTTTCCTTATTTCCTAGAAAAAAAATCAACATCATCTAATGCAAATTGTTTTGTAAGGAAACAGTTTTCATGAAATGTCAAATACTTTCTTGGGATAATAATAATAATAGTAATAATAATAATAATAATAATAAAATAAGTGTCTGCTGATGTTGCCGATAGAGCTCGAAAGTCCAACTAAAACATAACTTTAAACTCCTAACTCACCAGTGTTTTTAGGAATTTCATGTCTTATAAACATTTGTAATTATGCCATTTGATCAAGTTTGTATTTTATTTGTTTTTTTCTCTCTCTCTCGTTCTCAGTTATGCTATTATCACGGAACAAGAATTACTTCATATCTTTGTTTTTTTTTTCTACAACTACTCTCTTTTATCTTCATGTTTGATAAATGTAAGAATTTTTTTTTCTTAATAACTTATTTTTTCACTGTAGTTGTGTTAGTGTAATACAAATTCTAAATAGTAAATGTAGCACTTGTGGCTTGGGAACAGCTATCGAACCCAGCATTTGATCAGTGAAGAGTCTGACCATCTAGTATATCTGCTTGATCTGAACAAAATCTTAACTAGTCTTTGCATTCAGTATATTGGTCAGGTGTAAGGATTTACAAAAAAATGACCATAGCGCCAGACAAGACCTTTTTTCAATATGTTTCTTATTTCTCAAGAAAACCTGTTTGCATACTCATAGCTTGTTTTGCTCTAATGATTTATGCAATTATCAATGTTTAATGAGTGTATAACAAGCTAAACGCACTTCTCTTGTTTTTGCATTTATCAAAAATTGTTTTGGGGCGGATAGAAGGTGTTTGCAAACTTCTGAAAAAAGTATATATATATATATATATATATATATATATATATATATATATATATATATATATATATGTTGGAGGATGGAGCATAGCATCTAACAAAAATAGCAATGAATCCAGAAAGGCTGCTTAAATGATTGGCGTTAAATTACATGTTGAGAGTTAATCATTAACAGTGCAAATGATTTGTTTACCTGAGGCCTTTCGGCTTTCGCCTTCTTCAGAGGTTTTCAATTTAAAAAAAGAAATACAAAATGTGAAATTTACAAATTAACTTTTATTTGTAAATTTTACATTTTTATTTCTTTTTCTTTTAAAATAGAAAACCTGTGAAGAAGGCGAAAGCCAAAATGAAAACTCATCTTCGGTAATATATATAATTAAATACTAGTTAGTTCAAAGGAGGATAACTTAATCTTAAGCGGTGTCGGTGATCCATTCCTTAACCAGGAAATTCGATACCATTGCCCTATATATGGAATATTCAAATTTACTAAGCCTAAATGCAAAACGTTCAAACGACATATTTGGAAATATGAGCGGGGATTGTTGGTGGACTGGGATTCCCTTCAGGATAATAATGTTGATACATATTCCGAAAACATCATATCTACGATTTTATCAATTGCAAAAGAGTGTATTCCAAATAGACAAATTATTATTCGCTCCTAGGAACCTCCATGGATAACAACTGAAATAAAACGAAACATTCGTAAACGCAAAAGAGCAGATAATAGAGGAAATAGACTGGCAGAAATTCAAGAAAATGCGAAATAGTGTTGCCAATACTGTACGTAAATGTAAGAAAGCCTTCTATGCTAAGCCTGCACGTAAACTTAAGTCAGAATCACTTTCCTCAAAAGACTTGTGGTCTACATTGAAAAAGTTCATTTTTCCGCAGTCCAAGTCGTCTGTACCGCCACTCGAACTTAATAACTCTATATACACAGACGACTATGATAAGGCGAATATTATCAATATTTTTTTTCAAAGGCAAAAACTATTAGAAGAACAGAATGCTGTGTTACCAGACCTACATCTTGACACTATTGAACCCCAACTCAGTCATATTGTCCTTAGTCCTAATGTAGTGGAAAGAGTGTTAGAAACGTTGCCTATTGGTAAAGCTTCTGGTCCTAATGCGATCAGTAATTGCAGTCTCCGAGAGCTTTCTAGTGAATTATCTACTCCGTTGTGTTCTCTCTTTAATCATTCACTATATACAGCATGCGTACCTATCTCCTACAAAGAGGTAAATGTGACTCCCGTCCCCAAAAAGGGAGACCTATCTATAGTATCTAATTATCGACCCATATCCCTACTTAACTCCGAAGATAAAGTATCTGAACGTCTTGTGTTCAAACACCTATATAATCATTTACACCGTCATAACTTAATATCTTCACTCTATTCTGGCTTTATGCCAGGTGACTCAACAGTAATTCAGCTTGCTTATCTTTATAATACCTTTTGTCAAACACTTGATGTTGGGAAGGAAATACGTGTTGTCTTCTGTGACATCAGCAAAGTATTTGACCGAGTTTGGCACTCTAGATTATTATTTAAACTTCAAGCAGCTTGTGTAACAGGGAATGTTCTGGCCTGGTTTAAAAGTTACTTATCTAACCGCAAACAGAGAGTTGTTCTTCCATGCGCAATATCTGATTGGGATTTCATTCAAGCTGCGGTTCCCCAGGGATCAATTTTAGGATCCGTATTGTTTCTTTTGTACATAAATGACATTGTACATGACATTGGATCTAATATTCGTTTATTTGCTGATGATACTAGTCTCTTCATCATTGTTAAAGATGCCATCACCGTGAGCAGCTGCATGTCTTAATAATGATTTTGATAAAAAATCTCAATGGGCAGCCAAGTAGCTGGTTACTTTCAATCCTTCTAAAACCGAATCGTTATTAATTTCACGTAAAAAAAAACAAAGATCGACATCCACTATTTTTTATGCAAAACCACAAAGTAGTAGAAGTTGACTCACATAAACACTTAGGCGTTGTTCTCTCAAGTGATGTTCTTGGCATCAACATATCAAATATATAACAGATAAAGCATGGAATGGAATTAATATAATGAGACAATCAAAATTTAAACTTGACCGTAAATCCCTTGAAATTATATATATTGCATTTATTAGACCGTTACTCGAATATGGCGATAAAACATGGGACAACTGTACAAAATATGAAAAAAAAAACCAAAAAAAAAAAAAAAAACGAACTTGACAAAATACAAAATGAGGCAGCCAGAATAGCTACTAGAACAACAAAATTAGTTTTAATACATGTTCTCTATTCAGAAATACAATGGGATACTCTCCAGCAAAGACGAAATAATTATAAGCTAACATTATTGTACAAGATGACCCATAAGTTGACTTCTGAATATTTATCATCTGGCCTGGTTTAAAAGTTGTTCTTCCAGGCGCAGTATCTGATTGGGTTTTCATTCAAGCTGGGGTTCCCCAGGGATCAATTTTAGGATCCTTATTATTTCTTTTGTATATAAATGACATTGTACATGGCATTGGATCTAATATTCGTTTATTTGCAGATGATACTAGTCTCCTCATCATTGTTGAAGATACCATCACAGCAGTTGCATATCTTAATAATGATCTTGATAAAAATTCTCCGTGGGCAGCCAAGTGACTGGTTACTTTCAATCCTTCTAAAACCGAATCGTTATTAATTTCACGTAGGACAATTAAAGATCGACAGCCACGAATTTTTATGCAAAACCACAAAGTTGAAACAAATAAACACTTAGGCGTTGTTCTCTTAAGTGACTGTTCTTGGCATGAACATATCAAATATATAACAGATAAAGCATGGAATAGAATTAATATAATGAGAAAATTATAATTTAAACTTGACCGTTAATCCCTTGAAATTATATATATTGCATTTATTAGACCGATACTCGAATATGGCGATATAATGTGGGACAACTGTACACAATATAAAAAAACGAACTTGACAAAATACAAAATGAGAATAGCTACTGGAACAACAAAATTAGTTTCAATACATGTTCTTTATTCAGAAATACGATGGGATACTCTCCAGCAAAGATGAAATAATCATAAGCTAACCTTATTTTACAAGATGATCCATAACTTAACCCCTGAATATTTATCATCTCTCGTTCCCGAACCTATCAGTAATATTTCCCGTTACAACCTACGTAACTCGAACAATTTTAGAGCCATTAACACAAGAGCAAAATAGAAGGGAAGGTAATGATCATGAACCGATACAATTATCCAACACCTCCCATCAGAGACATCAAAAAGAAAGAAACACAAATACGAAATAACTAGACCCTAATGGAAACATAACTAGCGGAAAGCAAACGGACAGTTGCTTTCCCATAAAGTGGCCAAATGGCTATCCAAAACAAAAATATGTAAGCGACACACACATTCAAAAACGAACTATAACAAAAGTAAGCCATGACAGAAGAACCGCCTTGGAACGGTCAGTGAAAAGTATTTCACTCGGGCGGGGGGTGGGGGGGGGGAGTTAAATTATATTTTACGTGGCCACAATCCTCGCCGAAACTTCTGCCGCGGTTTAGACACATAATTTGTTCAGTCCGCATTAAGGCTTCCTAACTCATCAGTGCTACATCTCCGAGAACACAAAAAACAACTAATTACAGAGATGCAACAACGACAAGGACACGACAGTACGAAACAACTGAAATGCTGGAGCAAAAGAACACCAACAGTTAGACTCCGGTGAGCCGGACCAAAGATAGAGCACCAAGTACCAACTAACATTACCCCAAATTAAATTTCAAGTAAGCCTTTACGCTGGAACTTTTATAGAATCTGAGACCTAACCCGCCGTCGGACATTTTTTCTCTTACAAGGGGAGTTAACACTAGCTGTAGAAACAAACAAAATAATCTTTGAAAAGTCAGTATTACCAATCATTCTTACCATCAACACTTAGAAGCTGGAACGATTTGCCTGTTGAAGCTCACCAGTACAATACACTAAATTCCTTCAAACACTACTTAAATAAAGACAAAGCGCGAGTGCCTCAATATTTTTACACCGGTAGCAGAAAAGCTCAGATCCTACATACTCGCTTACGTACAAACTGTAGTTCTCTAAATTTAGATCCTTTTATGAAAAATATTACTGACTCTTCTCTATGTAGTTGTGGTAGTGTAGAAGATGACCAGCATTTATTTTTTCATTGTCATAAATACCAAGCTCAACGTAACGAACTCTTAAACTATCTCTTTGTATCACACCCCATATTTACATCTTCTCTTACAAGGAGAGTTAACACTAGCTGTACAAACAAACAAAATAATCTTTGAAAAAGTCAAAAAATTTATAATAGAAACTGAGCGATTTTGACGTACAATATTGTGTATAAGACTATGAAAACTATTTGCGAATGCTGCTGTAACAAATTTCTGATTCACTAACCTAGTTAACGATGTATGCTTGTGCCCTCTCTCTATTTTTCTCTCAATACTGCTTATAATAAAAATGATAATAATAATGATGATGATGGTGACAATGATGATGATAATAATGATAATGGTGATGGTGGTGGTGGTAGTGATGATGATGATGGTAATTGTAGTAGTAGTGATGATGATGATGATGATAATAATAATAATAATAATAGTATTTTTTTATTATTATTGTTACTATTAATATTATTATTGTTGGTATTGTTGTTATTATTATTATTATTATTATTATTACTATTATTATTATCATTATTATACTCTTTTATTTAGTCGCTCTAAAATTCTTCTTTATAGAATTCTATTTTTCTTTTTTTATTATTGAAATCTAATTACACAAAATAATCCACAATACGGGTGTCCAATATTGACAAATACTAACAACTTACGAACAGAACCACACTTCATAACCAACATAAATATATGACATGAACACTTAAGAATGATCCCGGTTAGTGAACATATTGCTTCTTGCTCAAACACTTACCCCAAATATTTTATGTTTCCTTTTTTTCAAAATGAATAGCGATAACATAATAGACCGAAACGAGAAAGAAAAGATTTTCATTTATAAATATAAACCTGATTTAAATTCGCTTTCACGTGTTTTAAGCAGAGACGCCAGAATTCCATTTGTTACAGTAATTAGACCCCACAGGAAGACTAAAGACGTTACGTCACAGTTAATTACGTTTACGTTAAAAAATACCTTTACAACGTTAGCGCTTATGATTATATCATTATGTACAGTAATTATTTATGGCGTTGAAAATTGTTAATACATGAAACCGGTTAAGCCTAAAATAAATATATATTGTAGTGGAATCTGACTTTTATTTATTTTTTGTCAATATATATATTGAGAGATAATCATTAACAGTGCAAATGATTTGTTTACCTGGGACCTTTCGGCTTTCGCCTTCTTCAGAGGTTTTCTCTTTTTTTAAACAAGAGGACCATGATGGTCCTATATCGCTCACCTGAGCAAACAGCTTTGTTTCAGCCAAGTTCACTGCTCTAAGATTTTTGTATAAATTTTATAGCCCTACTCCCGAGCGGCTATGTTTTTTTCATGCATCATGACTGCTGGAACTGAATCTTGAAATAAGGCCACCAAAGGAATAATTCTGCCAAGTTATATTGAAATTGGTCCAGTGGTTTCTGACAAAAAGATTTTTGAAGTGTTTTATATAGCTATACAGGGAAAATAAGCCCCACCCCCTAACGGCCATATTTTTTGACGAATCATGACAGCTTGAATAAACTTGGTAGAGTACCATCAAAGGAACATTCCTGCAAGTTATACTGAAATCGGTTCAGTGGTTTCTGACAAGAAGATTTCTAAAGTTTTCTATTTAGATATATAGGGAAAATAAGCCCCACCCCTAGCAGCCATGTTTTTTGCCGAATCATGATTGCTTGAACAATCTTGGCACAGGGTCACCAAAGCAACATTCCTGCCAAGTAATATTGAAATCGGTCAGGTGGTTTCTAAAAAGAAGAATTTTAAAATTTTCTATACAGATATATACGAAAAATAAGCCCCGCCCCCTAGCGGCCATGTTTTTTTGACGTATCATGAGGGCTTGAACAATCTTGGTACAGGGTCACCAAAGCAACATTCCTGCCAAGTTACAATGAACTCGACCCAACGGTGTCTTACGAGAAGATTTTTAAAGTTTTCTATATAGATATGTAGGGAAAATATGCCCCGCCCCCTAGCGGCCATGTTTTTTTACGAATCATGCCGGCTTGAACAATCTTGGTAGAGGGTCACCAAAGAAACATTCCTGCTAAGTTATATTGAAATTGGTCCATTGGTTTCTGACAAGAAAATTTTTAAACTTTTCTATATAGATATAGAGGGAAAAATAAGCCCCACCCCTTGGCGGCCATGTTTTTTGATGAATCATGATAACTTAAACAATCATGGTAGAGGGTCAACAAGGAAACATTTCTGTCAAGTTATAATGAAATCGGTCCAGTGGTTTCTGACAAGAAGATTTTTAAAGTTTTCTATTTAGATACATAGGGAAAATAAGCCCCGCCCCCTGGCGGCCATGTTTTTTGACGAATCCAAATGGCTTGAACAATCTTGGTAGAGGATCATCAAAGAAACATTTCTGCAAAATTATATTGAAATCGGTCCATTGGTTTCTGACAAGAAGATTTTTAAAGTTTTCTATATAGATATATAGGAGAAATAAGCCCCACCCCCTGGCGGCCATGTTTTTTGACGAATCCAAAAGGCTTGAACAATCTTGGTAGAAGATCATCAAAGGAACATTTCTGCAAAATTATATTGTAATCAGTCGAGTGGTTTCTGACAAGAAGATTTTTAAAGTTTTCTATATAGATATATCGGGAAAATAAGCCCCGCCCCCCCCCCCCCCCCTGGCGGCCATGTTATTTGACGAATCCAAATGGCTTGAACAATCTTGGTAGAGGATTACCAAAGGAACATTTCTGCAAAATTATATTGAAATCGGTCTAGTGGTTTTTGACAAGAAGATTTTTAAAGTTTTCTATTTAGATACATAGGGAAAATAAGCCCCGCCACCTGGCGGCCATGTTATTTGACGAATCCAAATGGCTTGAACAATCTTGGTAGAGGATCACAAAAGGAACATTTCTACAAAATTATATTGAAATCGGTCGAGTGGTTTCTGACAAGAAGATTTTTAAAATTTTCTATATAGATATATAGGGAAAATAAGCCCCGCCCCCTGGCGGCCATGTTTTTTGACAAATCCAAATGGCTTGAACAATCTTAGTAGAAGATCATTAAAGAAACTTTCCTGCAAAATTATACTGAAATCGGTCCAGTGGTTTCTGACAAGAAGATTTTTAAAGTTTTCTATATAGATATATAGGGAAAATAAGCCCCGCCCCCTGGCGGCCATGTCTTTTGACGAATCCAAATGGCTTGAACAATCTTGGTAGAGGATCACTAAAGGAACATTTCTGCAAAATAATATTGAAATCGGTCCAGTGGTTTCTGACAAGAAGTTTTTTTAAGTTTTTAGTTAAAAAATCTATTTTAGCTCCTGTGACCTAGATATGCAATGGACCGGAACCATTTGAACAACTTTGAAAGAGGACCAACCAAGGATTATTCCTGTGAAGTTTGGTCAAAATTCAATCACTGGTTCAGGAGGAGATGTTGTTTAAAGATTGTGAACGGACGGACGGACGGACGACGACGATGACGACGGACGGTGAGTGATCACAATACCTCACCTTGAGCCTTCGGCTCAGGTGAGCTAAAAAATAACATAAAATGTAAAGTTTACGAATAAAAGATTATGCTCTTTTCGGGCCCATGTTATCTGGCCCGCTGCGACTTGATAACTGATCGTGTTTAGATATATGTGAAATATAAACAATACGCATAACGTGTATGCTATTTTTTAAAAAAGAAAACCTCTGAAGAAGGCGGGAAGCCAAAAGGCCTCAGGTAAACAAATCATTTACACTGTTAATGATTAACCTCTCAACATATAGTTTAATAACGCCTATCATTTCAGCATCCTTTCTGGATCCAGTGCTACCAAAACAATTTTTTGTTAGATGTTATGCTCCTTCTCCCGACTTATTCTCCTTCTCCCAACTTATATATATATATATATATATATATATTATATATATATATATATATATATATATATATATATATATATATATATATATATATATATATATACTGAAATATGATATTTATCATTTAGCAATATCTTCTTATGTATAATAAAAGTGTATAATTTTGTCTTAGGCTATCAACTGCCATCAAATCAACAGCTGATAAATATATATTACAGGAGAAGAATCTTAAAAGTATTTGTATGCTTCCATTCTAATATTGTTTTTATTTCATGTCTTGTGAATATCTATGTTGTATTGAAGAATGAAAATAAAATATGTCTAAACAAACTCTCAGCATATATATAATTAAGAAAAAAAGTTTTGCGCTAATATTATGGTATTGTTTTGTTTTCTTCAGTGATTTTAAGTTATTGATATTCCATAACAATATGGTGAAAATTAAGTTAAGTTATTGATATTCCATAACAATATGGTGAAAAATAAAATGAAAAAAAATAAATAAACAAGTCGAACTTGTTCAAATAGAAAGGAATCGATACAATTACCTAACACCTTCGACC